>JAVTVY010003779.1:0-415196 GCA_036873755.1 Hanleya hanleyi | reverse complement strand
TGGATAGTCGCTATATAAATGACGCAGTGAAGGATATATATAGTCCTTTACTGGATTTGAAGGAAACTACAGATAGCCCTACAAGCACATCATATTTAGATCTATATCTCTATAAAAATGAAGCGGGCATTCTCTCTCGTCGACTTTATGACAAAAGAGATTATTACAATTTCGACATCGTAAACTATCCCTTTCTGGACAGTAATATTCCAGTGGGACCTGCATATGGCGTATACATATCTCGCCTAGTAGCATTTGCTAGATCTTGTGTTAAATGTGACGATTTTAATCAACGTCAGAAAACATTGTTGCAGAAACTTATAAGACAGGGCTATACCACCAAGCGCCACCACTCAAAGTTTCTCAAATACGGAGATATATATCGCAGTTGATAGCAAAATACGAGCGCAGCGTGCAAGATCTATGGCGTTACGTTTCGTAACTTGTGTCTAATCCCGACAAACCCGGGCCTAGGAGCCCTATGAACCCATGTACCCATGAACCCAACAATTTAATCAGCCTATATAGCTTTAACACCGCGCTCTCTCAATTAATTAGATTGTAAATTGTCTCTCCAATCTTCCTACAATCAGGATTGATGGCCTTTAATTGAAAAATTGGTTCATTAGATTAAACTTCAAAATTTCGAGGGTCTATTTGATTGTTTTATCAATCTACAATAGACTCATTTGTTCCTTAATAGATTGAAAATTTTCTAATCAAAAGATTGAAATCTCCTAATTATTCAAGAGAGCAACGGTGCACCCCCACCCCGGAATGAATGACCGTCAAACCGAACTTGGAAATCTGTAAAGTATTCCTTGTAAGTTTAGTGTTCAGTTTACCCGAGAAAAATCCATCTTCTTGTTACGTTTGTGAAACCTCCCACAAAACCGTGATCCATACAGAAAACACCTCACACGTATCTGAAACATATTCGACCATAATCTAATATGCAATACTCACCGTGGAACACATCCAAATCTTAAATTGTAGAGAGCTGTCTATAATACCAAAATCTCTTGAAAATCTGTTCAAAATTCTCCCTAAAATTAAAACAAACCAAAATCTTCAAATTATCAGTACATAAAAATATTGTGAAGCTAATTGTAATCCTTGTGCCATAAACTCATATTGTACTGGTATTATGCAACATTAAAGACGTTCCAGACAATTCGGAAAATATGTTATTTTTAGTTTCAACTTGAACAAATGTTAGCGCAGACTCGCAACATTCAAAATAAAATTGAGTTTTTTTGTGTAATTTGATATTTTGCGTCGTACATTTATTATAATTTAATCCTACTCTAGTGCATGTAATTAGATAGGAATTCCATGAAAAATGTCTGTATTTTTACAGATAAACCACATATTTGCTCAGAAGTGGAAATGTCTTTTTTTTAGAAACGCCTCATTAGTTTTCAGGAACATTGCTAAATCGGAAAATTTTATAAAAATGCGGGTAACCAAGATTTTCTTCAAAAAAGAAAGATACCAACATGATCAGTCATGGTGATAAGGCAAAAATCCCCTGTTCTCGCAGTGTCAGTTTGCCACGGCGTTCCTTCGTTGTGGCCTGATTGGCAGCAAAGGACAGCACTATATCCAATCCCAAAATCATTTCACATTTGTTCGCTTTAAAGTTAAAATTTCTCTTTTCTTCTAACTTTTATTCAAATATTCATATTTTGGTAGATGCGCAGATATCAGAAGAGTAAAGAAGTAAATATGGTTTCTCCTGGACTGTCATTAAAGATTAAACGATGGTCAATATTTTAGGGACATCCGTGTGTCCTACATGTGTTCAGATATATATGTCTTACCTATTGGCTGGGAATCGAAAAATCTCATTTTGGCAGCCATGACGACAGGAAGAATTTTCCGATGAAGATTGTGACTGGCAAGCGACATGAATATGGCCAGAGTTATACAGCAAAGAAGGAAGCTGACCCATGAACTGCTCAAGAATACCACATAATACATCTGGTACAGCTCGACGCCAATCATGGATGAATTTGCTAAATTAGGTAGCTTTCCGTCTAGAAATAAGTCTTCTGTTTTGGAGCTATTCCCGAAGTCAGCGACAACGGTGGTCTGATTTTCGTCTACGGCAGAATTGGATATATCCGAACGTCCCCTCGTCCTGTGAAGGAATTGCAACTGATTATTGTGAAATATTGGCGAGTTAACTTTTATCTTTTCCTCTGTTCATTTTCATTGTTAACTCCTTAAATGAATCTTTCTTCTGGATTTGATTGAATTTGTCAACAATATGAATAATCGCCAGTTCTATATATTATCATCATATGTTTGCAGATCTATCTATTTATCTATCTGAGAACATCATGATGTGTTGCTGTCATCTTTGAAAACCATTGATCGATTCTCTCTTGCAGATAACCATCATATTGTGAAATATTGATTTCTTAGCCACCATACTTTTTTGTAAAGGTATATTTTTTAGCCATCATACTTGTCCCAGCAATTTGTGCATGCAAACTAGAAGTCGTATCTTAAATGTATTTAATTTCCAGTGCCACTTGTTTTCACAAAGCTATTTCCGAGATTTCATTTCATGACCTTTTAGGTCAAGTATTGTAAACATATATGTACACAGCTATTTGTGAAAAACGGTTATATAACTTCAGATTGTATGGTTTAATATTGCATGGTTATGTAATTGCACTGAAATTGTACTTTGTAATCCCAAAGTCTGATGTGCATGTTTTAGTTTGGAGACAGTTAACCAATTTCATTGTAATAACTTTTATGAGCATTTGATAGGTCATCATGACCCAGGACAGTATAAAAGAGGATGTCTGGCGTTTTCAAATTACAGTTTTATTCCTACCACTACCAGTAGAGGGGATCGGTAGAGTTCACAAACTACGTGAAATGTTATAAGCTGGTACAAAATGCATTTAGTTAAAACTATATACCATCAAACATTTGTTGTTGTTATCAATTTTAAGTCCAGAGAAAACCACTGGCTGGACCGGAGTCTTCGAGGGGGTTATATAATTTCACCCGGGAATGTCGGCGCCCCATACAAGCCCACTTTCCGTCGAAACTTCCCACAAATTATAATGTGTTTTTTAAATTTTCATTTCATGTATATATTGGGAATTCATGCTAACTATCGTACGGAAAAGATCCCATCGATTATTGACGTGGATATTTTGTGTGAACGATGGTTGAATATGGAATGTCGCATCTGACGTCTGAAATAATAATAATAATAATGAACTTTCTTTACCCTCGGTAGCCAGTTTGGTTATAAGCCAATCTTCCACTGGGCCGAGCACATTCATACACAGAAACATATGTCACAATCATGCATCTAGTTTTGCGGTGGGAGAGGAGAGCCGGAGTACCCGAAGGGAAACCCACGAACACGGCCTGGGACCAGAAACCCAGAATTTCCGCTTCAATAATCGTGATCCCTTTTCGACAGTTTCAAATATGCGTGAAATGAAAATCAGGAAAAACAAGAAGACAAGATGGTTCCCTCCGAGATATAATGACAGCAATACATGATGGTGTTTTTTTCTTAAAATCGTCATCACTGACCAGTTACAACCAGATGAATTTCCAAGTCGTTTTCTATACTCAAATCACGCACCAAACAGTGACAAACACACGTCACATAGACGAACTCAATGCACTCTACCAGAAATATTTACTCACCACTTTATCAAGTACCGGTCGCTCATTATAATGAAAACCTGAAAGCAGAGCATAAATTGTATTTATGAAATCCAAAAATATATACATTACAAGAATGGTGAACGTACTCAATTTGACCAATATTGGTCAAATTTGCACCTCTTATTTCGAGGCTAATGCTATTGTCACAGAAATTTTGACTCGTAAAATATATAGCCAGATTAGAAGCTCCCAGTCCGTGTACACATTAGGTAAATATACTGATATGATATAGACTGCCACTTCTATATACTAGTATGTTATGTACATGCATATTATATAATATGGTGCATGTAATATTGTATTCCGATGATTTCAATTTAGATTATGATTTGTATATGCTTGCCCAAAAAGTTGAATAAAGTGTCAATTATAAAAAAAAAATAAATAACTTGTATTTTATTATCCAATGGAATCACTCTAGTATCAGGAGTTGAGAATAGGGGCTTCCTGATAGTGGTCTCCGACCGTAGAGCGCCGTGAGGCGTGACCCACCTTGGGTTTAGCGTGAGCATTTTTGATCAGGCCTAGATGATTTGCATTCATCTCTACACTCCAACTATTAATATCTCTAACTAGCAATAACCGACCTACACTCCAACTCTTAATATCTCTAACTAGCAATAACCGACCTATTTATCTCTAACTAGCAATAACCGACCTATTTATCTCTAACTAGCAATAACCGACCTATTTATCTCTAACTAGCAATAACCGATCTATCTCCAACTCATTTGCTAAACTACCCCCATTAGCTAGGGTGAAAAATCGTTATCTAAAGGGAGGGATCGCACGTCAAAGGGTCTGCTGATCGGTGTATCTGTACAAAAAATGAACAAGTGTCACAGCATTCTGATCACTCCAGTCGATCAGCAGCGAGATCTGTAATATACTTACTTGAACCCCTCTCCCTCCTCCCCCTCCACTAGCTACACTGAAATTGAAATGGCCGTGAAATGGGCACTCGTAATAATATGACCACCTGTCCCATATCACAAAATGGAGCTATTCATGGACCATGTCTTTTTAGCTCATCTGGGCCGAAGGCCCGATGGGCTTATGTCATGGCCTGACTGTCCGTCATCCGTCGTGCGTCGTCCGTCGTCCGTTGTGCGTAAACATCTTCTTCTCTGAAACCGCTTGGCCGATTAAGCTGAAACTTGGCATGCATGTTCCCCCCAATGAGTACACGAGAATTTGTTCATGCCGTGTCGATACGATTTTAAATATGGCCGCCATGGCGGCCATCTTGAATTTGCCATTGAAACATTGTTATCGCGATTTCTCAGGAACTGCTGCATAGATCTTTCTCAAATGTGGTACACAGGTTCCCCTTGGGGTCTAGTTGTGCAAGATACCTGTTGTGGTCTGATTCACAAATCCAATATGGCCACCAGGCGGCCATCTTGGATTTCCCCATGAAACATTGTTATTGCAATTTCTCAGGAACTACTTTGTGGATCTTCCTCAAATTTGGTACACAGGTTCCCCTTGGGGTCTAGTTGTGCAAGATACCTTTTCTGCTCTGATTCGAACATCCAATATGGCCACCAGGCGGCCATCTTGAATTTCCATATGAAACTTCGTTATCGTGATTTATGAGGAAGTACTGCATGGATCTTTCTCAAATTTGATACACAGGTTCCCCTTAGTGTCTAGTTGTGCAAGATACTTTTGTGGTCTGATTCAGAAATCCAATATGGCCACCAGGCGGCCATCTTGGATTTCGAGATGAAACATTGTTATCTCGATTTCTCAGGAAGTACTGCATGGATCTTTCTCAGATTTGGTACAGAGGTTCCCCTTGGGGTCTAGTTGTGCAAGATACAATTTGTGGTCTAATTGAAAAATCCAATATGGCCACAAGGCGGCCATCTTGAATTTGCCAGTGAAATCTTGTCATCATTATTTTTCGTTAACTACTGCATGGATCTTTCTCAAATTTGGTACACAGGTTCCTCTTGGGGGTCTAGTTGTGCAAGATACCTTTTCTGCTCTGATTCAAACATCCAATATGGCCACCAGGCGGCCATCTTGGATTTCCCTATGAAACATCGGTATCGTGATTTATCAGGAAGAACCGCATGGATCTTTCTCAAATTTGATACACCGGTTCCCCTTGGGGTCTAGTTGCGCAAGATACAATTTGCGGTCTGATTGAAAAATCCAATATGGCCACCAGGTGGCCATCTTCGATTTCCCCATGAAATTTTGCTATCGTGAATTCTTAGGATATTACTGCATGGATGTTGATACACAGATTCCCCTTGTGGTCCAGTTGTGCAAGATACCTTTTTTGGTTCATTTCGAAAATCCAATATTGCCGCATCTTGAATTTCCCATGAAACTTTATCATAAAATCTCAGGAAATAACTGCATGGACCATGGATTGTTCAGGGGGGACAACACAAGTTAGAAACTCATCTATTGCAGTTCTTTAGTAAAAATTTCTCGCAGCTACTTTCTCCAGTTACAGACAGATGACCTACCGTGCCGTGGCACTATATTTTACATCTTCGCAGACAGATGGGGGTATGTCTTGGTTAGGCCATACCTCACCAGAAATTTCCTGTTACATCTCATTGCCATCGTAACAACCCAGTCGCACATATTTCGTACTCGACATGTCTCCCCCTGGTGCATATACCCACAAAATATTGGAATCGTAGCTAAGGTTAAAAACTGTCCAATGTACTGTCCGGACACGAAGTGGACAGACGGACGAACGACTGCAATCACATAATAAAAATTGGTTCTGGTTATTGCTTATACAGCTTACTGACAATCACACATTATATTTTGGTATAATTGCCTTTATTCCGTAACCTTCAATTACAATCATGAATTTGCAGCTTGACCTCCTGTGAAATCGACTATGTTGCCATTTTGTTCAGGGGAGACAACGCAAGTTAGAAACTCATCTATTGCAGTTCTTCAGTAAAAATTTCTTGCAGCCACTAGCCAGATGAGCGCTACAGTGCCGTGGCACTATCATTTGACTTTATATAGCCATTGAACTACTGTAAGACTAGAGCCGTGTTTCCATGACGGTTATTACCGCATGGGCAGCAATAGGGATTGGTATTTAAATAGCGAAGAGTGCACATTCTCAAATTGCATCTCCAATCACCAAAGGAGAAGAAAATAAGCTTGTTATGGATAGGGAATTAAGAATAGCGTACCTGATCAAAAGATAGGATAAAAACAAATACAAAGAAACTATTGCATCATTCTTTCTGTACCACATGGAAGCTATATCTCTATTAATTCCACATACCAGCGCAGCACAATCCAGTAGCAGGAAGGTTGGATAGAGTACCAAACCATATCCAGCCTTCACGTATCCCATGTATCCCAGGGTAGTGCCCTGCTCATTCTGTTCTTTGACCATAACTTCCGCTTTCCCAGAATCCTGAAACTGCAAAATTAAGCCATTCAATAATCTGCTCGATGCAGTTATTATAAATTAATTGTATCATCGATATTTTTGAACTTGGGAATACCAATGAGGTGAAACTTGGAAATCACTTTTGACATAGAGGTGAAATGGACTTCAGTATATTAATATACTTACAACTTTATCTGTTGGCTTGTTGTCATTTACCGATTGTTGCTGCTCAACTTGGACCATCATATGAGCTGTGATATAATCTGTTCCCAGTTCTACCAATTCGTCAAAAGATCCTGTGTTCGTGACCACACCCTTAAAATATAAGCTGTACAATCAATACCAATTTAATTTACGTCACAAAAAATCGCTGATTTTATCTACCTCTTCTGTGCGGTCCATTGGATTTGGCCAGAATTATTATCTGAATTTTATCTCTAGATTATGGATGCAGTAATTCATTGGGTATACATGCATTTACCACGTTTACCCAATGTTGAGGCGCTTACTCCATCAGATGCCCTCGATACTCATCTATTAACACCAGCTGAGTTACCTATTTGAGCTGATCTGTCATCACAGCTCTTGGGCTAGCGTATTTAATTCCGCTTGAATCGATGCTAGAGACCGTGTGATCACTTCATATAGTTTCCACATGAACAGCTGCAATTACAGCTCGGCTGAGATACCAAGGCTACGCCTTAGAATCTTCTATCTAGAATATGAGGTGGCGAGGGAGGCTACCTTGTGGAGTCATATTGATGCCTTTTAATCGCCAGACGTCATCAATTGTTCATATCTCTTACATATCTCACCAAAATGACAATGTAGACGGGTGCTAAAATGACAATGTAGACGGGTGCTAAAATGACAATGTAGACGGGTGCTAAAATGACAATGTAGACGTAAGCCAAAATGACAATGTAAACGTGAGCCAAAATGACAATGTAGACGTGAGCCAAAATGTCAATGTAGACGTGAGCCAAAATGTCAATGTAGACGTGAGCCAAAATGACAATGCAGACGTGAGCCAAAATGGCAATGTAGACGTGAGCCAGAATGACAATGTAGACGTGAGCCAAAATGGCAATGCAGACGTGAGCCAAAATGACAATGCAGATGTGAGCCAAAATGACAATGCAGACGTGAGCCAAAATGGCAATGTAGACGTGAGCCAAAATGACAACGTAGATGTGAGTCAAATGACAAAGTAGACGTGAGCCAAAATGACAGTGTAGACGTGAGCCAAAATGACAATGTAGACGTGAGCCAAAATGACAATATAGACGCATACATTTTTCCAGCTTGTTTTCCAATTGCAAAATTATGAATAAACACCCAACGAAGTTCAGAAGGATTAAATTTGTAAGAGAATGAAGTGATGTTTCCTGTAAGTATTAGTAATATATTGTGAATGTCATCATGATATGGTTTGTTCTACAAAGCTGCTGGCTCAAAGATCGCGACGAGTCAAGATACGTAAAAAACATGACCACAAGTACAGTGTACAATGCATATGCGACTTTACCCTTTCCATGATAACAATTCTGTCAACGGACTTCAAATATTGGAGCTGGTGTGTCACAAGGATTCTGGTCTTTGTCTTCAAAAATCCACAAATGCATCTGAAAAGAGAAGCCAAGGGTGGTATTTATTTCAACCTGTTTACGAGTGTCCGACATTACACAACGCCCTCTGAAATTATCTCGATGGTTCAAAAATCCATTAGGGTCGTTTATTTGGAAAAGTGAAAGTCCATGGGAAAAATCTCACGGAGCTAGTTGGTTTATACTTGGTGTAAGAACGCACAAGACAAAGCCTACAATAGCCTGTCTGAGCTCAACAATGCGTCTAGACGTGACCGTTTTCAGCTGCACAAAAGCCTCAACAAAAGTCTCAACAATGCGTTCTTACACCAAGTATCGACCAGCTAGTTAGAACAAAATCCTGGTTGCGGAGTGGGGCTTTTGTCGATATCCGGGAGCGGGCGTGTAACGACATGGAATGGAAGCCATCATCACTGTTATAGATTTTAGACCAGCGTATCAGAGTAGACATAAGTATATATGAATGAATCAAACTTTTATCTAAGTTGAACACATGCGAGATATTTCAAGAGACAATTGTTTAACTCATATTTAGCTGGATGAACTTCAGTTGGTTAATTATTCTAGGTGTATGTACGTATTCAATTGTAAACCAAGGGAACCCTACTGTTGATAGATATGCTTGCCGACATCCGTGTCCACTGCACTCAGTGGGTCATCCAGCAGATATATGGGAACATCTCTGTAGATCGCCCTATAAGTGGTATAATGAAAGAAACATTTGAAAAGAACAAACCAAGTACATATATAAGCTTGAAGATGTTATCGGCCTTAATATATGGAAGAAAAACCAGAAAACGCACACTGAGGACACATGTTTGGACGAGTTTAATTACCTCAGGATCTTTGCCGTCCCAGCAATATGTTACACGTTCAGCTATATTTCAACTGAGGATGTCGAGGATATCTCGATATATCAGCGTACAATGTTGTGCAGCAGGTGACATGTAGATTTACATGAGGATACTTTTACGAACAGTCACAATCGAGCGTGATTGAGATACAGTACTCAAGATAACGAATTGGACGATTTCAGAATACATACCTCTCTCTTGGAATAAATTATTTTTATATAAATTCATGCTGCGTGGACGTTGGGGCAAATATGGCTTATGAATTAGGTTTTTCCATTATGAACGCAGAATTTAT
Source organism: Hanleya hanleyi (assembly GCA_036873755.1). Lineage (NCBI taxonomy): Eukaryota > Metazoa > Mollusca > Polyplacophora > Lepidopleurida > Hanleyidae > Hanleya > Hanleya hanleyi. The sequence goes on along the minus strand of JAVTVY010003779.1, from coordinate 405,347 downwards.
CAACAGGTTCCAAGAACGTGTGTAATCTGTCTAGGACGACACCAGTTTGGAAACCTAGCGTCAAAACCCTTAGTCTTAGGATATTTTTGGATATATTGCAAGCATAATATGTACGTGGGTCACATGACTTCTTGGCAGATACGCCATCTCACCATCATTGCACTTCATCACTTACATCTTCTTCATGGAACAAATGCCATTACAGTCTCATTTCGAACCTACTTATAGGCCATAAACATACTGTTTTAGCTGAATATGAACGAAAATAACGACAATGACTACCAAATTGGAAGTCAGTATAGACTCTCAGCGTATCTAAAGCTGATTGTATGTATTAACGCATTGCTTACCTAGCGAGTGATACTCGTGCTTTTTGACCTCCACTGAGCATGAGACCTCGCTCGCCTACCAGACTAAGATCTCCGTGGGGCATCACTTCTATATCCTGTCATATAATAATAATTAGCACAAGGTAATTAACATTTCAGTAAAGTAGGATTAACTGTGTCATATTTTTAGGCCTCTCAAGTTGTTTTTTCGTCAATCGTAATCCATCAGATTCAGATAGTGCCGAAAACAATGTTTACGTGCCATATCGAATTTAATTTATATATTAATCTATACGTATGCGTGGTCTATTTTTGTGTTATCTGGTGGCGGATTTATCCAGATCAGTCACCCAGAAGATTTTTTGGGTGGCAAGCCTGATGAATCCTTTACCGGACTTGTACAGAGACAGATGATTTATGTATCACCTTCGTCTGACAAAACGCATTCCCGTCATAAATTCTCGCTGTGGCGTACAACGCTGTTGATAGTTTGACTGAATCACCGGTAGCCATGGCAGTATATTATTGCGCCATTCGTAACCTCGATGAATCATACCTCATCATCAGCCCCGTGGGACTTCCGAGGATTGACCTGGGATGTCATTGTGCACACCGCAGGTCATGGTAAGAATAGGCCTCAGCTCCTCAGACAGCTTGTCGTAAGAGGCGACTAACTGAGGCACCCGTGTGGTTCCCGGATGTGAAAAGGAATAAGACCCAACTTTGTGATATGACTGAAATATAGTTGAAAGCGACGTTAAATCATATTCACTCACTCACTCACTACATCATCATCAACTCTAGATCGTCATGAAATGAAGTCGGTGCAGTTTGCAGTAAACGATTTTTTCTTATCTACTTGTCAATTTATTGTACATATTGATACAGAAAACATCCCCAGGGAGCCAGACCAAAAGAAAGGTAAACTATGCAAACTCAAGGGTAAATTCTTTGAACTCGGTCAGAGCTAATAAAAACATAATGAAAAAATAACTTAACTTAAACGTGTTATTAAAATAAGGATGAAAAAACTTGTTCAAGCGAGAAGTTCTCTAAACCTGCCAAGTCTAGAATCAGTATGGGAGTTGAAGAATTAATTAATTAATTAATTCCTAGTGTATGCCTGAACAGTACTAAAGTGAAACATGAAACCTCCCGGGTAATCAGGTATAATTAATTGTAGTTATCATTTTTACCCCTCAGCCCATAGGGCTGTGGGGTCTTGTCGTTGCCATGTACGTACGTCCGTCCGTCCGTCCTAGCGTCCGTCCGTCAACATTTTCTTGTCCGCTGAATATCTGCAGATCTATGAAGTCGGGCCTGACCAAACTTTGATGAGAGCTTCCTGAATGTTGACTGATGAAATGATTAGATTTTCAGATGGCTATCATGATTTCATGATTTTTAATTAATTTTTTTATTATTTATTGATGGTTCAGCTTTTGCACTGTTATCTGTGCCCATCAACATGTTCTTGTCCGCTGAATATCTGCAGATCTATCAAGTCGAGACTGACCAAACTTTGGTGAGAGCTTCCTGAATGTTGACTGATGAAATGATTAGATTTTCAGATGGCTATCATGATTTCATGATTTTTAATTATTTTTTTAATTATTATTTATTGATGGCTTAGCTTTTGCACTGTTATCTATGCCCATTGGGAACCCTTGGTTGCATGTTTCATTGCGACTTTTGAAGGTTCCCTGATACAAGAAAGCCTGGTCCATTCAAGATTATCATTGGATGGATCCCCCATTTATCTGGGAGCTAACATGATGCTACACTTGTTCAACCTATGCACTACCCTCGGGAGGAAATTTCCCACCCCTGGGACACTAAATAAATGTTATTGGACTTTTTCCTATCCACAGCTTCTCAGCTTCATGTGATATGTTTGAGATGCAGTGTACATTGTTTTTTCACACACACACATGCGGAATCACCTAAAATTTATTCCTTTATAGTGACATTATTTTATTTCAGAAGTACAAGAGGAAACTAGACATTGTTGGTACAATGACACGGTCTTTCCACGACGGTCCTTCAAAGGTATCCTTTCGTTGAAAATTAAGTTCATGTTCATAGGCGATGTCGATATACTGATAACTGAACACCCTTCGTTTAATTGACAAATATACATAATGCATCATGGGCTTACAGAGGGCTCATCATGGTTCGCAGCTCCTTTCATCACTTAAAACGACGTTCATTTAATTACAATTGCGGGGTGACACGGTTGAAAGAACTCATTATTGTAAGTAACAGGCAACAAATTAGAAGTCCGTACCTATTGCGGCTCAAGAGTTATAGCGTTTCCAAAAAGATGAGCCAGCTCCGTCATGTAACACGACATTTATTTAATTGCGAACTCCGTATGCCTCGAGTGTTACAGCCGAATCGCTATAGCGAAATTGACAACTCCCATTGAATAGATGAAATCAACATGTGACCATTTAACGGCTTAATAGTTCGGGAAATTGTTTTTTTAATATCTCTAAACCTATCAAAGCTATATTCTTGAAATTTCATAGGCAAATACATTTATATATTCCCTCAATCGTGCCTACAAATAGTGATGATTGGATGCATAATTTTCGCAAAATTTGAATAAATCCAAAATTTCAGAAATGGCTAATTATCTCCCAATCTTTCTGGTATCTTTTTTATGGGTTCTACTGATGTTCTGTTACCTCATGTAATGACCTACATTCATGTGCAAATTTCAAGTTAGAATTTCTAACAGTTTTCAAGTTATGGCGCTGTAGTCTGGAAACTGTCGGGGTCCATAACTGAAAAACCAGGGTCAAGGTCACGTGGAAAATTCAGTGACGTCATACCTGTATCATGCACAACAAATGTACTAAATTACAGATTCCTGCATGTTGTAGTTTTTGAGAAAAATGCGATCAATGTTTTTTTACATTGTGCGATGTTCAAGGTCAAGGTCACATCGGATCGTTTTATAAATAGCGACAAAAGAAAGACAATATTGTGCCCACTATTGTTTCATTGTTTTTTAACTGTCAGTGCGTTAGTTTTTCAGAAAATGGAAGCCGTATTTTCGATATTTGGATGCTTACCACTTCAAAGGTCAAGGTCAAGGCCGAGTTTTGAGACAAGTGGTGACCTTGTGACATGATGTAGGTCACGTGATCTTATTTTTAGGCTGATCGCATTAGCCGTTCAAGATTTCACCACCAAACTTTGCACTCATATAGAGACGCTCCTGGAGGTCAAAGGTCAAATTTAAGGCCACATTCTTTTCGGTCATTAAAGTGTTCATAAATATTAGGAGTATCAATGCCGTAGCTTATTTCCTTATAAAATACCGGGTTTTGAAAAACATTAAAAGGGAGATAACTACTTTTTCTTGTTACGTAACAATTCAAAAATATAACTACAGCATGGCCATATGTAACACTTACCAACCATCAACTTTCTTTTAGATATGTTCTTTAGTTTTGGCTGTACACAGCCCACACGAAAAACAGCACCAGGGGAGAGAACTCGAAAACCGCTTCTTTGACCTACTTATTTTATTGGTTATTTTGTTGGGTGTATCTGCAAACTTTCACATTTTAAATTTCAGCTGCATCGCCTTATGCGTTTGGTCAATATTCGCAAAATGGTATTTTTATCAAAAAAGCCCATAGCTCAATAGGTCAAGGTCAAGGTCAAAATTGAAAACTTGTACCAGAAAGTACAGCCTCGTATCTACAGAGGTGCCAAATATCTAAGCTGTATATCAAGCCGTTTAGCCGCTATTTCAAAAGTAGAATAATAATAATAATCCGTAGAATAACAAAAGGTCTTTCCATTTGTAATGGAAAGACCTAATAACCGGCGGGAGGTTCCCGCAGTATCGAACCCCTGTTAGGTTTGAATTTCGCGTCGCCTTAAATGAAGAACAATATTTGTCTTCAATTTTGCTACATCGATTTATCCAAAGCTTTTGCACAAACCATATTTTATTTCAGAAGTATAATATGAAATAACTGGCAGGGGAATCCCTGCAGTATCGAACCCCTGTTAGTTTGAATTTCGCGCCACCTTAAATGAAGGACAACATTTTTCTTCAATTTTGCCTTTAAATCATTCTATTCTACATCATATGATTTATCCTAAAACTGTTGCATGTTACTGTACCTGGGAAATTATTTGAAACGAGTGATTAGGAGAGCCCATTTTTAGCCTGACTCAGAGCAATTTTGAACCAGTTTGCATACCTGGAGCTTATGCCCCCCATAATGATAATGATGGGTTTGTGTCAATCATTGTGTTTCTATGCCATTAACTTATCACACTTGTACAAGGCATAAATTGCCACTGATAAAGCTACACTTTCTTGCATGCTGTAATCCCAGCAGATCACTCACGTGAAAACAAAGTCTGTTATATACGGTACAGAAATCACATCACAAACTGTATCCGCAAGGCTGTAGCCAGGGATTTTTTTGCAGGTTCTGATCCCAAACTCCCAGTTCCTTTTCGTAATTCATTATTGAGGGTCCAATTTTTTTTAGTGAATTTCGGCGCAAAGAGCCTGTGATCAATCACAAAACAGAGGTTTATTGACATGAAATTCAATACCCAGTTATGAAATCGGATCGATATTGAGGCTCCCAGAAGCTTTTTCTAGGAGTATTTTCTTCAGAAATCCTTTCAAATTGAACAACAACAAAACTTTCGTTTTTTGTTTCATTTGAGTTTTGGGCGCCCATACGTTTTCCGGAACTAAATTGGCTCTAGATGCAGCCCTGATCCTACTTGACTAATAAAAACAGGCTGAGGGGTCCACGCACCTTTTAGGTGCTTGCCTGCAATTCATGTTTGTAAAGTAAATGTATATACATGTAAGCAAGTTGTTGTCTTGTGTTATTTGTGTTGTTGACGGAAGTTTGAAAAGATGGTTTGTACAAGCCGAATCCCCTCTCCCTGGCTTAATTGATCGAGTCAGTGGTAAAGAAAAACGAATGCCACCGAAGAGTGCAAAACATCGACACTATGTTATAAAGCATGTTGCGATGAATTTACATCAGGTATTATTATTTTGACGCTGAACATTTGAGTGTTACAACATGCTTACTTTTAACAGCCCACAACAGTCGAGGACTCGATGGTAGCGTTGTTGGTCGAAGTGTTCTGCCATCAGTATATTTTCTCTCAATGTCCCATGAAATACCCAGGGTTGCTGCTGGACATAACCAACGTCACCACAGACTTGTATGTCTCCTTCACTGACGGGGAATTCGCCAACGACTGTTTGCAGCAAACTGGACTGGATAGTAAATTGAAATATACGATATGTTTTTTTAAACCCTGGACAAACCGGTGGGGATTCATTGCACCATAGCCACGATTTTACACTCTCTCTACATCATCAGTGACAGAGGTAGCGGGTTTCGATTGAAACATGTTACAAGTTGGGTGTAATTCCAACAATGATCTGGTGACAAAAAAAATAGAGCAAAACTTCAAAGAAACGAGACATTTTTAGTGATTTTCGATGTCTGCCAGGGATATGTTAATTCATAGTAGTTTATTATTACATCCCAATTAATCAATAAAACAGTTCGTTTTCTTTCGATTGGTGGCGGGGCGGGTTAGGAGAGGCGGGTGAGACTTTGGAAGTGGTTCGCCAGATATCCATTGCTTCATTTCCGGAAGCAACTGGCATTTTTTCCTGAACCATATGCTCAACAAGCCAAAGTGTGCGGAGAGACAGAAATGGAAGTTGCAGGATGAATGGTTTGGGGACTAATTCAACTTTACTTATACACTTTTCTTCACTTCAAAATGTGAGTTGGGAGACGAAAGCGATGCTCGCCTAAAAGTCTAGTGTTACGAGGACCGATCAGATAGGTTTTGAGGAGCGTAAAATTGATCTTCATCCTTGGATTAATTCCTCTAACATATACCGTAAATCTCATCATATGCTCTTATCGTGTGAACAGGGTTATGTATCAAACCATGGCAATGTTGTAGGAATAAATTCCCAATGATTAGCTCAAAGCTTTCTGGGGAAAAAAGAGAGAAGCAACTGTTTACCTTTCCAGATCCAACAGGTCCGATCAAGGCGATCAGCTCTCCCTGAAACAAAAACATAAGTCATCAACTTCCAAACTCAATATTACTTTTGTACGTACGTCCGTACAACTTAATAAACTAGTATTCTTATTAAGGACGCTGGAATTCTTTACCAAGACGGCAGACTACTGTATATCGATCTCTGCTACCGTATAATTCAGCGAGAAGAATGAATACTCACGGCAGTTATTTTTAAAGAGATGTTCCCTACTTGCCACTCGGACACCTGAAAGTATAACCAAGGAATACAAAGCCATATTATAGACTCATGAACCATGATTTAGCTGTTGTGAATGGTCGCAACATCTCACGGTTCTTTTGATTTCGGTTTACGTGGCTAATTTAATAATCGTGTTAATCAATTGTCGTTACCTTCATGTCTGTCTGTACGAGATGTATTGATATCATGGGTCATCTCTGAGCAATTTGAGCAGGTAAATACTCGGTCAACGCTTTTGAGGGACTTAGAAGGTTGACGGCAGAGTCAGTTGCATCTTTACTGATGCGACTGTCTGTACTATGATTGTGTGTTGCATTGTGTGACCAACCCTTCCGTCACATTAATTTACGACCACGGTCTGTAGTTTCCGTTTTACATATCACTAACACACTGGGCATTCCATTTTGACCCGAGTTGTCAGCAATCGAACAAGCTAACAGATAAGCTCAGTCACGTCACTCATATAGATTTTCTCAAATATTTTTAGAATCAGCCTGCCAACACCAGTATAATTGCTTTATCAGGGAGGTTTTGTCCAGCACATACTTGGATATTCATATCATTCTACTTCATAATTATGTCTCCCCCAACTATGTTGGGGGGGAGACATCTAGTGTTTGTGCTGTCTGTCTGTCTGGATGGATGTCTGTCTGTCTGGATGGATGTCTGTCCGTCCCCTTGCCTTGTCTGCAAGATATCTTGAGAACTACTGAATGGAATTTCACCAAACTTGGATGGAAGCTTCATTGGGATAGCCCCCTCATTTGATTAGGTTTTGGTGTATGTGCGTGCATTCATCCGTGTCCGGTGTCCGTCCGTCCGTCCATCTACTTGTACATGTGTATACAGGCCTTGTCTGCAAGATATCTTGAGGACTACTGGACGGAATTTCACCCCACTTGGATGGAAGCTTCAGTGGGATAGCCCCCTCATTTGATTAGGTTTTGGTGTGTGTGCGTGCATTCATCCATGTCTGGTGTCCGTCCGTCCGTCCATCTACTTGCACATGTATATACAGGGTTTGTCTGCAAGATATCTGGAGAACTACTGGACGGAATTTCACCAAACTTGGATGGAAGCTTCATTGGGATAGCCCCCTCATTTGATTAGGTTTTGGTGTATGTGGGTGCATTCATCCGTGTCCGGTGTCCGTCCATCCGTCCATCTACTTGTACATGTATATACAGGCCTTGTCTGCAAGATATCTTGAGAACTACTGGACGGAATCTCACCCCACTTGGATGGAAGCTACAGTGGGATAACCCCCTCATTTGATTAGGTTTTGGTATGTGTGCGTGCATTCATCCATGTCCGGTGTCCGTCCGTCCGTCCATCTACTTGTACATGTATATACAGGGCTTGTCTGCAAGATATCTGGAGAACTACTGGACGGAATTTCACCAAACCTGGATGGAAGCTTCATTGGGATAGCCCCCTCATTTGATTAGGTTTTGGTGTATGTGCGTGCATTCATCCGTGACCGGTGTCCGTCCGTCCGCCCATCTACTTGTACATGTATATACAGGCCTTGTCTGCAAGATATCTTGAGAACTACTGGACGGAATTTCACCACACTTGGATGGAAGCTTCAGTGGGATAGCCCCCCTCATTTGATTATGTTTTGGTGTGTGTGCGTGCATTCGACCATGTCCGGTGTCCGTCCGTCCATCCATCTACTTGTACATGTATATACAGGGCTTGTCTGCAAGATATCTGGAGAACTACTGGACGGAATTTCACCAAACTTGGATGGAAGCTTCATTGGGATAGCCCCCTCATTTGATTAGGTTTTGGTGTATGTGCGTGCATTCATCCGTGTCCGGTGTCCGTCCGTCCGCCCATCTACTTGTACATGTATATACAGGGCTTGTCTGCAAGATATCTTGAGAACTACTGGACGGAATCTCACTCCACTTCGATGGAAGCTACAGTGGGATAGCCCCCTTATTTGACTAGGTTTTGGTGTGTGTGCATGCGTTCGTCCGGTGTCCGTCCGTCCGTCCATCTGCTTGTACATGTATATACAGGCTTTGTCTGCAAGATATCTTGAGAACTATTGGATGGAATTTCACCAAACTTGGATGGAAGCTTCATTAGGATAGCCCCGGCATTTGATCAGGTTTTAGTGTATGTGTGCATGCACCCATCCGTGTCCGGTGTCCATCCCTCCGTTCATCTACTTGTACATGTATGTACCATGAAAATCGTTTCTTTGTAATTCATATTTTTAGATACGCAACTTTGTTTAAGATACTTATTGCTACATTCATTTTATAGCACTTTCCCTTAAATTATGTGCCCATTCAAGGCAAGGTGGGAGGTTGGGGAGACGTATGTTTTTGCTCAAAAAAACCACCAGCATAGGTTTCATGCCGGAGCGGCAACTCAAGGGTCAAAGCGGAACCTCTAGTTATAGTATGCATCTATATATTCCTGACAGAAAATTGGTGTGGGGGAAATTGAACATAGTGTATGTTTTCATTTTTGCTGTTTTCAACATGGAGAAAGGATGGATGCAGAGAGGAGAGCGTCAGGCATTATATCATGATATGGAACACATGCATTCAATAAAGAATATTAATCGGTAATATCGGCTTATTTTTCAACTTGAAGGGGATTGTCCACTTAAACTGCAAATAGGTTACTGTGTACTGAATCACTGGTCCGTCACGCATGAGTGATTTCTGTTGTAGCACATCTATTGGCACCGCGATTAGCACAAATCTTAGATACACAGCAATACTCCCATGATCTGACTGGGCCGGTACTCAAAAGGTCACTTACCTAAAAATTAACTCTTCAGCTCAACACTGTTTGCCTTCAAAATATTATCACCATATTTTGTAGGCATATCTTACCACATATCCAACTCCTAATATTTAAAGTAGCTCGGTCATATTGTTCCTCACCGTATTGTTCAGTGAATTCAACAATCTTTCGGTTATTGAATTATTGTTCTCGTGGCTCTCATCCTGTCGGTTACACCTATCGCTGTCTTTCATCACTTCTGTATTCAACCAACTTGCGTAAATGTTGTTGATAGTTATTTCTCCTGAGTGGTCGGAATTCACTCCTCTAGAAACTATATTATGAAGTCTAACAGCTGTTTGCTCTGGGAGGATCAAGAACCGCTAAAAGACAAAGAATCGATTGCGTAAAATAACACAAATAAAAAAAATATTGGGTGAATATGAAGAGGAGGAAGAGGAATTTCCGAAGAGTACATCGCGCATGCGTAACTTAGCTGTATCGTATTGAGGCTATGTTATTCGAGTGTCTTAAGACAAAGATTAAACATACTAGTGCACTGATACTAGTAAATAAAGATCATATGATGTTAAAACGCCACGGTATACTTGTCGCAACGTTTGTCGTCCAAAAGCAGCTCCAAATTGCTTTAAGATAATAGTCTAAACAACCCTCGACATGAATAAATGGTTAGGCTGCTCAAATATGTTTTACCTCAGGACAGAATCAGGGAATTTATGAAGCTGGGATCTGACCTCAAAACTTGGTATTGCTCCAAAATGTCTCTCGGACAGTATAACTACGCCACACACCCCGGAGATAAGGGGATACGAGTACAGATGACTTCTACATCAGTTCAACTTTACCAAACATAGTCGCTGGCGAAAAAAATAATCGTAATACAGTACTTCTGATAATCTAATCTTATCTCACAACAAAATGCCACCAGGGCGCGTATTGGTAATGCATACGGGAGAAACATAATATTTTCCGCTCAGACCGCTTGGTATGATGGCCGAGAGGGGCCATCGAACTTCGCCCCTGAAACACTTTGGGCGAAGTCGCGATAGTGCGAAAACGCGATGCGGTAACGCGAAAATGCGTATCGATAGTGCGAAAGCGCGATGCGATGATGAGAACACGCGAATCGATGATGCGAAAACCCAAAGCGATAAAGTAAAACGCGATCCGATAACGCGAAAATACGAAAACGCCAAGCGATTAAGTAAAATGCGATGCGATAATGCGAAGTCGAGATATTGCGATATTGCGAAATATCGCGTTATAATTGCGCGATAATAATCAATATTGAGCGATATTGCGATCAGTGTCCAGAATAATAGGAACTGTGGACACTCTCGTGTTCTGGCACATGTAGGCACCGTCGTGATATGACTGAAACAATGTTGAAAACGACGTAAAATCCTACTCACTCACTCACTCACTCGCTCAATGTCGCTTATTATACGCGACTTCGCATTTACGCATTATCGCATCGCGTTTTACTTTATCGTTTCGCGTTTTCGCATTATCGCTTCGCATTTTCGCGTTATCGCATCGCGTTTCGCACTATCGCGACTTCTCCCAAAATGGTTCAAGGGCGAAGTCCGATGGCCCCTCTCGGCCATCATAGTTCGGGACTGGTGTGCAATGTAGAAATTTAATGCACCTGTACGTAAAAGTCGTTTGTTGGGGGATTTCCTTAAATCCATTATGTAAACCATAACTCATCATCCGATGTCCTTAGATTTCGAGTCCATTGAACATTTTTGAGAGGCGATGGATCGCAAGAAAAGGTTTTGAGAAGCATACCATGACGTTTTACTCAAATAAGGTCAACGTGTAAAGGCATCATACCAAAGAATATCGACTGAAGCAACATGCCAAAGGATATCGACCGACGGCAATGTAGTTGCAAACATATATTATATTCTAAATAGATTTCTCACGTAGATTGATGGTAGTTCAGCTGAAGTGGTACACTATTAGAATTCCGATACAGGTAGATTGTCGACCAAAACCCAAGAAAATAGGTAATCATTTAGTGATTCGAACAAATTACCGGCACTCAAGAACGCATCTGATTCGCCAGAACTACCCTGTTCTAGATCTGTTAGTTATCAATGCACAAACCGTTGTGCCGAGCCTGTATCCCTCCTCCCCCCCCCCCCCCCCCCCCACTCAAAACCCACACACCTAAGTTATATTCTCCACAAATACAACGTACCTATTTCTGTCAACATTTAGATAAATACTTTCCTATGAGAAATCTGATTTTTATTGCTAGATTATGTCACGTGTCATTAATATATTTGTCCCAACTCGCATGTTTCAATAGGTTCTAAAAGACCGGAGCGAAATACGTTGTGTTTCTCACGAAACTTTGCAGCATCTGATGATCGCCTAGACGATGTTTCCTACTGGCTGGCAAATCTCAGAAAAGTAATCCCAGCTCCACAATCGGGAGAGGTCGTGGGATCGATTCCTGTGGACGATGGACTTATTTCACCCGTGGATTACAGATGCACACCTGACTCTTACCTCAATTCGTTTGAGCGACCGAAGAAGCTGTAAGAAATTCCCCAGACATACGCTGCACGATCTACATCTGCCCTGATAGAAGCCTATCCAGCCGATGACAGGGATTACAGAGGAGGAGGGAGAACTAACTCCAAAACACCACCAACTCCCATAAAACATTGCAAATAACATCAATCGTCCAAGGATGTGTGAAAGGAAGAATGTCATGCCACGAAGCAATGAGGTATGTGTTAGATATTTAACTTCCTTTCTGTAACATAAAAGATGGACAGACAAATACGATATTAGACCCGTCCTTCAATAATGACAGTTATGTTTCTGTTTCGGTGTACATGTAAGTAAATAGACGCTATCCACTATCGACATTCTCAATGAACTACGACAGTATTGTGTCTTAGCTATTGTCTTATACGCGTATTGCTCATATTACACTGTCCAGAGGTAGTAACACAAAGCATATCCGAGTAAGCCACATCTGCATACAATTGGTATTCATGCTCAGACTCCACCCTGAGTTTACAATACACAAGTAGAAGAATTAGTATATCAATACACAGAAACAGCAGACAGTTTATCAATACACGGGTAGAAGAATCAGTTTATCAATATACAGGTAGAAGAATTAGATTATCAATATATACAGGTAGAAGAATTAGGTTATCAATATACAGGTAGAAGAATCAATTTATCAATATACAGGTAGGAGAATTAGGTTATCAATATACAGGTAGAAGAATCAGTTTATCAATATAGAGGTAGAAGAATTAGGTTATCAATATACAGTTAGAAGAATCAATTTATCAATATACAGTTAGAAGAATTAGTTTATCAATATACAGGTAGACGAATCAGAAAAAAATACTACCAGAATCACAGAAGGGAAATGATACCTTCGCAAGTTGTGTACCATATTGGAGAGCGTGTCTTCCCAACAAAATGTTTTCACAAGCTTCATCCCAAAAATGATCTCCTTCATGGCTGCTATTCTTCGATCACCCCATTGAGCTATTGAAACTCTGTAAATAGAATGGTTCGCTATAATGGCCATATTATTGTATTAGTACTCGTTAATGATTCCCTATTCCCGATCTTGTCAATCATTTGCCCCCTACCCAAACATCAACCATCCAACCAGATCTCCACAGCCAGACTAAAAGTGATAGAAATCACCAAAAAAGGTGATAACTATGGCCAAGAAAGGCGATAACTGTCACCAATAAAAGGCCATCACCTTATTCCACCATCACCTTTAAATGGTGATGACCATCAGCTTTAAATCGTGATAACCATCAGCTTTAAATGGTGATGACCATCAGCTGTAAATGGTGATGACCATCAGCTTTAAATGGTGATGACCATCATCCATTTCGGGTGATGAGCAATGCTATCAACTTTCGGACCACCTGTTTTCGGCGATGTGGCCTGACCATCAACCTAAAATGGTGATGACCCTAAACTTACACTTGGTGCCCAACACCCTTAAAAAGTGATCAACTGATCTTATCTCCTTCAAAGTGTGATGAACTGGGCCCACCACACTTTTTCTTCACCTTTAAAGGGTATCGTGTACGTACATGACCGTATATGCCATCATCACCATAAAAACGTAATTGCCCATCACTATTGTTCTGACTGTGTGGAAAGCCCGTGCTAACAAACATGTACACATGCATATACGTCCATATTCCCGGCCCTGTTAATCACGCTGTTCATACTTCAACATCATTCACCCAAGCAGATATTTAATTTGCTCCCAAGCATATATAAAAATGTGATTTTGATTCAGTCGATATGTACATCGTAATGTCCCCATGTCTCCATATTCGCAATGAGGGAACATAACAATGTTGACTCGTCCAATTGCTCAATAGTTCTCAATAGAAGCGAGTACTGTAGGTTAAAGTTTTTCGCGGTTTGACCACTCAATAACATACTCCTCCGGTGCAGTCAGGAGTATTTTCAGGTCAGCTTTCAGGTTTATTTTTCTCGGCTCTCTATAGTCAGGTCCCTTCATCATAAAAACTTCTAAAATCTCTGGCATTGCATGTATGTGGATATTAGAAAACTCAAAATGTCTCAGGGAAGAATTTGATGCGAAAGGACACACATATCATACAAAATCTTATGAATAGGACTATACGCAGACGCTTTCAAAATCCCGAACATTTCAAGGCCCGTTCCTTCTCATTCTCCATCCGCTATATCGACGAGAAAGGATACATGTATGTATCCGCCTTCACTGGATTTGAAGGAAACTACGGCACATCATATTCAGAACTTTATCTCTGTAAAATGAAGCGGGCCTTCTCTCTTGTACACTTTACGATAAGAGACATGGCTACAATTTCGACATCGTAAACTATCCCTATATGGACAGTAATATCTCGTCAATAGCATTTGCTAGATACTGTGTAAAATGCCATGATTTTAATCAACGTAAAAAAACATTACTGCAAAAACTTGTCAAAACGGGCTATACCACCCAACGCCTCCACTCAAAGTTTCTCAAATTTGGTGATACATATTGCATGTTGATAGCAAAGTACGATCGAGCGTCCAAGGTCTTTGGCGTTACGTTTCGTAATTTATGTTTAATTCCGTTTAACCTGGGGATAGGGGCGGTATGAACCCATGAACTTGAAGATCCCCATCCTCACAATCAAAGCTTGACTGAGATACATCGATCTCTAGATACCAACTTTATAACGAAAATCATATGGATTAAGAAGACCCCCCTGACCCCCGCCCCCGTAGATCCGCCCTTGTCATGTATGTAAATATGCCCGATACACGTTCTGCCTTGTGGGTGGTGACAATACTTCAATTGAATAAAATTTAAAACGACTTATACATTTCAAGTTTCTGAAATGCCCTTATTCTTATTATTGATATATTGTCATCTAAAGTAAAATCATTAGACATCAAACCAAGGTTCATGGTGTGGGGAACATATAAATGACCATTACATGAGCCGGACAGGGCATGAAATACTACTGCCCACCCACGAGTCTCACAATTACAGATGTAATTCTGATAAATATAAAGCGAATATAAATATTAAATTCGAGCTACTGGTTGTGAGAAGTTGCTACTGGTTAAAATACCAGTTGTATTATCAGTTGTATTTATACAGACACAAATTGCATATCTGCATTGATGGTGTGACGTATTTTTCGGACGTAGACCCAGTTATGACTAGTTTCCCGATTTTCTGGAGGTGGGATAATACCAGCACAAGTTTAATCTGAAATCATCCCGGCATCCACTTTATGATGCTATATACTTGGTCCATTAGCTACGCTTTGATGTATAACGATCCCAGTTTATAAGTTTAATCTCATCAAAAACAAATTAAAGAGTATATTCGCATGGTACACCAGCATAAACAGCACGTCTGAGTAAAATATTGGAAATATTATTCGGTAATAGGGTCCTCTACGGTTGTTATATATTGGATTGGAGCGATATGCAAGAGGTGGGAAAAATTAACGACGTCTGGGAACTAAAAAGCAACCATATGACTCTACAGGAAAGCATCCCTCGGCACCTAACATTCAGACCAGAGATTGCGCTTGATTTTCGGACGTAGCCTCAGTATCTCAGCCGCGCTTTTATTGCAGTTGTTCATGTGGAGATTATGAAGTATCCACACGGCCCCTAGCACCGGCTTAAGCGGAATTAGATACGCTAGCTCGGAAGCTCAAGACCAGCTCAAACAACTCCTCGAATGTTAATGGATGAGCATCGTGGACGTCCGATTGAGTAAACGCCTCAACATGGGGTAAACCTGGTAACTGCAAGAATACCTAGAAAAATTAACCTGTAATGCCCGACGTCGTTCGGCTTAAATTTCCCACCATAACAGTAAACCTACATATATTTGTCGAGTGACATGTACAGAGGGCGGGCCTCGGGGACTAACAGTCAACCAGCAGAATCCTGCCATGTACAGGTAATAAAATTACCTATATGCATTTATTTTTAAATTATCCAGTTGAGAGTGGATACTTCATCTATTGCCAGTAGGGATAACAAAAGAGAGATACAGCTGACAACAGGCACTTTCCAACGCCACATGCAATGTGTCCACTAACACGTCTAATCATAAGAAAAAATATTAACAGGGATGCACAAAGAAATCGAAAACAAAAAGCCTTTGTCAAGATTTGTCCCTCAGACTCTAAGCCGATAATACAAATAATGACATACGATACAATTTAATGACCTTAAATTTCCATATATTCTGGCCAAGATAATATTGAGGCTGATAATCAGGGCGCCGACAGCTGCTCCAAATAGAAATATGGATCCAAGCTGACGATGTAAAAGGTAAAAAATCACCACCGTCTCCACTGGAAATAGCAATAATGCACTAAACGTCTCCAGCTGTGGAATAAAACAGAACAATATGTCAAGAAACAAGTAAAAGAAAATATTAATTATAAATATTTAATGCTAACGATCATTCATTGTCAATTCACAAACATGTATGGCTGAAGTGTTCTAAAAAAGGCTGTATAGAAACAAGTCGTCTTTATCGAATTCTAGTATCTGTCTGCCTGCCCTGCAATTTCAAAACGATCGAGCTATTCTTTATCTCATTTGTTTCGAATCCCGCCTATGCGCAATATTGAGAAATTCGTTCAGTGGAGAAATACACCGCCCGTGATATCGATAAGATAATCACGGGAAGTGGATATTTGGCTGTATCCAGCTGTCACCGCTTAAGAAATATGTAAACGTTCCGGTATTCAGGAAATAACGGATAACGATAGCAATCAGCACTTAAAAATTACAATGGAACTGATCGCGGTTTGGAATGGCGTTCCGGGCGACGACAGCAGTGGTTTTGGAATAGCTAGTGGTTTTACCGAGACGTTTTCAATGTATAATTCGCAACTTGGACAACCGGGTTGTAAAATTAAAATCACCAGCAATCAACAGATATTCGTATTTGTGTTATAGGTTCAGACGGATGGCAGGCAAAATAAAGCGATCTATATGCAGAAGTCATTCAATGTAAGTTGTTTTAAGAGTTGTTAAGAAAACGCTGCATTCATTCCGCGAACCAAAAGTCAGTTTGATAAATAAATTAGGATTGTATATATAAAATGATCCAATTCACGGAGTCTTGTGCATGCGTCTGGAGAAAATTCTATCACACATGAGCGACTTGGCCAATAATTCCTTTGACGTTTGATTGATGCTCTTGCCCCGAACCCATATGTAAGACCACACGTACTTTCTATTGATAATGAGACATTTGAATTGATCTTTCTAAAGCAAATAATGGACACGGAATATGTATCCATTCACTTCCCCTAGGAAAGTCAAATATATTAGAACTGGGCGACTGAGATACATTTTACTCTAAATTTGACGTAAGGAACATCATTATACCTTAATGTAATCATTGAAATATTTTGACCGCGTATCTCTTTTCCAGGAAACCATTTTTCCCCCGTTTTCAATGACTGCTGAATATGAATGTTTGATTTGACGCATATACGACTGTTCCAATGAAGCGACCAATCTGCTGCCATTGGTCATTATATCCCTATGTATCAAACAATCGACTCACGTTGTTAAATTTCCCAACGTCTGTTGAAAGTAAGTTGATGATAAATCCTGTATCTGTCTGTTGTATCGCCTTACTGTTTAGATGGATCATCTGAAATAGAAACACCCAATATTTATGCTCCTGCCAATTACCATTAATAAAACATGAGCTATACATAGTTTGTTTTTTTTTCAACATTTGGTGATTTGCGGCGAAGAAGAAACATGGGAATTCTGTGATGGCTCAGGCATCGCTATTCCTTATCATCGCTATTCCTTATCATCGCTATTCCTTATCATCTATTCCTTATCATCGCTATTCCTTATCATCTATTCCTTATCATCGCTATTCCGTATCATCGCTATTCCTTATCATCGCTATTCCTTATCAGATGGACCGCACTGCGGTGGTCTAATGGTTAGAGCGTCGGCCTCGTAAGCGGTAGGTTCTGGGTTCGATCCCAGGCCGGGTCATACCTAAGACTTGAAAAATGGAACTTGTTGCTTCCTCGCTTACGCTCAGCATTAAGAGGATAGAACAAGGACTGGTTCGCTCGGTGTCAGTATAATGTGACTGAGTGGGGTGTCATGTCTGCCTACGGCATGATATTTCAGTGGGACAGCACTATAAAATGGCAGCATTAGATCTGCTCTGTTACAAGTAGGTTCCCCTTCTCCTCCCCCTCCCCTCCCTTCCCTTCCCCGTCGTGATATAGCTGAAAAAATGTTGAAAGCGACGTTAAACCCTATTCACTCACTCACTCACTCCCTTATCAGATGGATTTCATAATGACGGATCAGTCGTTCGACTGTCGCACAAATTCGGCAAAGACTTTCACGTCTACGCGTTACTAGTAACACACACTTTCACGTCCACACGTTACTATAAATATACATAATATCATGTCCATACGTTACTAGATACACATACTTTCACGTCCTGACGTTACTAGATACATACACTTTCACGTCCACACGTTACTAGACACACATACTTTCACGTTCGGACGTTACTAGATATGTTCCATTATTTGTGCATATGAATTCAACAGCTTCATAAAAATGGATCAACTTCATAGTCCATCAGCTTATCACATCGCTGCATCCGTTACCATAGTTAGATATCTCAGAAACTACATCAGAGTTCATGATTTACTATATTAAGTTGTTTAAAGACGAATCAACGCATGGCTGGATTCTCTGAACATAGTGTCGCTATGAAGAAGTTTTTAACAATTGCGATGTTAAATATAGACTACTCGTGTGTCAAAATTGTAACTTTTAAGACTGAGTTACCTGATGAAAGCCTCCAGATCAAGTTCAGACGTGGGTGACCTTGGTTTGTTTTCTAAGGCAATTGAAGTTATATGGATAAATGATATATGAGAACGCGAGGCACGATCACCTATACATAAAAATGAGTCAATCTCACTGATGACGCATAAGCTTCTATTCTGTGATCACGTACATGTGTGATGTAAGTTTGGTGTTGACAGGCAGATTCATTCTGCAGATATACATTCTCATGGCATCACATTGTATATCCCCTATTGTCATATAGCAGATATGATGGTGACGAGAAAACGGAGACGGCTGGACAGAAGTACAGACGTGCTGCATGTTGAAAACAATATAGCCTAAGTCCATTTTGATCGAGTGGTTAAAAGATGTTGGAACCTTTCAGCAGACGTTGCGATATTTAGAGTCAACCAGTGTGATTTCTTGACTCTCAATGGTCCCAAACCCCGATGACGTATTACATTTTTCTCTCAATCACGTGATGAATTGTGTATTCATGCAGCTGCAGGAAACGTGAACACACATCCAGAAATCTAACATCGCTTATGTAACACGAAATCAGTTAAATTATCATTGTCAACGCAAAGTCCTATATGTAACCCGATACACCAAATTAAAGCTTGCTCTTCCGGCTGTGCCAGTCCAGAGACCTCGCGTTGGCAATTAAGTTGATGTCATGTTACATGAGGTAGGTGACTGGCTAATTGAATTGTATAAAGATCCCAACCAGTCATTTAATTGTTATGGATGTTGAGGGCCTGCATTGCATCAAGGGATAGAAGTGGGATTTTATTGTCATGGATTGGGGGACTACGTAAGCAGATTTTGAGACAATTCGAAATCCTTTGGCCAATAGATATTAGATAGGACGACTTGGTATCTATTAGGAGTTTATATACTAGCTATCCATTGTTCGTCACATGGCGATAGCAAATAGCTGGATGTGATTAACTGTGTATTCAAATAAATGTTGTCGGACATTTAAGTAGATGGACAGTAGATGGGAACTCACACGTTGAAACGTTTCTATCTATATAAAATGGTAATCGACACTCGAGCAGACATTCACCATACAAACCTTCCTATATATGGCACCAGCGACTGCGGCTTTGAGTCTCAACAGAACAAGATTAGACTGGAAATACGCTTGTGGGTACGTCAATACGAAAACAATTCCAGAGCAAGCCAACAGTCCACCATACTTGATTGCTTCAGTTCTGGATATGGAAGCGTCAGGACCGAAATACAGCACAATCCGAGCTACTAGGTAGGGCTGTAGTAATAGCGGGAAGTGCTAAAAAAATGATAAAAATGAGACAGGAGTTTATATATAACAAAATTATAAAGTTAGACATCAACGTATAAACATTTATAATGTTGTAGATGGTCTACGTTTTGTGTATGTGATATATAATAATAAATACATCTACCTAGTATAATCCGTGGCGTGTCCTCCTCCTCCTCCTCCTCCTACTCCGCTTTACTCACTGCACAGCGGGTCGCATAGGTGTGGCGCATTTATTTATTTATTCATAGAAAGAGTCAACAGACACGAGGTCCAGTAACAGACTCCCATACAACGCTATATACAGTGCAACATACAATATAAAATACAACTGTGTAAAATTATAACAAGTGTGGCTCAAATTAGTTTTAAAATATGTATAGGGCGGCATTTAAGATTTCTATATAAAGGTAAAAAACTTATACAAGTAACTGTCTGCACTATATTTCGTAACGGAATCAGCGATGCGTATCAATTACCTTCGGGCAAAATGACTTTATCAAGAGCGCATAATTCCCTAAATTAGTGTTATTCAAGTTTTCTTTTTTACAAAGTTTCAAGAACACTGCAACGAAACGGACCCTATGTCAAACATAGGCCAGCTGATTACTACCACAATTAAATGAAGAACAAGACCGTTTTGTACAATAGACGTACTGGTGTATGTGTACCACGGTGTAGAGCAAAACATTGTAACTTACTTTCAAAATATGAAGCAACATAGGAAACAACAGATCAACTGCAAACGCTTTAGAAATCGCAACAGAGAGTCTTGGAGGTCCCGAACGCTTGAGTTCATCTTCCCAGCATCTGGATGATCGGATTGATATAATAAATTACTAAAGATAAATCACTCATAAAAAGAAGAACTGTAGATATCGAGGAAAATTGTATTTATCATTTCGAGGTTTTGACCAGTTTATTCTGTTAATTTTTGTAGATGGTACAAAATAATCTGGTCCAACTTATCGAAATAAAGTGATAATAATAATCGTATTTACTCTGGCGTATTTACTTATATACAAGTGTCTAATCCGTCATTCAATATCCAGCTTTAGCACATTAAAAAGTTTTTGCGTCCATTAAAAGTAACAAAATACAAAACAAAATAAGCACCATATTACAAAAAAAAATCTTACCATACGTAAACATAGGCTAGTTTCTTGCAAGAGAGAAGCAGTCAACAGTTTTTAATGAGGCCGACAAGACAAGACATCATGATGTTCCAAGAAGATCAAATCGGTATCGCGTATCTAGTCTTCCATACGGTTAATTCTAGTCTCCATTCGTTGTTGCTTGCCTTCTACGGTACTCCAATTTGCTTGCTGGATCTACTAAATTATTCAATCTTATATTACATATGATTAATTTACTATCTATGAAGTGAGCCACCCATTTTCTTAACAAATCTGATATTCTGCGGTAGACAATTCACTATTCCTCCTCATTCGAATAACATGGACCTGGTGTGGAGAGAATATAATTAACATGCATGGTTAAAAGAGTTAGATTTCACTTGCAATAATGACTTATAAGTGGAATAATAATAAGTGGAACTTCCATTTTAATTAGTCGTCTACTTTTGAGCTTCAAAAAATCAATAGTTAGCTCTCCATAAAGTTTCTTTTTGCAGCGTCTATAACAAACTCATCTCCACAAAATGACCACCATTATACCCTGTGATGTTGATAATATATTACGCTTGAAATAACTTTCTAATTATATCCATATAAAAACTCCAGGGCTCTTATTTCATGCGCCGGGGGAGACGTCATAATGTATTCGCGTTCCAGTTGACAAAGGTCATTGATGCCGTATAAGGAAATAACAGGCGGTCCGTGGGTGTTTCGCTTATATCCCATGCCGAATGATACACCGCACACATGATGACCGTACACGGCATTATTGGCATTTGTGCCAGTGAACACGAAAACGTTATGCCGTATCCCTATGTAATTGAACCCCTCAAGGAAACAACTGTACGGAAGTTTTATTTGGAGAGAATTACGAAGTTATTTCAAACGTGATATATTATCACTATCACGGAGTAATTGTAGAGTTAACCATTGATTTTTAACAAGCTTCAAGGTTGGCGACAATTGAAAATAGACAGACTTTAGCAGATCAATTATTACTGAAATCAGCTCACCTATTTAGTCTCTTCCATACATTAGCGCTGTCTTCTGTCGTTGAAACTTTGGGTAAATCTCCAAGTGTAAGGATATTCCGATAACCTTTACGGAAGACCGGCAGCACCCACCTACCAGCAGAGTAATGAATAGACGCAATTATTTCGCAAATATTTCATTATTTGTGTGAAAATAATACTATTCTACTCGATCAATTTCAACTTGCCTCTTTCTTTGTATTCTGGTCCCGTGAGATTATAGAGTGAGCGGTAGCCACCCCTTAAATGAGTAGGCGGCGTATGACTTTCATGTGTCTGTATCTGGCCTTTCAATCCACTGTTTTCGAAGCTACGGCTACACAGTCACAAATTTGTGATGGCCCATCGCCATTTATCGGTGACGAGGTCCTGTCCTCGCCTGGTCATCGTCATTAAATGACGATGGCCATTGATGGCCATAACTCAGCACCATTTATTGATGATACTGTCGTCGCCTTTTTTTGATAATAGCCATCACCATTGTTATGAATGTGTACAATAACCATGATAACGTGTGAGTATATTAATCTCGGATATCTCAATCTTATTATGTGCATATGATCATGAGCTTATCTAAAACAAGAAGTAGTTCACACACTAATAGTCCCGGTCGAGAGATTGACGTAATGCGGGCCTCGCTGATGGCTCTGGTGAGAGTCGCTTTGACCTTCCATGCGGATAGACACGGCTTTCTTGGAGAATGAAATCTGTGTGTTCGTGTGTGATTGGAGAGTGTGTAGGCCTAAGGACGGGGGAGGCGTGGGGACAAAATGGCTGCTAAACAAGACAAAATAACTGGAAACTCAAACGGAATCCGATCCGACAATCGGTAGTCAGTAGCATTCCAAAGAGCTTTATCGAACGCGTTTTCTGCTATAAGACTTGAAGTTTTCACATTGTCCGCGAATACGGTGGATTCTCTGAAGTGGCCTTAGTATCTCAGTCAAGCTATTATTGCAGATGTTCCTGTGAACACTATGAAGTATCCACACAGCCCCTAGCACCGGATTATCGGATACGCTGGCTCGGGAGCTGTGATGGCAGAGCAGCTCAAACAATTCATCTGATGTTAATGGATGAGGATCGTGGACGTCTGATGGAGTAAACGCCTCAACATGGGGTAAACCTGGTGAATGTAAGAATACCCAGAAACCTCACAGGATTTCACAGGACTTGTGTAACAGGTATATGTACATGTATATTCTACATTCCCGGACAACCTATTAGTGGGCCTAACATGAGGCACCAAAGGTGCTACAACTCCTCAGCCCCTTAATAGTCTAGACCAAGATGTTTTTATGAGTGTAGAAGTTTGGATAAATATCAGTGAGTTATGGCATGCGAAATGCAAACCCAAGCCACAACTCGGACAGATGAACGGATGGATACACTGACACACGGACGGACGGACAGACAATCGGAATCCAGTATAACCCCAACTATGTACAGGGGTATAAAAAGTGACAAAGTATCCACATATCTGCAGGGGAAAAAACATGTAAAGTTGTGATCTTATCGCCCTGGCGTCAGTGTAAAGTGGTTCTAGATGGCTGGAAATGCATTCGAACCCATTTCTGGCAGTTAAATTTCTAAAATATTATTCACAATTCAACCCCTGTTTTATATATTTTTAAGAAAAAAAAAATAATGTTACACATGGCCACATGGGACCACGCGAGGTATTGGAGATTTTTTTTTTATCCTGAACAGGTTTCCTTCAAATTTCAGAATGAAAATTCACAAATTACATATAGATACTGTGGAGAATTTCACTTCTCTAAGAAAAACTGGCTACGATAGCCGAAAATCACATCTCATCGTATTGTGAGACAGAAACTCCCCTGACGCGTCTCCGTTGGTAACGTATTAGCGTCAGTGCAACAACGACAACGATGATGTCTGCAGTGATTTATTGGGTTGGCCATACCTTTCGATGTATATTTTAGAGGACTTGTTATGCGAGACACCGCTTGTAACTGGCCGACGACCACAGTTCATTTTACAACTGAAAACCCAACTCCGCCATTGATCATGTGTTGGCAGCACGCACGAACACATGGGCACTACTTTCGATTTTGACAGATCTCACAGGTTCCTACAATCCTGTGACAAGACAAAGTACAAGTTGCTCTTTTCCGATAAAATAGGCATTTATTATCGTTCAAATCCATTCTGAGAACTTTTAGACGAAATAACAAGCCGATTTTCACAGTTTTAATGTCGGACTAATTTTTTCTCAACAGCCTAGGGATACGACAATTATGGCAATCTCGTATCAGTGGCCTCAAGTTCCCGGGTAATTTACTGTATATCTGACATGGTGCAGAGATTCATAGAGGTCATTTTGTTTAGGACCATTCATGGTCAAATTGTGTTTTTTTTCTGGCAAATTGAGTTTTTAGCGTGCTTTTGGCAGGGCAAATTGAGTTTAATCAAATTTTTAGGACCGTTTGCTATATAATACATATACGTATAACTGCTACATGAATGTGATACAAGCTGAGTAGCTAGCAGGTCCCCCGCCAAAAAGCTTGTCTGGAAATGGACTTCTCACACACACGGGATATAATCACCATATATATTTTGTGTGTTGGTACATTGTTGCTAGGAGTGTGGTGTTGTTGATGTGAAGGAGATATAATTGTGAAGGACAATGTTGCAAATTGTCTATGGAAGAATGGGGACAGGGTGATCGAGAAAGATCATCCGGTGGCATAGTTGTGCCGAAAAATGAGTGACTTTCTTCTGAGATCCCAGCCATCCGCTAAGTTTGAGGTTAATCGGTTGAATTGTTTTTGAGATATCGCGTTCACAAGATGGTTGGGATGGAAGGATGGTATGAGGGACGGAAGGATGTTATGAGGGATGGAAGGACGGATGGGTAGCTATTGATGTAAAGTCACCCTCCATATTTGAAGTTGATCGGCTGATTTGTTCTCGAGATATCGCGTTCACAACATAGTTGGGATGGATGGAATCTAAGATGGCTGATAGTGGCCATCTTGGATAACGCAGTTTGGTGAAAAACAATTACAGCCATCTTCTCACTGATGTCAAGTCAACCCCTAAGTTTGAAGTCAATCGGTTGAACTCGAGATATCGCGTTCACAACATGGTTGGGACGAACGGACGGACGGACGGCAGGACGCTCAGACGGACGGACGGACGGACGGAAAATGTCACACCATTGTGATGCCATCCCAAGTTTGAAGTAGATCGGTTGAATTGTTCTTGAGATATCTCGTTAACAATATAGTCGACGGCGGCCATCTTGGTTAACGCAGTTTGGTGAAAAACAATTCCAGTCATCTTCTTATTGATGTGAAGTCACTCCCCAGATTTGAAGTCGATCGGTTGAATTGTTCTCGAGATATCGTGTTCATAACATTTTGGAGATGGATGGAATCTAAGATGGCTGACGGCGGCCATCTTGGTTAACGCAGTTTGGTGAAAATCAATTCCAGTCATCTTCTTATTGATGTGAAGTCACCCCCCAAATTTGAAGTCGATCGGTTGAATTGTTCTCGAGATATCGTGTTCACAACATTTTGGGGATGGATGGAATCTAAGATCCCAAGTTTGAAGTAGATCGGTTGAATTGTTCTTGAGATATCTCGTTAACAATATAGTCGACGGTGGCCATCTTGGTTAACGCAGTTTGGTGAAAAACAATTCCAGTCATCTTCTTATTGATGTGAAGTCACTCCCCAGATTTGAAGTCGATCGGTTGAATTGTTCTCGAGATATCGTGTTCATAACATTTTGGAGATGGATGGAATCTAAGATGACTGACGGCGGCCATCTTGGTTAACGCAGTTTGATGAAAAACAATTCCAGTCATCTTCTTATTGATGTGAAGTCACCCCCCAAATTTGAAGTCGATCGGTTGAATTGTTCTCGAGATATCGTGTTCATAACATTTTGGAGATGGATGGGATCTAAGATGGCTGACGGCGGCCATCTTGGTTAACGCAGTTTGGTGAAAAACAATCCCAGCCATCTTCTCACTGATGTCAAGTCACCCCCCAAGTTTGAAGTCAATCGGTTGAACTGTTCTCGAGATATCGCGTTCACAACATTTTTGGGATGGTTGGATCTAAGATGGCCGACAGCGGCCATCTTTGATAACACAGTTTGGTGAAAAACAATCCAGCCATCTTCTCACCGATGTCAAGTCACCCCCCAAGTTTGAAGTCAATCGGTTGAACTGTTCTCGAGATATCGCGTTCACAACATTTTTGGGATGTTGGAATCTAAGATGGCCGACGGCGGCCATCTTGGATAACGCAGTTTGGTGAAAAACAATCCCAGCCATCTTCTCACTGATGTCAAGTCACCCCCCAAGTTTGAAGTTGATGAGTTGAATTGTTCTCGAGATATCGCGTTCACAACATGGTTCGAACGGACGGACGGACGGGTAGCATTTCCAAGTCCCCCTCCCACTTGCGTGGTGGGGGACAATTAAGGAATACCTGTGCCCTATTGGCTTTTCACATGAAATTCAACCAGACAATATTTTAATTTCCACTTCAAGCAGATCCAGTATTCTTTGAACTCTCATTGAACTTAAAAATGGAGCGAGAGACAGAGTGCAATCGGAAAATCTCCTGTTGATAAAACGCCTCAAGGGAATTTAACTCGATAAAATAAAATGGAAAGCAATAAAATAGCTTTTGTTCAACTAGATCAGCCTATACTTTAGCTGTCAGAATTGAGCAGCTTTTCCTAACCTGCTAAAGGAATGACACCATGTAGACTACAGAGGCAGGACAAAAATAAAGTTCAGTAAACTAAAGGAATTCAACGACATTAAAAAAAAGAAGATCGTTTTCATATCGTCAAATGACAATGTCGACTATCCGTGTGTTGTTGTCGTTGTTGTTGTTGTTCATGTTGATCACTTTCAAAATAATTCAGTTGATTCATTAACGTTCAGTTGTTAATTTTTAAGAGTAGTCGTTTCAAGTAGACAGTTGTTAGTATTGGAATCGAAGTCCCCGGCAAAAACTGACAAAAACATCGACAAACTTATGGCGAAACGAATTCAGGCAGTGTTCAACGCACGTGTTAATATCGTGGGTGTGTCTCCTCTATTGCATCTTCACATTTTTACCTCCGTCGATCAGACGGAGGTCTACATGTAGGAACGCAACGTGAAACCTCCCGCCAAATAATTGTCATATTGGGAATCCACGACTCATAGTATTTCCAATAAGGATCGTCATGGTTCCCGACGAAATCTTGCACTTTTTCTTTGGACACAATTGAAATAATGGGGTTCCCCATTGCAATGCATTGCAGTGGGCCTTGCTTCTGTAGTCGGGTTCCACCTCAATCTCGAATTGAAACTCACAGCGAGGCTGGACCCAAATCGCTGAACCTCAAACGACGTTGCCAAATCAGGTCAGATTTCCCATCAATTTTCTCTCCCCCCCCCCCTTTGGCTAAACTACACCCGTTCTCTCCCTCTTTTCCCCATCAAACGAAAGCTTGTGAAAATCTAGGAGGCAGGAAATATTCCCTTTCCACCAGCAAACACGTTATTAGGCTCTATTTCCCGAAATAAAATTTACGGTGGGGAAGGTCACCAAGGTCGCGCAAACCAAGACATGTTGTTGTTTTCCATTTCCGGGTTTGTATTTTGAGTCATTTCTTGTTTCCAAGAGTGTTTCATTACTCCAGATCTATGCGAACATGTTCTATGACATATCATGTTCTAACGCAGGTCAGTCTCGTTCCATCGAACTATAGCCAATTAGTCGTTAAATCAATAACCGAACAAAGGGGGCGTGGTCCATATACTTGTAATGTTGTGTAAAACTGTAAAATGCATGTTTTATTTTTCGTTTATTTTTTATTTTGCTGCATGTTTGGGCGCGGAAAAAGTATCCGTAATCTTCCACTGATATATAACGTAGATGGCAACCCTGTCTCATAGTCTGTGAAAACCAAATTGTATGAAAATTCAACGCAAACAACATGTGCTATTTTTCTTTGTTTTTATTCAAAATTCATGTTTACTTTGGATCAAATTTATATTTCCATGCTTGATTGAGACTGGAAATGCATTGCAACTTCCACCAGCATGTCCCGTAGCCCATAAGACTTCTACGTGGTCTGCCAAATCAAAATTGTGCGATTTATCAACGCGCAGCACACGTACCAAATGTATGTATTTATTATGTAAAATACAGGTTTGCTTTTTTCTGCAAATTCATATTTCCCTGCCTGTTTCAGATTAAAAAACCATTAGCAAAGTTTTGATAACATGTGGCGTAGATGATAAACCTGTCACGTAGTCCGTGAAAGCCAAATTGTGCGAAACTCCAACACAAACAACATGTACTATATTGTAGTATTTTTGTGTAATAGTCCGGTTGATTTTTGGGTCAAATTCATATTTCCCTACCTGTTTCGGACTGGAAAACCATCAGTAAACTTCTGCAAACATGTGCTGACTGCCCATAACAGTATCATGTAGTACACAAGCCAAAAAAGTGTGATTCACAGCAACATGTCACATGTATAAGCTTATACATGTACAATGTCATATATGGCATGTTTACTTTTGAATTAATTTCATATTTCCAGTCATGGCATTTACCTGGAGAGCACTGAAAAACTTATGCAGACATGTGCCGCTGCCCAGTCCACAGACCACTAATCCTGCAATTTACAGCGACATAGCACATATACATGTACAATGCTTTGGCATATGTTTACCTTTAAATTTATTTCATAGTTCCAGCCATAAACTTGATGTAAGATACAATAATCTTCTGCCAACATGTTGTAAAGTCCATAAACCTGTCACGTAGGTCATGAAGCACATAAGCATCAGAGTCAGTGATTGACCACAACCCCCCACCCCCCTCCCCCCTGATTCCTCAGGAAATAAACATTACGCATGTAATGATGACCGGCAGAGTGATACATGTGTCAATCGGTCAGACATTTTCAAGGATGCCCAGTTTTACCTCAAAACAACCATGCCGGACTTCATTCCTTCTCTCAGAATAATTGGATCTAACTTTTATAAAACCTGCAGCCCCCAATAGCTCCTGGATCTAGACCACATAAATGAAGGGATCTAGTTTATCGGTGCTATGGCAAAAATATCATGTAGAATGGGTTGTGTGGGTAATATCAGATTCATGAAAGTTGAAGTCCTGCAGCATGCTCCACAAATATCATCAAAGGTCATAAAACTTTCTGGTCTGCGCCAGTGTGGATCTATACTTTTTTTTTTTTTGTTTTTTTTTACAAAATTATATCCCTTGACCAGGTGAGGACTTGAATGTGTCAGAAATGATTTAGCTTCTAGAAACAAAGACTTCATTTCCTGAGTACTATGGTGTTATATATTGTTATGATTGGCTTAACTTTAGCTGCTGAAGATATTTCTAATTTGAGGATAGTGGGCAATCATATTAAATTTATTTTCATAACTTCATTTATTTTCACAATAAGCAACATAATCGAGATTAGCAAGTGACGTTTTACAACATAATATAATACGCATCATGGATCTCCTTCAGTTTAGTGTAGACATATATACCCTTGGATATCTGTTACCCTGATTCAGTCATAATATTGTCTGTATTATATTGATGTCGACAAGGAATATACATACTTATTTGATAGTATTATTAATTGTATGTTGTTTATGATTAACATGAACTTTTTATTCGCTGGAATCCAGCCATTTGTTCCATATGGGCAATATTCTCATCAGCCATCACCATTCAATATGAATGTGATACATGTACAAGTCCATGGTAATTGATACATTATGGTGAAGGTGACCTGTAACACCAGTATACAAAATTATTCCGAGCTCATTGAATCCGCACATGATGCTGAGACAGATCAGAACGAAGTGTCGGTAAAATCAGATGTATTTTGTAGAGGATTCTGTCAATGAGGATGCTATACTGTACACATACAAAATATGAAGTGTTGATGTGTAGGGCCTATAGCATAAAATCACAAGCAAGTTGGTAAAACTAGGCACACAGGGTCTCATTTCTGCCGCTAACGTGTTGATTTGGGTGGGGGTGTCCTCTCATGGGGAGGTCTGGGTGGGAAGGGGCCTAATGTCTCAAGCAGTATTCCAGGTTTTCCATCAATATACTCTATTCCATACCCCAATATTTCAAGCACGTCAAATCAAAGAAATATTATTTGCGGGGAATGTGACTTCCACATCCCTAGCTGGACATGCTAGTGGGGAACCGTCAATCTCACGTTAATTACCATTGGTGAAGTTCACGTCAACAAATGCAAAATTGAGCTTGGCATCCGGCCCTATGTTATTCAGTGATGTACTATTCCCCTACTGACCCTGTTGCCTCGACGGAGGTCTTTGCGCTCATTCAGCGCTTGTTCAAGTTAAATACTACACTAACGTTCCGTCATTTACCTTGACTTACTGAATAGAATAAACGGTTCAAACCGGGAAACGCACGTGATGTCATATAGCCAATCAAGATAGGAGCTTGCCAACACCGTGCAGCTAGGATTTTCTTTGATGTCTGCTCGTGTGATCTCCAAATATGGCAAGTGGTGGGTGTATTGATGTTAATTCCCTTGGAATAGCCAATCAAATTTAAATTTTAAAGATGTCATACATTGCACTTCCCCTAATATGGACCACGGAATATTTATAGGGCTATGACATCACCAGACCTGTATTCTGATCAGATAATGTGTTACGTTCAACACGTGTAGTGTTAGACTTGGTTTAAGCGAAGATGCCTCTACTGCTGTATCTCGGCAACGGAAAGGTCAAGGGCGACTAGCCTGTTCTCGGGTACCCTCTCCAACAGCATAACAAATGTAGTGAAAATGACTCCCTGGTGACTGTCTCACGGGAATTTACCTCGCTCAAAATGGCGGGTTGTTTACCTCTTCGTCTGTTTCTCCGTCAACCACGCGTAATAGTAATAAAACAGCAACGATCCGTAAGTCATGCAAGTCAGATTAAGTTTAATTGGCTCAAATTCAGTTTTCGTCTTCATTGAAATAGAATTTTCCTGAAACGGTGGTCTCTAAATGAGTTTCCCCTCGTCTAGACGAAATTGAGTTTCCCCTCGTCTAGACGAAATTGAGTTTCCGATGATAACCGGCCCTAAAAGTCGACTTCTATGAATCCCTGCGGTGTTTTCGGTGGATGTTTCGTGGTTCGGACAAAGCTAGGATAATGGGACAAATTTATCAGTTCTATTAATCAAAGAAAACGGGGTTTCTTAATTTTTACATTTGCTATTTTGGGCGGATTTTATTTTGGGCGCCTGTACGTTTTGCGGAAGTAATTTGGCTCTGGATACGGCCCGGACTGGCAATACCGTACTGCTGAATATGCAGAGGAACCAATGACCAGTCATTCACTACACTGAACCAATGGCTGACATACGACTTTACTCTGGAGCTCTTGATTGGCTACATGCTAGTAGAGTATGTAAATCAGTACAAAAGTAGGGCTAATGTATGCATACTTGTAGATCCGTTTTTAGAAGCCTGGAAAATGGAAGAAAAATAAAAAGAATTGTAAAAAAATATTTAATGACCGGCTAGACCTGAAAGTCTCAAAGGCACAAGTACAAAATAAAAGGATCATCACCTGTAAGTTTCATGAACTTCCTTGCAATAGTTATCGAGATACGGCTCGGACAGACGGACAGATACATCCCCAGGGCCACAACAATACTCCTGAGCCCGAAGGGCTGAGGAGTAAAAATGCCCTTGCTAAAGAGCCCCCCCCCCCCCATTCTCCCGCCCACTCCATGCATGCTACAGTATATATTTCAACCCCTCGGTGACGTGAAATGCCTTTTGGTCTTTCTGGTTTTCATTCACCCACCATACATTATCATGACGAAGTTTCAGGGCCTTTCGACCATAGCTCTTTCCAGTTTCCAATGAGTGCATGCCAAATTCCCGTTTTGATTTTTTGTCGTTCTCTATATTACCCCCAGTTGTAGTCATAACGAAGTCTTCTGACCCTTGGACACGCCTAAAGTTGCCCGCATATGAAAACACAAATACTATAGGGTTCAATCTGGAGTTATTCCTATTATTCCTGTTATTCCAGCGTTAGCTGAATAATTTTGAACGTAAAGTTATATCTATATCTTTTCGCAAAGAGAATGGTTGCACAATTACTATAAAGCACATGCCATTTATGTGCTGAAAACTTGAACCCTTGGAATCCTCTCTAAATTTGATTCAGATTTCATAGAAAACCCTTAAAAAGTAGACAAAGCTTCATATTCGGTCAAGTTTCCAGACAAATCTTTTAATGTATTACAAGCGTCTGGTCCGTCATTCATAATTCAGCCGTCGTCCACTAGAGAATATCCGCGTCCATAATCCAAAGACCTATTCCATATTCCATATAACAGTATTAGCACCAAATTCAAAAAGACAATCATTATACACAAACATAGGTTTGTTTCCTGCAAGAGAGAAGCGGTCAACAGTTTTCAATGATGCCGGCAAGACATCATGATGTTCCAAAAATATCAAATCCGTATCGCTGATCAGTATTCTTAATCCATAATATTCGTTTTAAAGTCGTCATCTAAAGAATGATGTATCTCAGTCACGCTTTGATTGTGACTGTTCATATGAGTACCATGAGGATCTTGAAGTACATGGGTTCATACGGCCCCTAGCCCCGGGTTAAGCGGAATTAGACACAAGTTACGAAATGTAACGCCATAGATCTTGCACGCTACGCTCGTATTTTGCTATCAGCATGCGATATGTATCGCCAAATTTGAGAAACTTAGAGAGGAGGCGCTTGGTGGTGTAGCCCTGTTTTATAAGTTTCTGCAACAATGTTTTGTGACGTTGATTAAGATCGTCACATTTAACACAGGATCTAGCAAATGCCACTAGGCGTGATATGTATACGCCATATGCAGGTCCCACTGGAATATTACTGTCCAGAAAGGGATAATATACGATGTCGAAATTGTAATCATCTCTTTTGTCATACAGTCGACGAGAGAGAAGGCCCGCTTCATTTTTATAGAGATACAGGTCTAAATATTATCTGGGGCTATCTGTTCGTTTCCTTCGAATCCAGTGAAGGTGGATATATATCCTTCACTGCGTCTACACATTCACATCTACAACTGTTGACTTTTTTTTATATGTGTATGAAATCGTAGACTTATTATGAACGATTAATGTACCGTATTAAAACGTACGTTGGTGTATATTAGGTTGAAATTTCATGCAATTAATTGATAAATAAAATATGTATTTCACTGTATTGAGTTTGAGTTCTTTTTGCTGTGTCGTTCGGTATATCCCTTATGTGGCTAAAACTTGACTTTCACATTTTCGATATTGAATAAAATATTGACTATGATATAATTGACTCGCACATCAATCTAGTTAAACCAAGATGAAATATTGGGGAAATACCATCTAGTGATATGGCCTGGGACCCACGACCAAGTTTTCGTGGACAAGGGAGACTACATTTATGGAAGACTCTTAGTGGTCATTAGCTTGTTTACACCGTGCCAGAGCAGGATAAAGCGAGTGGCCGTAAACAGTCTTCCACAAATTTCGTTCACGGATATTTACAATCTTTCCGCGAGACGGTCTTTTGATATTCACAGCCGCCCGACAAATACCAGACTATTCGATGGGAGCAATTGCACATTGTTGAACATTGTGGGGAAGAACGTTTATTTTACTTTATTTGGACACTTTTTCACTATATTCTCCATGTGCCCATATGTGTAATTACACGGGGCGTTATTTTAAAACTGTTTCTCCCTGATTGGCTAACAGGTGTAGTTTGAAATTCTCACGGGATTCATATAACGCTGATGTCAGATATAATATTCCGTGATGATATAATATTCCGTGATATTGTATCTGAGTTCACTGAGATTGACTCGCACATGTGCATTGTAGTCCCAAACCTCAAAATCAAATTTGCTCTGCTTATTTTTATCCCTCCAATGGCGGTCATGTAAATACATGGCTGCACAGTATACATCAATACTGGAATGAACTGGCTATGCTAAATCCTCCTTTATATAGACAAAACTATCATATGGTCAAATATGGCGAACTACCCTCTTCAAATTATAGTCATGTGACCGAACATATACAGAATTGTGATTGGTCGAATATCTTGCTGTTGCTGTTCATTATCGCTCGTCCTGCATTCTGCACTATGTACCCTCTCCGTCCTGCACGTTTGTAAATATTTGTATCCAATACCACTCAAGCCGGTGTTAGTAGCCAAGTAGTCCTGCCATTCAAGATGTCCACAATGAAAGCGTCGCTGGATCACTTTTGGTTCACATATGTTTTTAGAAATATGCAGTCAGTTTATTTGTTTGTGGGGTAATATGAATTCTTATCAGTAGTCCGGCATCGTTTTCCATCATCCTCCAAATCCGGCACCCTGCACCTCTGTATTCGGATTATCTTTTTTTCACAACCTGAGGCATCCCAGAAAAAGACTGGACCGCTTCTGAATGATCTGGAGCGAACCGGAATGATACGGTGTGACTCAGAGTGATCTTGAATGATCCGAAGTGACCCGACATGATCCAGAACGATAGAAATGCGCCGTGGTCCTCCGAAAAAGATCGGAGTTTATGGACTTCAAGATTTGTCCTGTATACATAACTGAAGTGTTATTAATTTTCATTATTTAGGAATTTGTTCAAGGAGAGACGAGTTTGCGTTCTTATTCTCTCAGCTGTTTAATATATTTCTTATATTGTTCTGTGTTCATACTGATGGACTGATATGGATAGACTTTGAATTTTTCATCAAAATACATGGTTGTACAGTATACGCTCGCACTGTTATTGCGATTTGGAATGGATAAGTTAGATCTTTCTTTGTGGAAGACTAGCACATGATCAAATAATGGGACGATTCTTCACAAGAATTCTCTTGATCACACATGGCCAATGAGTCTTTGCAAATTACATCACATTTTTCCACCATGGAGGTCGTATAAATGATTCCGATTTATTGAATTCCTGAACATTATCCTGCAACTATTTCACAACTCATCCTGCACCCTTTCAGGTGATTACGTCACTTCCGTTGATTACGTAATTTCCAGTGATTACGTGCCGTCCTGCACCATGCAGATTGCACTGCTCTTTCTCCACTACTCGGTTCGGGGTAGTGTAAAAGAGAAATATCTTTCACATTGGAAGAAATCCTTCAGCTGTAACGTTTGTGAAGCTAATATTTAATTTCAGTTCCGCATAGAGAGCTGAGTTTCAATTACTTTGAACGCTCACAATTACTCTTACCCTGACATCAGTTTATATACCTCCTGGAAGAATAAGACGTAAAAGAGGAGTGAACAGCGTCGACGGATGTTTGTTAGTGGGCTTTCGTCTGCTTTTGTCTTCTTTATTTGCTCGCTCGGATTTGAGGAAATATCAAGTAATTGTTCACGGGATACAGGCTTTTACCAAACGCCTGGACTAATTATGGTTCTGTTTTGGACATTAGTTCGATAGCTTCGTGGATCTTAGTATAATTTAGCAATCTTCTGGTTTGTTTGTCCGGAGTAGTTTATAAGCGTGAGATATGGTCGTATTCGTGTAGAGTGGGGAAGGGAGGAGGGTAACGTGGGTTGTAAATGTGGGATGTTTGACCATGTACTTTCGGTTTACATTTGATCTCGTGATCTCTGGCAGGCCAATGCGTGCTTCCTCTTTCGATTATCCTCTGCGGTGAAACTCGTTTACTGTGGCCATCAACATCTCACCACCTCGGCGTCCGGGCTTTATTCGAAGAGATCCCGGCATAACATAGTGTTTACAGCGATGGGCACAGGCGTGTCATCCCCCTGTATGGAGATGGTTTGGACCGTCATGGTTTGGTGATGAGTATTCCAAGACTGGTGGTGTGAATGGGGCCCGCTGTGTTGGGGCTGGATAGATGGGAGCTCCCACGTGTTCCCTCCCCCTCCCTTCCCCCGCCCCATGGATTCGATCGATGGTCTGAGAGTAGCTGACACTCGCTTTGATTTCGTCGTGGCGTTGCTGTTCTGTGGATAAATTTATCTCTCAAACACGCGGATTTGCGCCCAGACGATGTGATGGAGCTTTAGACAATATCTCTGGTCAAATATTGCACAGACAGATTCCGGTGATGGGATCCCTTGGTGAATAAGTTGGCGATGCTTGAATTGTCCTTGGTCGCCTGCACGAAGCTCACATAACTGAACCATGCACCTCTTCTGGTAGGCGGTTTGTCAC
Source organism: Hanleya hanleyi (assembly GCA_036873755.1). NCBI lineage: Eukaryota > Metazoa > Mollusca > Polyplacophora > Lepidopleurida > Hanleyidae > Hanleya > Hanleya hanleyi. The sequence goes on along the minus strand of JAVTVY010003779.1, from coordinate 368,848 downwards.
TGGCTATAGCACCAGACAATACGGGTAATAGTTGATGAGCCCTTCCTCTAAGAATTTGATAACCCATGACGTCTTTCCACACACCGTGGAATCGCTGACCTTCATCGTGTAGGGATGCTCTATTTCACTTTGACCTCAACATCACTTTTGATGTTGATCAGAATTGTCAAAATCCTCCATGATGCAGGTCCGTATCCTCCGCCGTACCAGCCCTGCACGCAGACCAGGGCAGTAGTAGTATACAGCGCGTAAATCGAGGTAATTTTCACCCGGATGTAGAGGTCATTTGAGGAGGATTTGAGGAGGAGAGGTCAAGTGTACTATAGTTCCGGCAGATTGACCAAAAGCTACCTCCAACACAGGAGAGTTCCAATTGTTGGAGGGAATGTATTCAGAATGTATTCATCCGCGGTGATGCGGTCTGGCAGCAGTTTTGGCGGTGATTCGGTCGCGGGAAAAACCTTCCGCGGAGAAAAAGTAGTCCCTAGATAAAATGGTCCGATGGGGTCGAGTGAGGTATCAAAGTGAAGCTTATGTGAAGGGGCATCTAATGGGCTGGGTGTGGGGTTGACATATCGGCATTCTGCGCATGCGCGGTGGCCCAAGGGTATGCAAATAGACGTTTTGGAGCTAGGGGAGCCCCTAGTGGTCCGATGGGGTCGAGTGAGGTATCAAAGTGAAGCATTCGTGAAGGGGCATCTGATGGGCTGGGTGTGGGGTTGAAATAGCGGCATTCTGCGCATGCGCGGTGGCCCAAGGGTATGAAAATAGCCGTGTTGGAGCTAGGGGAGTCCCTAATGGTCCAATGGGGTCGAGTGAGGTATCAAAGTGAAGCATTCGTGAAGGGGCCTCTGATGGGCTGGGTGTGGGGTTGAAATATCGGCATTCTGCGCATGCGCGGTGGCCCAAGTGTATGAAAATAGACATGTTGGATCTAGGGGAGCCACTAATGGTCCAATGGGGTCGAGTGAGGTATCAAAGTGAAGCATTCGTGAAGGGGCATCTGATGGGCTGGGTGCAGGGTTGAAATATCGGCATTCTGCGCATGCGCGGTGGTCAAAGGGTATGGAAATAGACGTTTTGGAGCTAGGGGAGCCCCTAGTGGACCAATGGGGTCGAGTGAGGTATCAAAGTGAGGCCTAGGTGAGGGGGCATTTGATGGCTGGGTGGGTACATGCAAAATTTTTCCTGAAAAAAAAAAAACGGAACACGGACTTTATCGAAAAATCCGGGGAAATGCCTATATGGGGTATGGGGGTATATAGGTCGCCGGGCTTAACGGGGCTTGCCTATCAATAGAGTTATCTCCCCCTAGTTTCAGGGTGGGTGTATGTAAAAGTTTTCCTGAAATAAATACGGAACACGAACTTTATTCTAAATTACGTGAAAATGCCTATATGGGGTATGGGGGGTATAGGACCATCTTGGGAAACCTACTTCTCGACATTTGCGGTATAGGTTGTGGGGTCTCGTTTTCTTAGTCTCGTCAAGACAAACATGATAGGAAGTGTCCCGGAGCGAATCGGTAAAATTTTTGAAAAAGTACGATATGGCCCCATATAGTCCCATACTGGGGGGTATAGGACCAATGTTTGTCCCCCTGGGAAACCTACTTCTATACATTTGCGGTAGGGTTGTTTGGATTTGTTTTTCACGTCTCGTCATTTAGAACATGATAGGAAGTGTCCCGGCACGAATCGGTGAAATTTTTGAAAAAGTACGATATAGCCCCATATAGTCCCATACTGGGGTATAGGATCAATGTTTGTCCCCCTGGGAAACGTACTTCTCTACATTTGCGGTAGGGTTGTGGGGTCTCGTTTTCTTAGTCTCGTCATTCAGAACATGATAGGAAGTATCCCGGAGCGAATCGGTGAAATTGTTGAAAAAAATCACCGAGACCCATATAGACCCATATAGTCCCATACTGGGGGTATAGGATCAATGTTTGTCCCCCTGGGAAACGTACTTCTATACATTTGCGGTAGGGTTGTTTGGATTTGTTTTTCACGTCTCGTCATTTAGAACATGATAGGAAGTGTCCCGGAGCGAAACGGTGAAATTTTTGAAAAAAGTCACCGCGGCCTGGGTAGGCCGATAGGCCTATACTGCATGGCTATGGGTGTATAGGTCCATACGGGGTGGACATGTTGGAGTCTATGTGGGCCACTAATGGTCCAATGGGGTCGAGTGAGGTCTTATTGTGAAGCTCTCGTGGAGGAGCACTTGACGACACTAATGGTTCGTACGTTGTCAATAGTCTGCGCATGCGCAGCCTGGCCGTAGTATAGAAAGCAGTCATTTTTGGGTGTGTGTGTGTGTGGGTGTGTTTGGGTTAGAGATGGGCTATTCACGGTTCGAATGGGCCGTGTGATGTATCCATGTGAAGCCTATGTGAGGAAGCCTCTGATGGCGTGGGTGTGGGGTTGAAATATCGTCATTCTGCGCATGCGCAGCCTGGCCGTAGTATGGAAATAGACGTTTTTGGGGTCTACCCGAGCCCCTCATGGACCTATTGGGTCGAGTGAGGTATCTATGTGAAGGCTAGATGTGGGAGCTAGACTAATTATATATTCTGTATTATACAATCGGATATCGGTTGTCGTGAATAACAACAAGTTCAGCAATGTTTATATAGTTTATTACCCCCAATGTTACATCATACCCAGGCTGGGGGAGCCGCCCTGGGTATGTTTAGTATGTTAACAGCAAAACAAATTGAAATATCAAACACCATGTTTTATTATTTAACGCACCGTCACATTAGGTACAAGTGTTTACTGAGCTCAAGTCAACGATGAGCATGTAGACATAGAGAGTATGTGCGGCATGTTATGGTATTCATTAGTGTGCGCGAGTGACGCATTCAGCCGATGGCGGTGGTCGGTCAGCTTGGTAAGGAAAAACGTGATATTGGTTACCCTCTCTACCACCCATTGTATGTTGGGGCGTTGACGATGTGCCCATCTCAAGGGTTCCACGGTGTCCAGTATCTCCAGCATCGTCTCTAGTGACCTCCGGTTAATGATGGTGAACGGCTGGTCAGACACATAGATATTATTGCCGGGATAATAATACCGTAACTGGCCCGTCTTTTTGTGACGTAAGATGTACCCGAAAGCGACATTCAATTTGAAGGCCGTAGTTTGATCTTTGAAGATGGCTTCCACGTAGCTGCGTAGACGGGTGCGGTTGGTCAGTGGAAAATTGTAAATATCTTGAATAGGGCCATGAGGGTGGAAACAGTGCCGTGTCATGGACCAATGGCGCCGATCGATGTCACTCACTGGATGGTTGTCCTGTAAGAGATCGCCCAGAAAATGTTCGATGTTGTCAGGCGTATGACTCGAAACCGTAACGCTGGGGTCCGGCTGGATATCCAGGCTCTTCTGAACTGTGGGTATAGGCGGGCTCTCCTTCATCGCATCACCATTGGCGTTCGTCTCCCCGGGCTTATCTTCACTGGGTCTGACCTTCCGCGGCTCCTCTTCAGTAGGAAGTTGTCGCTCAAACCGTAGAGACGGACCATGAATCAAACGCTGATGCCGTCTTAACTGACTGAAGCGTTGACCACAATCCTCGCATGGACGCTTGCGTCGCCCATGAATTGAACGTTCGTGGCGCAGTAACTGATCCTACCGATTAAATGACCCTGCGCAGGTTATACAAGTATACCGTGCATCGTTGTGGGTGGAGGCCTCGTGGCGTCGTAAATTATCTAGACGAGTAAACTGCCTCTGACAAGTTGTGCAAGTGAACACCTTGGTGGAATCGCCCAGAAAATGTTCGATGTTGTCAGGCGTATGACTCTGTACCGGGGCATGAATCAAACGTTGGTGTCGCAGCAACTGACTGCGTCGTTTGAAGAGTTGACCACAATCCTCGCATGGACGCTTGGGTGGCCCATGAATTGAACGTTCGTGGCGCAGTAAATGATCCTCCCGATGAAATGACCGTGCGCAGGTTATACAAGTATACCGTGCATCGTTGTGGGTGGAGGTCTCGTGGCGTCGTAAATTATCTAGACGAGTAAACTGCTTCTGGCAAGTTGTGCAAGTGAACATCTTGGTGGTTGACAGAGTGTCTGATGAAACGGCCAGGCCGCTTCCCTTTTATAGCACGCTAGCTGGTGATCTATTTTTAGCACACTCTACCCCCAAGTCGAGGATCGTCATCAGTACGAGTAGTAGCGAAAGTGGGCATTTTTTAGCAGTGAAGGATGTTACTTGGTGTAGACATGGACCATCCGCGGTGCGAATGCGTCGTGTGAGGTGTCATCTTGTAGCAACGCCCACCAACGCCATTCTTAATGCTTCAACGCCCTGGTGAAATAGCTCAGAAGCTCTGATATTCCATGGAATTGTCACTAATTCTTCGAAATGCAGTGACGCCCGTCAACGCCCGTCGCTACATCTTAACACTCTAACATAACGCCATGATATAGTTTAGTTTAGTCTCTCCAATGTTACATCATACCCACGCTGGGGGAGCCGCGTCGGGTATATTTACAATTCAAGAAGATTCTTATCCAATCAGAAGCCACCATTTGCATCTGTCATATTCGTTCCTGTCCGTTAGATGTATTCTCGGCTACTCTTGTCCAATCAGAAGTCGCCATTTCAGAAAGTTCGATCTTCGGCCATGTTCGCTCTGAACCGTTTGTTCTAATCGTCATCGGGCAGGCCAGGATACCGTTGAGGAAACATATCCTCAGATAGTTGTTTGCGCATTCTGAGTATCTATCAGTGCATGGGTGAATACTTTCATCCGATGGGGGTGGTGGGTCAGTTTAACCACGAAGAACGTAACATTGGTGACCCTCTCCACTATCCACTTGGTGTTGGGACGCTGTTCATAGGCCCATTCCAAGGGATCCACAGTGTCCAGTTGGGCCAGCATCGTCTCTAGCGACGCCCGATTGGTAATGGTGAAAGGATGGTCGTACACTGGGTTGATGGCACTGGAATAGAAATAGCACAATTCACGCGTCATCTTATGGCATAAGATGTACCCAAATGCTACATTTAATGTGAAGGACGTAGGTTGATCATTGAAGATGGCTTCTACGTAGCTGCGTAGACGAGCGAGGTCGGTCAGTCGGAAATTGTACAAGTCCAATATAGGGCGATGACGGTGGAAGCAGTGTCGGATCATGGACCAATGGCGTCGATACATCTCACTCACTGGATGCTCTTCGGGTAAGAGATCGCTGGGAACATCCACCGCATCTTCCAGAAAATGTTCGTTGTTGTCAGGCGTATGACTGGAAACAGTAATGCTAGGGACCGGCTGGATATCTAGGCTCTTCTGAGCTGTGGGTATAGGCGGGCTCTCCGTGATCGCATCACCAGTGGCATTCTCCTCCCCGGGTTCATCTTCAGTGGATCTGTCCCTCCTGGGTGCCTCTTTAGTGGGAAGTTGTCCCTCATACCGTGGTGACGGACCATGAATGAAACGCTCATGCCGTTTTAACTGACTGGGTCGTTTGAAGAGTTGACCACATTCTTCGCATGGACGCTTGGGTGGCCCATGAATGGAACGTTCATGGCGCTGTAAATGATCAGGGCGCTGAAACGACAGTGTAGGCCTACATATCGTACAGCTATACCGGGCGGTTCCATCGTGCTTGGTAGCCTCATGGCGGCGCAAGTCGTGCCGGCGAGTGAATGATTTCGAGCACGTAGTACAAGTGAACATCTTGGTGGTTGACAGAGTGTCTGATGAAACGGCCAGGCCGTTTCCTTTTTATAGCAAGCTAGCTGTTGATCTATTTTTAGCACAATCAGTTCAACTTGGACGTCAGCGACAAGAACTCGGATGTAGGCGAGGACGTCAGCGACAAGAACCCGGATGTAGGCGCGGACGTCAAACAGGTGCACGCTTCTGTGGTGCACCATGTACCCTAGGATGTTCACGAATGTTCCACCATCCCGGCCTTCTATCAGGCCCAGGTCAGAAGCTCTCATGGCCTGCATGTGAATGGTCAGTCATATTGTGCGTATGCATGTGTGCGTCACTGTGTATGCATCTGTGTGTGCGTGTGTGTGTGTACGTGTGTATGTGTGTATGCGTCTGTGTGTATGTATCTGTGTGTATGTGGGGGTATGTGTCTGTGTGTATACGTCTGTGTGCGTGTGTGTGTGTGTGTGCTTGCGTGTGTATGTGTGTGTGTGTGGGCTTGCGTGTGTGTGTGTGTGTGTGTGTGTGTTCGTGTATGTACGCGTGTGCGTGTATGCGTGTATGTGTATGCGTCTGTGTGTATGTATCTGTGTGTATGTGGGTGTATGTGTGTGAGTGCGTGTGTGTATGCATGTGTGTGTGTGTGCGTCTGTGTGTGCTTGCGAGAGTGTGTATGCGTGTGTGTATGCGTGCGTGTGTATGTGTATGCTTGTGTGTGTACGCGTGTGCGTGTATGCGTGTGTGTGTGTGTGTGTGTGTGTGTGCCTGTGGGTGTGTGTGTATGTATGTGTGTGAGTGCGTGTGTGTATGCATGCGTGTGTATGCGTCTGTGTGTGCTTGCGAGAGTGTGTATGTGTATGTGTGTATGCGTGATGTGGCGGTGATTACGAGCTTGGTAGGATTCTAGATTAACCTGGGAAGGATGGGCAGTTCCATTTGGACCAATCAGCGGTCGAGAAAAAGAACCAATCAGCGGTCGAACAATCAGCCAATCGATAAGCACCGGATTTGTCCATACCTCGGTGACTTGGGGTCGCTACGGTAGTCTTTCGACGCGGTCCGCAGATTAGCCGCCATTAGCCGCCATTGTGGGAAAAAACCCCAGACAAACACAAACAAGTCTGGACATGTCCAAAGGTCACGCCTCATTCACCCAAACCGGAAGTGGCGTCATATGCAAATTTCTGAGGTCAAAGGTCAATAAGGCTCGATTTAACGGGACACTGGCCTTATTGACCTTTGACCAAGTGTGAGGTCACTTCCGCTTCCGTTCACGTGACCGGAACTGACCTTTGACCCCGGCGCGCAAAGGTTTCCACCAGTGGAAACCTTTAGACCGCGCGCCTACATCCGGGATCTTGTCGCTGACGTCCTCGCCTACATCCGAGTTCTTGTCGCTGACGTCCAAGTTGAACTGATTGTGCTAAAAATAGATCAACAGCTAGCTTGCTATAAAAAGGAAACGGCCTGGCCGTTTCATCAGACACTCTGTCAACCACCAAGATGTTCACTTGTACTACGTGCTCGAAATCATTCACTCGCCGGCACGACTTGCGCCGCCATGAGGCTACAAAGCACGATGGAACCGCCCGGCATAGCTGTACGATATGTAGGCCTACACTGTCGTTTCAGCGCCCTGATCATTTACAGCGCCATGAACGTTCCATTCATGGGCCACCCAAGCGTCCATGCGAAGAATGTGGTCAACTCTTCAAACGACCCAGTCAGTTAAAACGGCATGAGCGTTTCATTCATGGTCCGTCACCACGGTATGAGGGACAACTTCCCACTAAAGAGGCACCCAGGAGGGACAGATCCACTGAAGATGAACCCGGGGAGGAGAATGCCACTGATGATGCGATCACGGAGAGCCCGTCTATACCCACAGCTCAGAAGAGCCTAGATATCCAGCCGGTCCCTAGCATTACTGTTTCCAGTCATACGCCTGACAACAACGAACATTTTCTGGAAGATGCGGTGGATGTTCCCAGCGATCTCTTACCCGAAGAGCATCCAGTGAGTGAGATGTATCGACGCCATTGGTCCATGATCCGACACTGCTTCCACCGTCATCGCCCTATATTGGACTTGTACAATTTCCGACTGACCGACCTCGCCCGTCTACGCAGTTACGTAGAAGCCATCTTCAGTGACCAACCTACGTCCTTCACATTAAATGTAGCATTTGGGTACATCTTATGCCATAAGATGACGCGTGAATTATGCTATTTCTATTCCAGTGCCATCAACCCAGTGTACGACCATCCTTTCACCATTACCAATCGGGCGTCGCTAGAGACGATGCTGGCCCAACTGGACACTGTGGATCCCTTGGAATGGGCCTATGAACAGCGTCCCAACACCAAGTGGATAGTGGAGAGGGTCACCAATGTTACGTTCTTCGTGGTTAAACTGACCCACCACCCCCATCGGATGAAAGTATTCACCCATGCACTGATAGATACTCAGAATGCACAAACAACTATCTGAGGATATGTTTCCTCAACGGTATCCTGGCCTGCCCGATGACGATTAGAACAAACGGTTCAGAGCGAACATGGTCGAAGATGGAACTTTCTGAAATGGCGACTTCTGATTGGACAAGAGTAGCCGAGAATACATCTAACGGACAGGAACGAATATGACAGATGCAAATGGTGGCCTCTGATTGGATAAGAATCTTCTTGAATTGTAAATATACCCGACGCGGCTCCCCCAGCGTGGGTATGATGTAACATTGGGGAGACTAAACTATATGAAAAAACTTCTTGTTGTTGTTGTTCTCTCATGTGTCATCCTTGTTGTTGTTGTTGCTGTTGTTGTTCTGTCTTCGGTCTATATCATGGCGTTATGTTAGAGTGTTAAGGTGTAGCGACGGGCGTTGACGGGCGTCACTGCATTTCGAAGAATTAGTGACAATTCCATGGAATATCAGAGCTTCTGAGCTATTTCACCAGGGCGTTGAAGCATTAAGAATGGCGTTGGTGGGCGTTGCTACAAGATGACACCTCACACGACGCATTCGCACCGCGGATGGTCCATGTCTACACCAAGTAACATCCTTCACTGCTAAAAAATGCCCACTTTCGCTACTACTCGTACTGATGACGATCCTCGACTTGGGGGTAGAGTGTGCTAAAAATAGATCACCAGCTAGCGTGCTATAAAAGGGAAGCGGCCTGGCCGTTTCATCAGACACTCTGTCAACCACCAAGATGTTCACTTGCACAACTTGCCAGAAGCAGTTTACTCGTCTAGATAATTTACGACGCCACGAGGCCTCCACCCACAACGATGCACGGTATACTTGTATAACCTGCGCACGGTCATTTCATCGGGAGGATCATTTACTGCGACACGAACGTTCAATTCATGGGCCACCCAAGCGTCCATGCGCGGATTGTGGTCAACTCTTCAAACGACGCAGTCAGTTGCTGCGACACCAACGTTTGATTCATGCCCCGGTACAGAGTCATACGAACATTTTCTGGGCGATTCCACCAAGGTGTGCACTTGCACAACTTGTCAGAGGCAGTTTACTCGTCTAGATAATTTACGACGCCACGAGGCCTCCACCAACAACGATGCACGGTATACTTGTATAACCTGCGCAGGGTCATTTAATCGGTAGGATCAGTTACTGCGCCACGAACGTTCAATTCATGGGCGACGCAAGCGTCCATGCGAGGATTGTGGTCAACGCTTCAGTCGGTTAAGACGGCATCAGCGTTTGATTCATGGTCCGTCTCTACGGTTTGAGCGACAACTTCCTACTGAAGAGGAGCCGCGGAAGGTCAGACCCAGTGAAGATAAGCCCGGGGAGACGAACGCCAATGGTGATGCGATGAAGGAGAGCCCGCCTATACCCACAGTTCAGAAGGGCCTGGATATCCAGCCGGACCCCAGCGTTACGGTTTCGAGTCATACGCCTGACAACATCGAACATTTTCTGGGCGATCTCTTACAGGACAACCATCCAGTGAGTGACATCGATCGGCGCCATTGGTCCATGACACGGCACTGTTTCCACCCTCATGGCCCTATTCAAGATATTTACAATTTTCCACTGACCAACCGCACCCGTCTACGCAGCTACGTGGAAGCCATCTTCAAAGATCAAACTACGGCCTTCAAATTGAATGTCGCTTTCGGGTACATCTTACGTCACAAAAAGACGGGCCAGTTACGGTATTATTATCCCGGCAATAATATCTATGTTACAAGCGTCTAGTCCGTCATTCATAATCCAGCCGTTCACCATCATTAAGCGGAGGTCACTAGAGACGATGCTGGAGATACTGGACACCGTGGAACCCTTGAGATGGGCACATCGTCAACGCCCCAACATACAATGGGTGGTAGAGAGGGTAACCAATATCACGTTTTTCCTTACCAAGCTGACCGACCACCGCCATCGGTTGAATGCGTCACCCGCGCACTGATGAATATCATAACATGCCGCACATACTCTCTATCTCTACATGCTGATCGTTGACTTGAGCTCAGTAGTACCTAATGTGACGGTGCGTTAAATAATAAAACATGGTGTTTGATATTTCAATTTGTTTTGCTGTTAACATACTAAACATACCCAGGGCGGCTCCCCCAGCCTGGGTATGATGTAACATTGGGGATAATAAACTATATAAACATTGCTGAACTTGTTGTTATTCACGACAACCGCTATCCGATTGTATAATACAGAATATATAATTAGTCTAGCTCTCACATCTAGCCTTCACATAGATACCTCACTCGACCCAATAGGTCCATGAGGGGCTCGGCTAGACCCCAAAAACGTCTATTTCCATACTACGGCCAGGCTGCGCATGCGCAGAATGACGATATTTCAACCCCACACCCACGCCATCAGAGGCTTCCTCACATAGGCTTCACATGGATACATCACACGGCCCATTCGAACCGTGAATAGCCCATCTCTAACCCAAACACACCCACACACACACCCCCAAAAATGCCTGCTTTCTATACTACGGTCCGGCTGCGCATGCCCAGACTATTGACAACGTACGAACCATTAGTGTAGTCAAGTGCTCCTCCACGAGAGCTTCACAATAAGACCTCACTCGACCCCATTGGACCATTAGTGGCCCACATAGACTCCAACATGTCCACCCCGTATGGACCTATACACCCATAGCCATACAGTATAGGCCTATGGGCCTACCCAGGCCGCGGTGACTTTTTTCAAAAATTTCACCGTTTCGCTCCGGGACACTTCCTATCATGTTCTAAATGACGAGACGTGAAAAACAAATCCAAACAACCCTACCGCAAATGTATAGAAGTACGTTTCCCAGGGGGACAAACATTGATCCTATACCCCCAGTATGGGACTATATGGGTCTATATGGGTCTCGATGATTTTTTACAAAAATTTCACCGATTCGCTCCGGGACACTTCCTATCATGTTCTAAATGACGAGACTAAGAAAACGAGACCCCACAGCCCTACCGCAAATGTATAGAAGTACGTTTCCCAGGGGGACAAACATTGATCCTATACCCCAGTATGGGACTATATGGGGCTATATCGCACTTTTTCAAAAATTTCACCGATTCGTGCCGGGACACTTCCTATCATGTTCTAAATGACGAGACGTGAAAAACAAATCCAAACAACCCTACCGCAAATGTATAGAAGTACGTTTCCCAGGGGGACAAACATTGATCCTATACCCCCAGTATGGGACTATATGGTCTATATCGTACTTTTTCAAAAATTTCACCGTTTCGCTCCGGGACACTTCCTATCATGTTCTAAATGACGAGACTAAGAAAACGAGACCCCACAACCTATACGGCAAATGTCGAGAAGTAGGTTTCCCAGGATGGTCCTATACCCCCCATACCCCATATAGGCATTTTCACGTAATTTAGAATAAAGTCCGTGTTCCGTATTTTTTTCAGGAAAACTTTTACATACACCCACCCTGGAACTAGGGGGAGATAACTCTATTGATAGGCAAGCCCCGTTAAGCCCGGCGACCTATATATCCCCCATACCCCATATAGGCATTTCCCCGGATTTTTCTATAAAGTCCGTGTTGCGTTTTTTTTTTTCAGGTAAAATTTTACATGCACCCACCCAGCCATCAAATGCCCCCTCACCTAGGCTTCACTTTGATACCTCACTCGATCCCATTGGCCCACTAGGGGCTCCCCTAGCTCCAAAACGTCTATTTCCATACCCTTTGACCACCGCGCATGCGCAGAATGCCGATATTTCAACCCCGCACCCAGCCCATCAGATGCCCCTTCACGAATGCTTCACTTTGATACCTCACTCGACCCCATTGGACCATTAGTGGCTCCCCTAGCTCCAACACGTCTATTTTCATACCCTTGGGCCACCGCGCATGCGCAGAATGCCGATATTTCAACCCCACACCCAGCCCATCAGATGCCCCTTCACGAATGCTTCACTTCGATACCTCACTCGACCCCATCGGACCATTAGTGGCTCCCCTAGCTCCAAAACGGCTATTTTCATACCCTTTGGCCACCGCGCATGCGCAGAATGCCGCTATTTCAACCCCACACCCAGCCCATCAGATGCCCCTTCACGAATGCTTCACTTTGATACCTCACTCGACCCCATTGGACCATTAGTGGCTCCCCTACATCCAAAACGTTTATTTTCATACCCTTGGGCCACAGCGCATGCGCAGAATGCCGATATTTCAACCCCACACCCAGCCCATTAGATGCCCCTTCACGAATGCTTCACTTTGATACCTCACTCGACTCAATCGGACCATTTTATCTAGGGACTCCTTTTTCTCCGCGGAAGCTTTTTCCCGAGACCGAATCACCGCCAAAACCGCTGCCAGACCGCATCACCGCGGATGAATACATTCTGAATACATTCCCTCCAACAATTGGAACTCTCCTGTGTTGGAGGTAGCTTTTGGTGATTCTGCCGGAACTATAGTACACTTGACCTCTCCTCCTCAAATCCTCCTCAAATGACCTCTACATCCGGGTGAAAATTACCTCGATTTACGCACTGTATACTACTCAGGGCAGTACAGTTATTATTCGAATAGTCCGTTTGAAATAACAACCAATGAACGGACGGCGATGGAGCGTACTTCGACGTGTTCACAGACAAGCCGATCTTATAATAATAATAATAATAATAATAATAATAATAATAATAATAACTTTATTTAGTCTGGATGGCTTGATTAGCACGCAGGCTAGTATAATGAGATATACGATACATTGCTCAAATATGGGATTGGGTATATTCTTAGAGGTCATGAATGTAATCCAGCGCTCCTAAAAATAACGACTGGTCTTAAAACCATGCAAAACTCAGGTTCTGTCATGGTATGGCTATGTTAGACGAACCATGACGAGAAATGAAGACGTATATAAACATATCGTTAATAATTAGAATAACAGCTGAACACATCGACGGCGGTTTGGGGAAAATCACGAGGGGTTGCAAAAGCTCTTTCATTATTCACGAATAAACTTCTGGTGTTACGAGAAAATATGTTTGTTCTGAAGCCAATTAGAGCCAAAAACAAGTCAGCTTAGTTGGTCGAGTGATTTAGAGCGCTTGCGTTTATTGCTGGCGGTTTGGTGCCAATCTCCGCTAGCGCGGATTCGAGATCCGCACAGGACTGGCCCCTCCAGCACTAATATTTGTGCTTTACTAAGAAAGTGTTGCAAGTATCAGAAAGTCAATGTTTTTTTAAAATACTAGTAGAGAACATATACCTTGACGGAGAGAATATAAAGAAAAGCATGAAGGTACGGTTGAGACTACGACATGTATATATCTCGCTATAATTGCAGTCATCTTCAGGGATAAATTATAATATAGTTATATTCCTACATTGTGAAACACCCTGCCAGAAAATACTGACTCGGGTGAGTGAGCTCGCTTCTCACCCGAGCCAGTATAATTTTTCATGCAGGGTGTTTCACAATGTATGCCCAGTATATATCTACAGTTCCTACAGGATGACCCATGTGATGACGTATACATATGAGTATTAATCTTCTTCAAGATTATAAGATTTATGTGAACGAAATAAGCTTACCAGAAGAAGACCTGAGAAACTATACTGGATCCCTGGTATGAGCTATACTTGTCCACTTCCTTCACATCCTCCATCTCCGAGCCGTTGGACCGAATTTATCTGATATTGTCTTTTGTATACACATATATATGCATATGCCCCAATTGATGCACTCGTCCATGAAAAACAAATTGTGCTTAAGGGTGTAGGTCTACGGTACACACAGATACATGTAATACTTTTACTGGTTGACCGACAATCAATTTCCAATCGATTGGCATAAAAATATAACAGCTGGTTAAACCCTTATAAAGGTTTTTTTATTTTATTGTGCTTTATCATATATACATTTGACCTGCCTCCTTTATCGCTCATATGAAATATCCATTGTGTACATCGATCATAAACACATCTGCGTTCCTTGGCGTATAACAGCGGAAATTACAGCATTAACTAGTTATTTACTGGTATTGTTTTGAAAATCCTGAAAATCTCTTGCTGTGTTACTTTGTATATTGAGTTTCAAAAAAAAAAAAAAAAAAATTAAATGAAAAAAAAAAAAAAAAAAATACTATCCCTTTCTTTTTAAATTGTTCACCTGTCCCAGTTGTTGTAATCGCATATTTTCCAATGCAGTAATTTTGCTGAAAATTGTTCTGCAATGGTTGCACCTGTACCGCACATTGTAGAGTATATGTATTTTTGGTAACATACAGCAGTGTGTTAACGCTACATTGTTTATAGTCATATCCCAGGATTTTCTTGTCAGCCCTCATCCCGATTTCTGTTTATACCTCAAGATTGTTCCAAAGTATTTTAACATATCTACAGTGAATAAATAACTGTTCCAAAGTTTCCATTTCTTGATTACAGTGGGTATATGTTGGTACAAGAATGACTTTGTTGATAAAATTCTATGTAAAATATTGAACTGATTTTCGTACAGTGATGTAATGTTTTCAATACTTTTTGCTGTGGTATATTTTCTGACCTCCCATTTTTCAAACGATAGAAATGTTACATTTCACTGATAATTCAATAGGTTATGGTATAGTCTACACCCCTTCTTCTGCCCTGCCGAAAATCGACAATATACTGTTATTATTTACTATTACTTATTATTAGTATTCAGATTTGATCTAATTATCTATTCTCTAGGAAAGATTTGTTTCAGTTTGTTATATTCCAGGAAAATTCTTTTTACTTCAATTTATTTTTGAAATCCTCAGATGTCAATATTCTGCCATTTGAGTCAATACTTTCACGTACATAATAGTCCGGCAGCCAGAGGGATGAACCTTGCGCTAAATGTCCCACAATAAGTTTTAATGGTTTTGACATCTATGGGCCATGCAGATAACGAAACCGAAGGGCGTCCAGGCACCCTTGAGCATTTTGATAAAACACCTTGTTTCCATGGCAACCACAGGAAAAATAACTAATATTATAAGAATGTGAATAATTTGATCAATATCTGAATATTTTGCTTAACCTCGAGTCCAGAGAGATTAAACTTGCCACATGGTATCTATGAGTCAAGCTCTACCCGACAATGCAAAAATATCCAAGATGGTCGTCCTGGTGACGTCCCAGTGACGTCATTTTCCAAACAATGCATTTCTTGACGAATTTCTGGTCAGATTTTTCTATTTTTTATTATTTTTTTATGCAAATTTCTCTGCATTAACTGATGGATGAATTAGAAAATAATTATATGATATGAAATAAAATACCTTTGGCAACTTTACCTCACGAAATAAAAAAATCTAGAAGATATATGGCCATGATATCATTTTTGTTGCGTCCATACGACTGTCATCTCGAATTTGCTCATGAAGCTTTGATCTGAGACTTTTGCCTGTAGATTCATATTGACCACAACGTGATGAGCTATAAATCCTAACCAAAGCTCTCAATCTTTCGTAGTTCCAGAACCACAGAAGGAAGATCGTTAAAGGGAGAGAGGAAGATTATTCCTTCTCAGATACATATGGTATTTTTTGGTCCCGTTTAAGGACCATATAGACCCCTCGAGAAATTGCACTAAATATATTCCTGGAACTACAAGTGAAATACTGTTAGACCCCGAGGCCCGCCCTTTGTACATGTCATTCGATGAATATATGTAGGTTTATTGTTTTGGTGGGAAGTTTAAGCCGTGCGACGTCGGACATTACAGGTTAGTTTTTCTGGGTATTCTTGCATTGACCAGGTTTACCCCATGTTCAGGCGTTTACTCCACCAGACGTCCCCCATGCTCATCCATTAACAACAGACGAGCTGTTTGAGCTGATTTATCATCACAGCTCCCAAGCTAGTATATCTAATTCCACTAAAGCCGGTGCTAGGAGCCGTGTGAATAAAAGCGCGGCCGAGAGAATTCTTTATCAAGACCACCACAGTGCAATTGGTTAGAACTTGTGATTACGAGAGATCCTGAAGGATCTTGGCGCCCACCATTGTCCGATAATTGTAAGCTAATGACTAGAGGATCTTTTTGTTCATTGTTACTAAGAACAAACGATTGATTTGTAATTTTGTTTACAGAATTTCGAATCTGAGCGAAAAAGATCGAAAAAGGGACACTGAAAAACACCAAGATATAATCTAAGTTTCAGGAGTTTCAAGATTTCTATAAACTGTACTTATGTCGGTTGTTATAATACAAGAGAAATGATCAAAGTTAGTCTGAAAGTGAATGTACATGTGCGGAGGATCCTTCGACTCTGTTTTGTAGTATTTTTTTAATTTATTTTTTGCACGTGTCATCATTGGGTACTGGAAGCGAAGACCAATCTCTTTGACACTTTGGCATGAGCTATGAAACATACTTAAAAGATTTTATAATTAGGAACGAATGCTAATTCTGTTCTGTTTACTGAGCTAGTTTGAGATATCTCTTTTAAGATACATGTACCATGCTCGAAAATAGTAAGATGGTACAATACTTAATACTGAAGGGATCCGGTCCGTGCAGTAATGTCGAAACTTCGAAAGTGCCTGAATCCAGATTATCTCCCTTGGATCGAAACATGCAGTAGTCTACAGTTGTCGAGTTCATTCGGAACTCCCGAGCGGAAATCTACGAAGGGGACCGATTCTACGCTCGGGGGACGACAACATGAATTTCCTATGAATCTCCAGATGTGACGCGCCGGAACGGTTTAATACGCATGGCTCCGAAGCCCAATCACTCTCGCGGAAGCCTTAATCCCCGAGCAGCAAATATTTCCCTGCGAGTCTCTGATTTACGTCAGATATTCTAAAAACTGTTTATTCTTTTCATTCGAAGCACGTTTCAATAGAAAACCGTCAGTTTAAATGGTACACACGCCACGTATTGGCAAGATATAATTCTCGTGACGTCACTGACAGTTCCCTGACAGACCGAAACACACGTGGTGGGCTATGGTAAAAGTACGATTTTCCACATGCTTCCGTGGCTCTTCCAAGCCAGATTTGAAAAACAGAGGCCCATGATCGTCATCGTAATTTGCCCCCTCAATAGTATAATGGAGGATCAGGTACAGACCTTGTGTGAAATGGGGCTGAAATCCTGTTTCCTCAACATAGAGGGGTCTAGTGGCCATACCTATGCTGTTGTGGTCACATGGTCTAGTCATACGTCACATGACCACGCTCTAGTCCAATATGGCGTCAATGGCCTTCGAGGGAGATCTCAAACCGGAGACCCCCGAGAAGTTGCGAATGTTGTCGTGTTGTGACGTTGAGTCACAAGAGTGACGTCCCTTCATGTAGCCGACCCGCCGGCAGACGTAAGGGTGGGGCAGTTCACTTGCTACTGCATGGACTAAAGAAAACTGATTTAAAATTTGAAGAAATACATTTCAATTCCGAATTATTTTAACTCCTTGATATGGAAGGTGAAGGTATGGATATTCTCTATAGTCAATATATAGAACATGCCCCACCGTTTGATCCGCCGACTCTTGTGATGCAACGTCACAACTTGAGAATACCGTATTAATTGGATTTTCGAATCGGACCAAGAAAAGTTATGTTGCACTACTAGGACCCATGAAATATTTCCTGAGAATTCACGATACCAATGTTTCAAGGGGAAATTCAAGATGGCCGCCTTGTGGCCATATTGGATTTTCGATTCGGACCGAGAAATCATGATAACAAAGTTGCATGGGAAAATCCAAGATGGCCGCCTGTTGGCCATATTGGATTTTCGAATCGGACCAGAAAAAGTTATCTTGGACAACTAGACGACAAGGAGAACCTGTGTACCAAGTTTAAGAAAGATCCATCCAGTAGTTCCTGAGAAATCGCAATAACAAAGTTTCATGGGGAAATCCAAGATGGCCGCCTGATGGACATATTGGATTTTGGAATCGGACCAGAAAAGGTATCTTGCACAACTGGACCACAAGGCCAACCTGTGTATCGAATTTTAGAAAGATCCAGGAAATACTTCCTGAGAAATCATGATAACAAAATTTCATGGGGAAGTCTAAGATGGCTGCCTGGTGGCCATATTGGATTTTCGAATCGGACCAGAAAAGGTATCTTGCACAACTAGACCCAAGGGGAACCTGTGTACCAAATTTGAGTAAGATCCATGCAATAGTTCCTGAGAAATGACGATAAAGTTTCATGGGGAAATCCAAGATGGCTGCCTGGTGGCCATACTAGATTTTCAAATCGGACCAGGAAAGGTATCTTGCACAACTAGACCCCAAGGGGAACCTGTGTATCAAATTTGAGAAAGATCCATGCGGTACTTCCTGAGAAATGACGATAAAGTTTCATCGGGAAATCCAATATGGCTGTCTGGTGGCCATATTGGATTTTCGAATCGAACAAAAAAGGTTTCTGGCACAACTAGACCCCAAGGGGAACCTATGTACCAAATCTGAGAAAGATCCACGCAGTACTTCCTAAGAAATCGCGATAACAAGATTTCATGGGGAAATCCAAGATGGCTGCCTGGTGGCCATATTGGATTTTCGAATCGGTCTAGAAAAGGTATCTTGCACAACTAGACCCCAAGGGGAACCTGTGCACCAAATTTGAGTAAGATCCATGCAATAGTTCCTGAGAAATGACGATAAAGTTTCATCGGGAAATCCAATATGGCTGTCTGGTGGCCATATTGGATTTTCGAATCAGACCAGAAAAGGTATCTTGCACAACTAGACCCCAAGGGAAACCTGTGTACCAAATCTGAGAAAGATCCACGCAGTACTTCCTGAGAAATCGCGATAACAAGATTTCATGGGGAAATCCAAGCTGGCTGCCTGGTGGCCATATTGGATTTTCAAATCGGACCAGACAAGGTATCTTGCGCAACTAGGCCCCAAGGGGAACCTGTGTACCAAATTTGATAAAGATCCATGCAGTAGTTCCTGAGAAATCGCGATAACAAGATTTCATGGGGAAATCTAAGATGGCTGCCTGGTGGCCATATTGCATTTACAAATCGGACCAGCAAAGGTATCTTGCACAACTAGATCCCAATGGAAACCTGTGTACCAAATTTGAGAAAGATCCATGCAGTAGTTCCGGAGAAATCGCGATAACCAGAATTCATGGGGAAATCCAAGATGGCTGCCTGGTGGCCATATTGGATTTTCGAATCGGACCAGAAAAGGTATCTTGCACAACTAGACCCCAAGAGGAACCTGTGTACCAAATTTGAGTAAGATCCATGCAATAGTTCCTGAGAAATGACGATAAAGTTTCTTGGGAAAATCGAAGATGGCTGCCTGCTGGCCATACTGGATTTTCAAATCGGACCAGAAAAGGTATCTTGCACAACTAGACCCTAAGGGAAACCTGTGTACCAAATTTGAGAAAGACCCATGCAGTACTATCTGAGAAATGACGATAACAAAGTTTCATGGGGAAATCCAAGATGACTGCCTGGTGGCCATATTGGATTTTCAAATCGGACCAGACAAGATATCTTGCACAACTAGGCCCCAAGGGGAACCTGTGTACAAAATTTGATAAAGATCCATGCAGTAATTCCTGAGAAATCGCGATAACAACATTTCATGGGGAAATCCAAGATGGCTGCCTGGTGGCCATATTGGATTTTCGAATCGGACCAGAAAAGGTATGTTGCACAACTAGACCCAAGGGGAATCTGTGTACTAAATTTGAGTAAGATCCAGGCAATAGTTCCTGAGAAATGACGATAAAGTTTCATGGGGAAATCCAAGATGGCTGCCTGGTGGCCATACTGGATTTTCAAATCGGACCAGGAAAGGTATCCTGCACAACTAGACCCCAAGGGGAACCTGTGTGTCAAATTTGAGAAAGATCCATGCAGTACTTCCTGAGAAATGACGATAAAGTTTCAGCGGGAAATCCAATATGGCTGTCTGGTGGCCATATTGGATTTTCGAATCGAACAAAAAAGGTTTCTTGCACAACTAGAGCCCAAGGGGAACCTGTGTACCAAATCTGAGAAAGATCCACGCAGTACTTCCTGAGAAATCGCGATAACATGATTTCATGGGGAAATCCAAGATGTCTGCCTGGTGGCCATATTGGATTTTCGAATCGGTCTAGAAAAGTTATCTTGCACAACTAGACCCCAAGGGGAACCTGTGTACCAAAGTTGAGAAAGACCCATGCAGTACTATCTGAAAAATGACGATAACAAAGTTTCATGTGGAAATCCAAGATGGCTACCTGGTGGCCATATTGGATTTTCGATTCGGAAAAGGTATCTTGCACAACTAGACCCCAAGGTGAACCTGTCTGCCAAATTTGAGAAAGATACATGCACTAGTTCCTGAGAAATCGCGATAACAAGCTTTCATGGGGAAATCCAAGATGGCTGCCTGGTGGCCATATTGGATTTTCGAATCGGACCAGAAAAGGTATCTTGCACAACTAGGCCCTAAGGGGAACCTGTGTACCATATTTGAGAAAGATCCATGCAATAGTTCCTGAGAAATGACGATAAAGTTTCATGGGAAAATCCAAGATGGCTGCCTGGTGGCCATACTGGATTTTCAAATCGGACCAGAAAAGGTATCTTGCACAACTAGACCCTAAGGGAAACCTGTGTACCAAAGTTGAGAAAGACCCATGCAGTACTATCTGAGAAATGACGATAACAAAGTTTCATGTGGAAATCCAAGATGGCTGCCTGGTGGCCATATTGGATTTTCGATTCGGAAAAGGTATCTTGCACAACTAGACCCCAAGGTGAACCTGTCTGCCAAATTTGAGAAAGGTCCATGCAGTAGTTCCTGAGAAATCGCGATTACAAGATTTCAAGGGGATATCCAAGATGGCTGGCTGGTGGCCATATTGGATTTTCAAATCGGACCAGACAAGGTATCTTGCACAACTAGGCACCAAGGAGAACCTGTGTACCAAATTTGATAAAGATCCATGCAGTAGTTCCTGAGAAATCGCGATAACAAGATTTCATGGGGAAATCCAAGATGGCTGCCTGGTGGCCATATTGGATTTTCGAATCGGACCAGAAAAGGTATCTTGCACAACTAGACCCAAGGGGAACCTGTGTACTAAATTTGAGTAAGATCCATGCAATAGTTCCTGAGAAATGACGATAAAGTTTCATGGGGAAATCCAAGATGGCTGCCTGGTGGCCATACTGGATTTTCAAATCGGACCAGGAAAGGTATCTTGCACAACTAGACCCCAAGGGGAACCTGTGTATCAAATTTGAGAAAGATCCATGCAGTACTTCCTGAGAAATGACGATAAAGTTTCATCGGGAAATCCAATATGGCTGTCTGGTGGCCATATTGGATTTTCGAATCGAACAAAAATGGTTTCTTGCACAACTAGACCGCAAGGGGAACCTGTGTACCAAATCTGAGTAAGATCCATGCAATATTTCATGGGGAAATCCAAGATGGCTGCCTTGTGGCCATTTTGGATTTACAAATCTGACCAGAAAAGGTATCTTGCACAACTAGACCCCAAGGGAAACCTGTGTACCAAATTTGAGAAAGATCCATGCAGTAGTTCCTGAGAAATCGCGATAACCAGATTTCATGGGGAAATCCAAGATGGCTGCCTGGTGGCCATATTGGATTTTCGAATCGGACCAGAAAAGGTATCTTGCACAACTAGACCCCAAGGGGAACCTGTGTACCAAATTTGTGTAAGATCCATGCAATAGTTCCTGAGAAATGACGATAAAGTTTCATGGGAAAATCCAAGATGGCTGCCTGGTGGCCATACTGGATTTTCAATCGGACCAGAAAAGGTATCTTGCACAACTAGACCCTAAGGGAAACCAGTGTACCAAATTTGAGAAAGACCCATGCAGTACTATCTGAGAAATGACGATAACAAAGTTTCATGGGGAAATCCAAGATGGCTGCCTGGTGGCCATTTTGGATTTTCGAATCGGACCAGAAAAGGTATCTTGCACAACTAGACCCCAGGGTGAGCCTGTCTGCCAAATTTGAGAAAGATACATGCAGTAGTTCCTGAGAAATCGCGATAACAAGCTTTCATGGGGAAATCCAAGATGGCTGCCTGGTGGCCATATTGGATTTTGGAATCGGACCAGAAAAGGTATCTTGCACAACTAGGCCCCAAGGGGAACCTGTGTACCATATTTGAGAAAGATCCATGCAGTAGTTCCTGAGAAATCGCGATAAGAAGATTTCATGGGGAAATCCAAGATGGCTGCCTGGTGGCCATATTCGATTTTCGAATCGGACCAGAAAAGGTATCTTGCACAACTAGACCCAAGGGGAACCTGTGTACCAAATTTGAGAAAGATCCAAGCAGTAGTTCCTGAGAAATCGCGATAACAAGATTTCATGGGGAAATCCAAGATGGCTGCCTGGTGGCCATATTGGATTTTCGAATCGGACCAAAAAAGGTATCATGCACAACTAGACCCCAAGGGAAACCTGTGTATCAAATTTGAGAAAGATCCATAAAGCAGTCTCTGAGAAATCGCGATAACAAGAATTGTTTACGGACGGACGGACTGACGGACGGACGACGGACGACGAACGACGGACCACGGACGAAAAGTGATTTGAACAGCCCACCATCTGGTGATGGTGGGCTAATAAATGTTAGGACATTATCGAAAAAATAAATCTGTCTGGTCGTTATTCCAATGTTATATAACCAAATTTTATAATTGAAATATTGAATATATTCTGGGTCTTCACTTTTTTTTAACACGGTGTAAGGGTACACTGTTATAAATTACCGTTATTTCACAGTAAATGTATGTTGGAGTTTACAGTACATTCAATCGTAAACACATTAATCTGTAAATTAAACTGATATTTCAGTTGACATCAACTGCAATGGGTAAACTGCGCACACACGTAACATAAAATCCTGTTTTCTCTGAAAGGAGATGAATATCTTTGCACACGAAATGCTCCGTTGCGGGAAACATCCGACACCTGCGTTGTACGATACAACATTCAGAGCATTATCAGAACACGCGCTGGGACGGACGCAGCGGCTAACTTTAATTTTCTGTCTGTAGTACGGTTTGGTTTTGGTTTTATCCATCTTCACATTTCAAGTTAAATACTACACTAACGTTCCGTCATTTAGTGCTCGACTTGGATATGCGAAGATGGATTTTATCTGACTTGGAGTTGTGTCCTACTATTCCCACAGATTCGTTCGTGATTATTTACGAAACTTGTGGTGATCGCATTTGCAAATACTAAGAGCTATGGCCATTTCGGCCTTCCAGTGACCTACGTTGCCGATAATTGTAGACAATGGTGCCACGTAATTGTTTTGAGTAAAGAATGTTGAAACAACAGTAATTGTAAATTACAGGGCAACCCAAATTTTACAGCTGAATGCCTGTCAATAAACGGTAATTATAAAATACGGTGCAACATTTTACAGTACAAAGCTTGTTAAAAAACAATTATTGTAAAATACGATGCAACGTAATTTTACAGTTGAATGTACTGGCACCTTTTCTGCCAGTACATTTAACTGTGAATTTACGGTGTGATTTATAACAGTGTAATTCTTAGCAGAGCGTCATACGTCAAAAAACATTGTTGCTATCTAGTGAGTGGTTGCCATGTGAGGCCACGCTCTCTGAACGATTGCTGAAATATGCAGGGTACTGACTGATAACGTGAAATGATATGAATAATGATAATAAATCGGGAACCTCAAACACTCGGTTTCTCTGGGTTGAGAAACGGCATGAGCGTATCTTCTATTTGGTTTGCGATATTGTTTTGATTCGCCCCTAAGTAAACCGTGTGATATATCTTGTAAGTTTTAAATCTTTATCCTTGTATGAAAATGAAAGACATGTTGGGCTTTTTCTTAATTGTCCACACCGCCCTCTCTTGCGTCTGTCGCCCACAACTTGTTCACGGGCCTGTCGGGGTAAATTGCAGCTCGTATCTGGTCTCATGCTATTCGATGTTATGATTACCAACATCTGTGTATCTCTAGTTTCGTAACCAGCTGGTTCTATCTATTCCATCAACCTTTAATTTTATATAACAGTATCAGTGAATTTATAAATTCATTGTAGGTTCTTTCTTGTCAGGATGGCCCTGGTAAGGTTCACTCAGTCCAACGCTCGAAGTTTGCCAGCTAATCGCAATATGGAAAAACGTGGGAGGCAAAACTTACTTTTTTTGTAACATGAACAAGGGCCATGTCTTGGGTCCTTTTCGTAAATGCCATTCTTGTTAAATGCTTCAAACTTGTTCCTTTAAGGGGCTAGACAAGTAACATGTTTTTGCTGCATTTGCAAAATTTGAAGAGTAAACCAATCATAGAATGATTCTTACATCTCTGTTATTCAGACTTGTTATGTAGATATTTATGCAAATATTTCGATAAAAGGGTTAAAAATATTTCTGAACTTTTTGGAGAAAATAAGATCTCACTTTAGAGAATTCTTCAAATGAGATCGAATAGCTCTCGTAATCACAGGTTTGAAATAATTTCCAAGGTATCAATTATACAAAAAAAGTTGTTCAACTTTTTATCTTTTTAAAATGACAGTGGTCATCTTTTTTAGGCCTAAATGTTGAAATTTTCTGTCAAAAGTAAGAACTTAAATTCACAGATGAAGCTAACTAGTATTTTCAAATTTTGTTGTTGAAATAATAATTAATTTTTCATATTGTTAGTGTAAACATCAAAAGAGCCAAAATTAAAAGAATGAAGTTTCAGCTTGCTAAGATTAGTTAGGATTGAATATTCCACCAATCAGGCAGCAATAACCAGAACATGAAATGTACTAATCGCCATACCACCTGACTATATTCCTCATTTCCACAGTTACTCTAATCATATTGTGAATTATTTTCTTGAGTGCCTATCAGAAACAATGTACCATAGACCTTTTCACCACGGATTCGGTAAATTTTGCGTCCATTCGGAGAAGCAAGCCACGTTGCGCAAAAACAAGTTATCATCAACAACCAATCGTTTGCTGGTGGGTTGACAAGTCGGTTCACCTCATCGTTTTCTGTGTGCAGATTTGTCTCTGCCATAACAGAGGTATGTAGCAGATAATTACAACGAATGATCTTTGAACTGAAAAACATTTTCTTTTGTGTTCCAAGCTGCCATAAGTCTGCAACCGTCAATGTATTTTTTGTTTTAATTTATTATCTTTTATCGGCAATAATTTCAAGAAATAGTGTCATTTCCGGTTGTGATCTCCAGGCAGAGGTCGCAGTACAGACAAGATTTGGCGCGAGATACAAAATGGTGACAGCGTCATTGACGAACGCCTTGACCACATCATTTATTGATTTGAAGGAGGTTTATGGGAGAGGCCTTATTCCACAATCACTCCAGCATTTCAACATTGCAAGTATTATTTCGTTTTTTGCCGAGTCAGGCCATGACTACAAGTCTGGAGGTGAAACACGCACGCCGTTGGCTGCAAGATTCTCTTTTTGCATTTTTTACAGCCCACCAGCAACTGGTTATTTCATTGGTCGAATCCAGCGTGCAATCGAGAGTTTCCGTTGACAGCTTTTCACGTTGTCACGTCTTTCGGCTATTTTCGGTATGAAAAGGTCTATTGCATTAATTATGATTATTTATTGTTTGCAGGTGGGTGAAGAATTTCTTCACAGGAGAATTTCGCCCTGCGACTCATTCCAATAGACATGAGCAGAAATTGAAGACTGGGTGAGACAGTTGGATATTAGTTATGTTATTCAAATTCCGAAATCTGAGATTTGCTTTACTCGACTGTGGAAGGTAGATCATCTACACCCGAAGTATTACGTTCATAAAGTTAGACCGCGGTTGATAACGAACTGCGAACTGTGAACTGTGGTCTAACTCTAATTTAAGCCGTTCGACGTCGGGCATTACAGGTTAGTTATCCTGCATTTACCAGTTTTGCCTCATGTTGAGGCGTTTTCTTCATCAGACGACCACGATGCTCATCCATTAACATCAGATGAGTGGTTTGAGCTGATCTGTCATCACAGCTCCCGAGCTAGCGTATCTGATTCCGCTTAAGCCGATGTTAGGGGCCGTGTGGATACTTCATTGTCTCCACATGAACAACTACAATAAAAGCGCGGCTGAGATACTAAGGCTACGTCCGAGAATCCACCGAATTCTCGGGTCTGAATGTTAGGTGTCGACGAAGGCTTTCCTGTATGGTCACATGGTTGCTTTTCTGTCACCAGACTTCGTCAGTTTTTCCCACCTCTTGCATATCGCTTCAATTTAAAATTGTATGCGCTTTGGAAAACCTTAGAAAAGCAGAAATGGCCATATGAATGTTGCCAGTGTTCACTTTTCAAACTTCTTTCTTCACCTCTGACGATTTCATTGTACATGCATTGTGATTCTCATGGATCCTCATTGTCGGTTGTTCTTCTGAGCTGGGATTATTATGATTCTCTTCGTTTTTATTGGCTGACAACAGTTTTTCGTGAATTTTAAGCTCATTTGGTCATGGGGCCACGTTTGAGGATCATAGTTATTTTCCCATACAACAACAACCACCCTCCACCCTCTACCCCAGATAACCTCTTGGGGTACACCACTCAAATCTGTTATTTACAGCTGTACTTGAATACTGTAACTCGATGTGATTGCATGGAGTGTTCATGCACTACCCTTAGGTGGAGGGTGACTAGTCGAATACTGTAACCCGAAGCGATTGCATGGAGTACTGTTACCCGATGTGATTGCATGTGGTACTGTAACCCGATGTGATTAGATGGGGGATCCATGCACTAATATTAGGCGAAGAACGGGCTCTCAACTTTATTTACAGTCTGGCCACATTCATGACATATGAGATACAAAAAAATTCATGTTGTTACATCGGTAATCAGAGGTGGCAAAGATCTTGCAAATAATAATAATAATAACAACAGATATTTGAGTTGTTTAATTGATAATATATCAAAACTAGCAGTTATGAGTACTTAATATCCGTGAAATAAATAGTTGAATGAATAAATCATCGAAAAGATATATAGAAGAAAATAATATGCATAAAAAAAAAAATAATAAAAAAATAAAAATGCAAAAATAGAAAAAGTAATAATGATAAAACATATATATATATATGTATATCGGTGATAGTAATAATAACTACTGTACATTATTGTTATGTAACAGATACATAATATATCGTAATTATTCATATAGTATTTAGATAACATACGAAGGAACATATGGCTATAATTTGATACATGCATATATATAGCTATACAGAGATTTATATATATACACAATTGCAGCCGTTTTCAAAAGTAATATGAGTGAGTATTACTTACACAGATATTCAGTAATTTGGCGTATATATGCTTTCGGATTGGCTATATAATTGTGATTTTGGGTTACAACATCAAACATTGAAAAGTATTTGTATTAGAATTTATGATAGAATGAGTGATATTTACATATTTGTATTGAAAGGTGGACATACACGTGGTTGTAATCAATAATAAACATACATATTTTGTTATGAAATTCAGGGGCATACGGGGATGTATATGGTAATAAATTGATAAATACATAGATTTACGTAGAAAGATACATACACACATAAAATACATACATACTTGCATAAAATACATACATGTACACACGTACATATACAAATATATTAACGGTGTCAAACTTGTTAAGTTAACCAATATTATTAAGGGCGTAATATATATATAGTTGTTCAAAAATTTAAAAATATACATATTTCCTTAGATTGAGCTCTCGGTGGCCGATTGGTCTGAGGCGCTTCGCTGGTAACCGCTAGCCTCACACCGCTGAACCGGCACGGGTTCGAGCTCAGCTGGTCCATGTGTGAAAGTTTGTCAGTTACTTGCTGACGGGTGGTGGGTCTCTCCGGGTACCAAACCAAACCAACCAAACTGACTGTCCCCATATGAGTGAAACAACCTTGAGTGTGACATTAAGCCAAATCCCCCCGTTAGGCTGCTACTGTTTCAACAACCCATGCTTTCTTGAATTAATTCAAGTATTCTTGGATGAATCCTTGTTTTCTTGGATGATCCATGTTTCTTGGGTGGGCCAAAGATAACAGGTATGCAAGCCGTATTTACATTCTGTTTACCAGTAACCCTTTTCTCGGAGTACACTTTACAGTGTTCCAAGTATTTCGGAGAGTCAAAGCAAAAGAATGAAGTCAAGAAATTGAACCATTACCATCAGTGGCATCAGTAGCTCCTTCCAATATTTCAACATTCCTCAAATATCTGTCAGGTTCCAGGAGCCTTCTGTTCAGGAGGTATGGGCTAGCCTGTGTTACCAGAGCATGTCCCAGAAATTCTCAGAGTTCTTTCTTTTAGACACTCGAGCACAATAGCCTCTAACTCAAAATGTTGAAAATACCGAAAGCGTACTATTACTGAAACTACTTGGAGAATCTGCACAATAACTATATATTTGTGACAGATATTAAAAATACTTCCGTGCAGAGAAGAATGAAGTACGGTATGTCTCTTTTATCACAAGTAACTACTGTATATAGTACATCCAACCACAGTTTGTCATTCCATGAATTACCACGGCAGTACATTATTCTATTTTCGCTATTTGAATAAATCAGTGTAACTTCATTAATTAACGATATTCAGCCAAAAAATACCTAATCCGTGCAAACAAGGATAAAACTATTGTTTCAATTTATGGGAATAAAAGTTTATCTTACCAAAATACGATCCGGGAAATAAAATTGGCCTCCTCGTATGAAGTTCGGAATTCCACTTCTTTCACATTCTTCACTTTGGTAATCGGAATTACATGGTCAAATATATGAAATGTTTGCCTGTTCTCTCATATATTATGAAGTCGTGATATGGCTGAAATCGTGATATGGCTGAAGTCGTGATATGGCTGAAGTCGTGATATGGCTGAAGTCGTGATATGGCTGAAGTCGTGATATGGCTGAAGTCGTGATATGGCTGAAGAACTGATGGAAGTGCCGTTACAATCTTTCTCACTCATTCTGTATGAATAGTTGTAATAATATAGCATGTCGATAAGAAATGAGCAGAATGGCCTCGGGTAATATGTGCATTGAAACTAATAAAGTCTTCGTTTGCATGAGTTATGAAGAAGAAGAAATTATTTCTCCAAGAAAAAATTCTATTGAGAGGTAAATTCCTCGCATTGTTTCTGATACTCGAATGTATCTGAAAAAGTACAACAAATTTTGAATATTTTTAATAAATTCGCCATGCAAAACGCTTGGTTGAATATATATGATTTATTTCTACTACCAGAAGATCCTATGCAAGCCATTGGTCGACAGCGGTCACGTGCCGTTGGGATAAAATCACATATCAAACTGCACTGGCTGACCCAGTTGACTGCAGTTTGTAATGTAAACAAACGTGGCAGCGGGAGTGTTCTGTCAGCGACAGCACTGGAAATAAAGAATATATCGGATATCAGCTTTGTAAATCTGATCGATAGTATGTACGACTGTTCCTGGAATATCTGGAAAAGGTAGTGTACTATGACTGTGAGTAACAGTTGACGAAAGCCGCCTTGACGCTTGACTTCGCTTCGACGATCTCGCCTACGGTACGATCACATGTGCCGGTACAATGTGAATGATAGGACGTTTACCCTGATAATCGCGTTTATTCTTATTCGACGTGTACAATTTCAGGTTACATGAATCAAAATACTGTTAGCAGATAGAAAACATTCTTAGAATACGTTGTTTAATTCAAGATTGACCATTTTCAGACGTTTTTTGTTCGAAAACTGTGCCGTCCTTTTCACCGACTCGACCCCCAAGAGTTGGCGATCAGACTCTAGCGCTGTACGGTCTTCTGACTTATCATTTCGAGCAGAAGTCATGATTTCTTGTCATATTTCAAAGAAATATGACCAAATCTACCATGCTGATTCCGAATATTTAAAAATATTTGACGCGTCTCCAACCGTTTTCATTATCACTTTTGTCGTATTTGGTTAGCACGTTTTAGACCCACTTTACCTCGCAACTTTCCCGAGTTGAAAAGGCTGCTCGTAGAAATAAATTCGTTATCCTGTCTGCGAGTTTGATACTGAATTTTATCCTGTTTCCTGGCGAATGCCACACTCCCGCTTCGCGGTCGTGTGGCATTTTCGCCAGGAAACAGGATAAAATTCAGTATCAAACTCGCAGGGACAGGATAACTTATAATACACGATATGGGTGGGTATATTGGGGATAACGGTCTCACACTGTAGAGTATACATTTACGCCCATATAACGTAGCAAGTCTGGTTATACCCCCCTTACATGCAAGCTTATTTTATCACAGTCACTATTCCAAACGAGTAGCTTAACATAACGAGCATATAGAGCGACTAAGATGAAATGCAAAGGTTGCAATTGAATTGGTTTGGCTCCATATAACCAGCCACAATGGAGGACATACAATCCAGACATATAAGGCTTAAACTCTACTGGATACGCTATATTGGCTTGTTACAGTCTATTTACAGAAATTGGAGGTAGCCATGTTAGTCTGTGTAGTATAAATGAATAACAAGAGGTGGCACCTTTAACACTAAGTTTAATGGTTACCAACTTTCACAGATAGTGAATATTGGCTTCGTCTGACCATCAGACTAGTCCGTCTGACTGTCTGACTAGTCCGTCTGACTATCAGACTAGTCCGTCTGACTGTCTGACTAGTCCGTCTATCAATATTCAGCCGTCACCCATTAATGAATTTCCGCATCAGTAATCCAAATACCTAGTAAAAAAATCATCACATTATCGGGAACAAGGGAAGTGGAAAGAGGTGCCGACATACTGACAGAGCCACATGACTTCACAGTATAGTCTTCTGGTTAACCTATCCTAAAGCACATACCAATAATCTAACGATTCGTGATATGTGTTGTATCTCAGGTACGCTTTTAATGTACCTGTTCATGTGGCAATTTGGATGGCATGACCACACGGCCCTAGCACCAGTGTAAGCGGGATTAGATACAAATCTAGATAGCTATAACGGAAATGCTCTGACAACTCGTATATTGATAATTGGTGAGCTGTGTCGCTGTCACAACTCGTACACTGGGGATTGGATAGCTGTATCGTCGTCAGATGAAAATGACGGCATTTAACACAAAAGACTAGTCTGTGAAGTCCCGATGTCGATCCAGCATCAACTTCCCACAAAGCCAACATATATCAAAGACCAAACGGTCTGTACAGGGGCGGGCCTCTGGGGCGAAACGTCCACCAGCAGAATCTCGCCATATACAGGTAAAAATTACAACACATATAGGGGAAGTGGGAAGCGGTGCCGACATACTGACAGAGCCACATGACTTCACAGTATAGTCTTCTGGTTAACCTATTCTAAAGCACATACCAAGAATCTAACGATTCGTGATATGTGTTGTATCTCAGGTACGCTTTTAATGTACCTGTTCATGTGGCAATTTGGATGACATGGTCCCTAGCACCAGTGTAAGCGGGATTAGATACAAATCTAGGTAGCTATAACGGAAATGCTCTGACAACTCGTATATTGATAATTGGTGAGTTGTGTCGCTGTGACAACGCGTACACTGAGGATTGGTGTGGTGTATCGTCATCAGATGAAAATGACGGCATTTAACACAAAAGACTAGTCTGTGAAGGCCCGATGTCGATCCAGCATCAACTTCCCACAATGCCAACATATATCAAAGACCAAACGGTCTGTACAGGGGGCGGGCCTCTGGGACGAAACGTCCACCAGCAGAATCTCGCCATATACAGGTAAAAATTACAACACATGTAAGGGAAGTGGGAAGTGGTGCCGACATACTGACAGAGCCACATGACTTCACAGAATAGTCTTCTGGTTAACCTATTCTAAAACACATACCAAGAATCTAACTATTCGTGATATGTGTTATATCTCAGGTACGCTTTTATTGTACCTGTTCATGTGGCAACTTGGATGACATAACATAGGCAAGTTTTCTGCAAGAGAGTAGAAGCTATCTTGAACTACAAGGGTCCATACGACCCCTAATTCTGGGTTAAGTGAAATTAGACTCTAATGGCCGTGCTCTTGCATGCAACGTGTTTTAATATCAGCATATGATATGTCTCCCCAAATTTGAGGAGCTTTTATTTGAGGCGCCTGGTTGTATAGCCCTGTTTTTCAAATGCTACCAGGCGAAATATGTATAGGCTACGCACAATCTCACTTGAATATTACTATTCAGAAAGGGATAGGTTACGATCTCAAAATTGTTATCATCTCTGTTGGCGAAAATTCCATGAGAGAGAAGACCCGCTTCATTATTATCGAGGTCTAAATATGTCGTTACGTTGGGGCTATATGTAGTTTCCTTCAAATTCAGTGAAGGGGGATATATATCCTTAACTGCGTCATTTATATAGCGATTATCCACAGCGAAAAGGCCTATATAACGCTTGGTGAATGAGAAGGAACAAGCTTTCAAATAATCGGTTTTTGAAAGTGTCTGCATTTAGTTGTATTCATAAGAGAACATATATAGGACAACCAAAAGGGTTGCACAGGTAGTACACACTGGAATACGTATATTCTGTGGATATATTGTGTTGCCAAATTAAAGAAAGATATTGTCAATGAGAAATTCAAGCAAATGTATAAACAAAGAGAAATTCCATGAATGAAATACCTTGTATGTAGTAGAGCTAAAAATGCTTTAAATGAGAATAAAATATGTGACTAATGTATACACTGAACAAAAGATCTATCTCTCTCGTATCCAAAAATGTCAGCAAATATTTTTTGCTATTCTTTACCAACGATCTATTCATATCGAAACATCAAAAACTGAAGCCTGTGGACAGGTTCATAAGTGTCGCCATTACAAGGGGCTTGCGCCTATTTTAACCAATCAGAAATGCCGAAAACATATTGTGCCCATCGCTGCGTGACGTCGGCCGGGCTCATACTCACTTCCGCCCTGTATGCTAAAGCTTGGATTGCTTATACAAGAGTACAGTCCGTCCTCTCCTTGATTATAGTGATGTTGTATTTGACGGCTGCACGTTGACTAATTCTGTGTTTTTAGAAAAAATACAAAGACAGGCTGCAATTATATGTACTGGTGCCATGCGAAGAACTTCGTATTCAAAATTGTTGAATGAATTAGTCTGGGAAACACTTTCTCAACGTAGAAAGATGCACCGTCTTGTTTTATTCTATAAAATATTAAAATGTCACGCACCTGTATATCTTCAACGTTTACGTCCGAATAAAGTATCCTTGGATATGGAAAGAAATTATAACCTGCGGAATTCTGACCAGTATAGAACATTTCGGTGTCGTCTCACTTGTTTTCAAAATTCGTTCTTTCCACAGACTTCTAAAGATTGGAATTCTCTTCATGCTTCCGCCCGAAATGCAACCTCATTAACTATGTTTAAGGCCAAATTCTTTACTAACCAACCCTCATACCTGACTAAAATATACAATTCCCTCCGTGGATATACCTCAGTCCTACTGTGTAGGATGAGGCTAGGTTTTAGTTCTTTAAATGGTCATTTGTTTAAGTATAACATCTCCCCAATCTCTATATGCCATTATTGTAATCACAACAATGAAGACCCTTATCATTTCCTCTTGAGTTGTCCTATGTTCGCCGCTCTGAGAAAGCCAATGCTCACCTCGATTACAAACTTGATCTGTCCCGGTGTACACCACTCTCTTCTAATTCATGACTGTCCAAATTACCTGTTAAATTTATTATTGCGTGGCTCCTCTGACTTTGATTATGAAACAAATATGTCTGTTTTTGAAATAGTCCAAAAGTTCATTGGAGCATCCAAACGGTTTCATGCTCATGAACACTCTCAACCGGTGACAGATGAAGCTAATCAAATCAGTGCTCTACCAGTTGTATAAATAAAATTTATTCGAATAAAATTTATTCGACCCATTGTAAATAAGCTAGAATTATATGAAGTAACGACATATCCACTTCTTCATAAGTATTATCTATAAAATCCCACCACCGTCAAACGCATTTTGTCATTGAACCATTAATTTGGTTATTCTGTGTATGTAAATCATCATTTTGTTATTTGCAGTCAATTTGCTTTTTAACAATTTATTGTGTTTCTCTCTGTATGTGAATTATTATATGTATGTTATCTGAGGAGAGTGCCTCGTGGCCTTGTGGCTGTGCACAATCCTCATAAAATTAAATAAAGCATTACATTACATTACATTATGAGAAGCTATCGGGACTGTAGGTTTATATTTTGTATACTGTTATAATTTGATAGTGGTAGTATGCCAATATTCCGCAAATACACGGGCATCATGTCGCAGTGTTTAGCGTTTGGCTGTTCTAACAGAACTGGGAATCTAAACCTCCCAAAGACCGTGACATTTCATCGGTCCCCAATGTTGAAACCAATGGGTGCATAACGTCGGCAGGATTTACTCCAAATGCATCAGAGAAGAACTTTTGCACAGTGAAGCTGATGCAATAAATTGGAGTGAGTTTATCCTTTCTACCCCTTTCTGGACAGTAATATTCCAGTGGGACCTGCATATGGCGTATACATTTCTCGCTTAGTAGCATTTGCTAGATCCTGTGTTAAATGTGACGATTTTAATCAACGTCACAAAACATTGGTACAGAAACTTAAAAAACAGGGCTATTCCACCAAGCGCTTACACTCAAAGTTTCTCAAATTTGGCGATACATATCGCATGCTGATAGCAAAATACGAACGTAGCGTGCAAGATCTATGGCGCTACGTTTCGTAACTTGTGTCTAATTCCGCTTAACCCGGGGCTAGGGGCCGTATGAACCCATGTACTTCAAGATTCTCATGGTACTCATATGAACAGTCACAACCAAAGCGTGACTGAGATACATCTTTTTTTAGATGACGACTCTATAACGAATATTATGGATTAAGAATACTGAACAGCGATACGGATTTGATATTTTTTGAACATCATGACGTCTTGCCGGCATCATTGAAAACTGTTGACCGCTTCTCTCAAGCCTATGTTTATGTATACTATGATTGTCTTTTTGAATTTAGTGCTAATAATGTTATATGGAAAATGGAATAGGTCTTTGGATTATGGACGCGGATATTCTGTAATGGACGACGGCTGGATTATGAATGACGGACTAGGCGCTTGTAATTCCAACACTATTTCAGTCAGTTTGACTGATTGTGAGTGATTGTGAATCGTCGAACTTTATCTATACACCATGCAAACATGTTGTGACTGGTGATCTTCATGTGGTGAATGATAAGGTCATAAGATTACTCCTGATGAAGAAACCTAAATATAGAGAGCCGAGAAATATAAATCTGTAGGCCGACCAGAATATAGCCCTGTCTGCTTTGGAACAGCACGTTATTGATTGGTCTAAGCGAGAAAAAGTTGAACCTACAGTACTCGCTGATTGGCTGAACCTGACCAAGAGCAAGGTCGTTGAAACAATCCGCCATATTGACAGAAGTACCCTTCCCCAAGCAAAACAAGTACTGGGAAGCCCCAATTCGCAAGAAGTTCTAGCAAATCTCCAGAGTAAATTCGCCATAGTCCCAGCAGACAAAGCTCCAAATAATATAATATTCATATGTAAATATTACTATTACCAGGTGCTGGTTGAAGAATTGAGTGTAAACATATCGTCATCAAATACGTTTATTTACTCTCAAACTATATTTACTCTGGAAGATTTATTTAACAACCACAAAACGTTTCTCAAGGAAAGAGGTATTTGTATTCCAACCAAACATAATGATATACCAAAAGTATACTGGACCCCCAAAATGCATAAATCACCATACAAAGCTAGATTCATAGCTGGTTCTAGAAGCTGCACCACCAAGCTTCTTTCAACCCTGTTGACGAGGGCACTTCAGGAGGTAAAACATTTTGGGAAAGGTATTGCGCCACTATTTCTAAAAACTCTGGCGTTGAATGCATGTGGATATTGAAAAACTCAAAATGTCTTACGGAAGAACTTGATGCTAAAGGTCACATACCGTAAGACATGTATCCACATGGGATTTCTCGACTCTCTATACTACAATCCCTCATCAGGACCTTATTGACCGTCTAAGTTCATTAATATTATCTGTGTTCAAGAAAACTGATCGTAGATATATTAATGTCGGATGCAATAAAGCATTCTTTAGCTCTACTACATACAGGAGATAACATTCATGGGATGTTTCTTTGTTTATAGAGTTGCTTGAATTTCTCATTAATAATATCTATGTGAAATTTGGCAACACAATATATCAGCAGCATATAGGTATTCGAATGTGTACTAATTGTGCACCCCTGTTGGCTGACCTATATCTGTTCTCTTATGAATATGACTATATGCAGGCGCTTTCAAAAACCGATCCATTCAAAGCCCGTTCCTTCTCATTCACCAAACGCTATATGGACGATCTTCTCGCTCTGGATAATCGCTATATAAATGACGCAGTGAAGGATATATATCCACCTTCACTAGATTTGAAGGAAACTACAGATAACCCTACAAGCACATAATATTTAGACCTATATCTCTATAAAAATGAAGCGGGCCTTCTCTCTCGTCGACTGTATGACAAAAGAGATGATTACAATTTCGACATGGTAAACTATCCCTTTCTGGATAGTAATATTCCAGTGGGACCTGCATATGGCGTATACATATCACGCCTAGTAGCATTTGCTAGATCCTGTGCTAAATGTGACGATTTTAATCAACGTCACAAAACATTGTTGCAGAAACTTATAAAACAGGGCTACAGCACCAAACGCCTCCACTCAAAGTTTCTCAAATTTGGCGATACATATCGCATGCTGATAGCAAAATACGAGCGTAGCGTGCAAGATCTATGGCGTTACGTTTCGTAACTTGTGTCTAATTCCGCTGAACCCGGGGCTAGGGGCCGTATGAACCCATGTACTTCATGGTACTCATATGAACAGTCACAATCAAAGCGTGAATGATACACATCATTCTTTAGATAACGACTTTACAACGAATATTATGGATTAAGAATACTGATCAGCGATACGGATTTGATATTTTTGGAACATCATGGTGTCTTGTCGGCATCATTGAAAACTGTTGACCGCTTCTCTCTTCCACGACACAAGCCTATGTTTATGTATACTATGATTGTCTTTTTGAATTTGGTGCTAATACTGTTATATGGAATATGGAATAGGTCTTTGGATTATGGACGCGGATATTCTCTAATGGACGACGGCAGAATTATGAATGATTGACCAGGCGCTTGTAATATCACAACGTTGGGTTCCTATTCCTGTCAAATTGTAATAATTCCAATGTAAGAAAGGCTTGGTTTGTAATATATTTCCATGCACTGTTATTATATTTTCGGCTTCCCTCGTTAGATAGCGGCGAGACCCGGGTGACGTTACACAGACGCCTCGAGCCAAAATGGCGGCACGCTTGAGAGACAACGATGCGCAGGTTGAACGCCGATTTAATCGAGTGGAAGAAAAATCGCAATAAAATATTTGCTTACATTTTTGAATACGGGGGAGATAGATCTTTTATTCGGTTTATACATTAGTCACATGTTTTCTAATATACCGGCGATCAGCTTTCTTGCGACCAGTAAAATTAGTTTGTTCCAGTGTCACATTTTGTTATTCATTTAGTCAGTGAAACGACAAATGCTCTGCCCCAGGGTTGTGTCAGCGGGATCTATGCCGTGGAAATAAATAGTATACTGACCGTGTGAATTTATGCGACACAACAAGGACGACGCAATGTTCACATGATTATAGCGATCTGTATTTGGGCCAACCAACTTCATCTATGTATCTGTTATGCTATCTGGCCTACTGAAAGGAAAATAAGATTCTCGGTAAACAAACAGTTCTACTGCAGCTCCGGATCTGAACAGACTTACCAGGTAAATATTTCTTACTTGAATACAATTATTTTGTTCGGGTTCGAGATGTAGATGTAGATGTAAGGTATTAAAATACGCTCTCGGCCTTCTCATCCACGTGGCGATATTTAAGTTTTTTAAGCTCCTCTACATTATTTATTTTTATTATATTAACCTGACCGATATCGGAGATGAAAGGAAACGATGATGGCCAAGGATCGGGGGGGGGGGAGGGGGAGGGACTGTGGGGGGCCTAATCGTGTATTTGCGCCTAATCGTGTCAGCGCCAAATCGTGTAAACAATTGCGCCTAATAACGTGTTGCGCCTAATCCTGTATAGTCCGGGATGTTAGGGCATAAAAGGGACTGTTTGGTTCAGATTCTTCCAAAAGCACCAAATTTGGCCCATATGTCGCCCATACAATACTTTTTCGATTTTTGACGGGCGCCAAGGTAGTCTCCCCCGGGGGTCGCCATATTGGCGAAATTCAATATAGCCACCACCCGGGTTAGATGTCAATCGTATTTAAAACAACAAAATGGCTAGAGTCATGAATAACACAACTTTTTAGTGGTTTTCGGTGTCGGGGAATCTGATTCTGATCTTATTTCAACGATTTGAGGTCAAGGTCACCCTGAAGGTCATTATGGGACCAAATTCCTCATTTTGAGTGGTTTTAGTCGAGATTTACAAACTACCTCATTTTATCGATTTTCGGGGTTGAGTAACCCGAATCTGGCCATATTTTGACGATTTGAGGCAATATTGCACGTAAGGTTCAGGATAAGCGTTCACCTGAACCAGAGATCAACCAAAGGTCAATTATAGGAAACACCAAAAGAGTTAGAACCACAAATAATACCATAGGGCTTTATGGCATCGGAGAATGAGATTCTGACCTTATTTTGACAATTTTAGGTCACGGTCACCTCATTTGGGAATTAAAGGTCAAAGATCAACAGTTGCTGCTAAAAACAATCGAAACAAGTTTATTCAGGAACAAATGTTATTAAAATACTTCGGAGATGAAATCTGCTGACAAAATGCTCTAACTATGCCGCTACGTGCATTTAAATGTTCAAAATATAACACAAAGACCGCTTTAGCAACACTATACCAATGATTACTTTTACTACCTATGCCTTCTGTCTTGCGCTCTATGATGCCAGCAATAAGTAATACTTGTCATCACCGCCCTCGTTATTAACACACCCGCCTTTACATTTGCAGAGGGTCGTGTATCGGACATCGGCACAGTTGCATTTGCACCTTCCCGGCATGCCTTGAGTCAAAAAAATATTGTGGCATTCCAGTCCATACCATTTGTTCCGATCTCGGTCCGTCAAAATCTTTGGCACTACCCCTCTTCCACAGCCTTACTGGGTGCGACCCGACTTCACAGTTTCTTGAGAGCGCAAGCCAGAAGGTATAGGTATTAATAATCATTGGTATATTGTTGCTAAAGCGGTCTTTGTATTGCATTTCTTACATTTAAATACACACAGCAGCATAGTTATAGCAGTTTGTCAGCAGATGTCATCTTCGAAGTATTTTAATGAAACTTGTTCCTGAATAATCTTTGTTCGATTGTTCTTAGTGGTAACTGTTGATCTTTGATCTTTGACCCCAAAATGGGGTGACCTCGATTCTTCAAAATAAGATCAGAATCGGACTCTCCGAATACCACAAACCCCTATTTGTGATTCTTTTGGTGTTTTACCTACAACTGACCTCTGGTTCGGATGACCTCTATCGCGACTCTCAAATGAAATATTGCTCCAAATTGCTAAAATAAGGTCCGATTCGGGTTACTCAACACCGGAATCCAACAGAATGAGGCAGTTTATATGTCTTGCCCCAAAACCACTGATAAGGGCGAATTTGTCCCCAAAATGACCTTTATGGTGACCTTGAAGGGTGACCTTGACCTCAAATCGTTGAAATAATATCACAATCAGATTCCCCGACCCCCAAAACCACTAAAAAGTGATATTATTCATATTTCTAGCCCTTTTAGTTATTTAACTACGATTGACCTCTAACCCGGGCGGCGACCATATTGAATTTCGCCAATATGGCGGCCCCAGAGGGCGCTCGTCTTGGCGCCCGTCAAAAATCGAAATAGTATGGTATGGGCGACATATGGGTCAAATTTGGTGCTTTTGGAAGAATATGAACCAAAAAATCCCTAACAGCCCTGACTAGTAGGAAATTTGCGGTTAATGGTGGATCTGCGTCTAATCGTGTACGAAATTTGCGCTTAATTGTGGAACTGCGCCTAATCGTGTACGGAATTTGCGCCTATTTGTGTAAATGCGCCTAATCGTGTAAGGAGGCTGCGTCTAATCATGTAACTGCTCCTAATCATTTGAACGATCTTGCGCCTAATTTTGCATTGCGCCTAATCGTGTAGAAAAATTGCTCTTAATTGTGGAACTGCGTCTATTCGTGTAGGAGATTTGCTCCTAATTGTGGAAATGCGCCTATTCGTGTGAGAAATATGCTCCTAATTGTGGAACTGCGCCTAATCGTGTAGAAAATTTGCGTCTAACTGTGGAAATGCGCCTAATTGTGTATAGAGGCTGCGCCTAAACGTGCACAACGTGAAGACATATAGCGCTTAAACGTGTTCAACGCGCCTAATCGTGTAATGACCGTGTAGTCATGAAAACGACCTAATATAGAGCAGGAATAGTGATTTGAAGCCAGACAGTTATTTATTGAATTGCTGGGTCCACCCCGAATTCAAGTTTTTCGACTGTATTTTTGAAAACCTACTAAACAGGATAGTTCATGGATATCGGATATAATCTGTTCTAAATCCATGCTCTGATTCATCATTTCATTTTTGGAGCTGATGCTGCAAAAGGACGTAAAAGCGTTGAAATGACCACGATGAAATGTTTCCGAAATCGGCCAATTTCAACCTACACAAAGTAATGAAAATGTAGATATGGGGAAGCGGATCTTCCCCTTGTGTGTGTATGAGTGAAACCGTTGAAACGAGAGGTCCGCCACTGTTTTTGTGATCCTTAAGAGTTAGTTCTCGCGAAAGCTGGGGGTAAGCTACTTGATATGCTCAACTTGGACATTTCCATTTTTTTTCTCACCGACCAATGAAAATCCGGCACTTCAATTTTGAAAATTTGAATTCACTAATCAAAAGTCGAAACAGCCAACATTGCAAATCGTGAGCCGCACAAGAGCCATATCTCGCAGCACCATCTGTATATTAAAGGGAGACAGCTGAAGTAGGACTAGTCCCATGGGCATATATAGAAAGGTGATTCAGAAGATAAACGCTGTTGTTTGATTGAGGGTTGGGACAGATACCATCCATCGCAAGTGAACTTTTCTTTGCATAATCTAGATTTTATTGCACTGTACTTCCATTTGTATATTAGTATTTTGTAATTTATGGCTCACAGGAAAAACAGTTTTTAACTGATTGTGATACTCGAGTATCATTTTCAGAGACTATCGATTGACTGGTTGCAATGGTGGATATAGTAAAACTGAAAAGAATAGCTGCTTCCTGAGTAGCAGATTTCTTTCCCAGAGTTTCAATTCAAAATAGTATCTATTTGTTTGAAAAAGCGCCCCAAAACACACGAAAAACTGGCCATAATACCAAGCTGATCTGTATGTAGTGGTATTACAATTATGCATACACCAGGTACTGGCACTGCATGAAAGTATTAGAAAACAAGAGTGCATGAAACAACAAGTGGCAAGACATCCATCTCAGAATATTTCAGTTCTCAGACATGTCAGATAATATTATTTCTAAGTTTAAGTTCAATTGATTAATTTCACTACATACATGCACATATATTCCTAACACCACTCCATGTGTTGACCAAGTTTTAGCTTGACCTCTTCATTCGCCAGAAACTAGATCCAGCATAGATATATGTACAGCCCCTAGAGATATGGTAGGGCAGATCTTTACACATGTACATGTTGCGTCCTGAACTGTATTTCTCTGAGCTGAGGTCAGTCTTTGGAAGAGTGACCATTTCAGGCTTCCATACTTTAGTGCGTATTAATCTGATATCTTGAAGGAAAACAATCAACAGAGTATTATTCAATACAGGTAAGGGATGAAGGATGCTAAGTGACTATATATAGGCCTAAAAAGCCTGTCAACCACTGAAGGATAACTATTCTGGTCTGAGAACGAATAAACAAGTTGGAACTATTTTTGTTCGTGTACTTCGAACAGCCCTGAAATCAGAAATTTTCTAGGTACCATAATAAAGGTGAAACAACTCACTTTTCTAAAAATGTTAAATTGGCTAGGAGTTTTGGGGCCCTTGGGTGTGGTCGCGCCTGCTGATTCGCGACTTCCGGTCAGGAAAACGTCACTACCGCCAAATTTTCTTTCGAGAGGTGACCGAGGGGTCACGGTGGCAGTGACGTCATGCGGTGGTGTCATCAGTGTTTGTGTACGTGACTGCACGCCGGTGGGGTGTATTGGACGTAGTCCATAGTTTCGGATTATTGGTCCCCCCAAAAACTGTAATACAGCAGAGCGCCCGGGTCTGACCACATGATAATTATCCTTCCCTTTTTAGTAACCAGTATTTATAGTGCCAAGCTTTTAGGTACTACCACTCCTTCGAAATGACATATGCGGATGGTTGGCTGTGTTGAGCTATATGGCGACCTTCGTCAGCCTCAGTTTCGCACGTTTTTCAGGTGTCTAAAAATACGGTTATGTTACATATGGAATATGTGACAAGAAACGGCATGGTCGACCTCACATTTTGAATAGCTTTTGTATCTCGCCTCGAGTCGGGGAACACTGGGAAGAAATCTTATTGAAACCGATTGTCAAGATTTTTCCCGGAGATGAAAGAAATATGGCGTATTTTGGGTCATTTCAACAGATTGTCCAGAAAATGTGCAGTACGTTCCGAGGGAGGAAAATTTATCCCGGGTTAAATTTGCTTAATTGGCTTGTATACTGAATTAATGGTATGAGCATTCCCATGAAGAAAATATATACTTTTATATGGTTTTCTGGATGATTTGCCAACTCAGAAAGACGGAAGGGCTATACCAAGGGTCTATTTCCAGCAACGAGGGTTCTACTGTGCACTCCACCCTATTACACAAACCGATGGCTTCAGCCTGGAAAAGTTTGAGGGAACTCCCATCATGGGAGTGACGTCACCAGTCCGTATAATAAGCTGTCATGTCTTGTAGCGCCACAATGTATGCTAAGAGGCGACAACTCGACATATATCTCGTAGAACGACTGTATCGCAGCACCACTTGTATACTGAGGGGCGAAAACTCATCCTATAGCCAGCATTTAAAACGTTGTAGCGCCCGCCCTTTAAGCTCTGAATGGTTTTCTCCACCCGCATTTGAATCGTTCATTCGTTTTCGTCGCTGGGCGTCGAAGAGTGTCTAGACGCCTCAATACCTCAGGTCCCTGGAACAGAGGACGAAGAGTGGACCTGAAGTGGACCTAAAGTGCCGAAGCGTTGAAGCGTTCAGACGCTTGGTGTCAATTGTGGCAGTTGTGTGCAGAACTGGTGTTCAAAGCGCTGTAGTGATCTATTGTTAGAACCGGGCAAAAACTTGCGATCTTCGATTCAATAATAACAAGCGGAAGCCCTGCCACTCAATACGCCAGACTGCATTGTGCTTTCTATACTACTCTGCGAGTTTTACCCCAGGCCGAATGCCTGGCTCCGGGCGCTCGTTTGGTGCAAATCCCATGGGTAAAATAGATTGACTGCTCGTACTCGCAGAGTAGTATAGAAAGCACAATACGGGTCGTATGGTAAAGTGTGGAGCGACTGAGGGGCATGGACAGGAGGCATTCCGCTGTTCTCATTAGTTGTTGGTTGGATCAATCAGATCTGCCACAACTGTCACAATTGACGCCAAACGTCTGAACGCTTCAACGCTTCGGCACTTTAGGTCCACTTCAGGTCCACTCTTCCTCCTCTGTTTCAGGGACCTAGGGTGTTGAGGCGTCTAGACACTCTTCGACGCACAGCGACGAAAACGAATGAACGATTCATGTGCGGGTGGAGAAAACCATTCAAAGCTTAAAGGGCGGGCGCTACAACGCTTCATATGCTGGCTACAGGATGAGTTTTCGCCCCTTAGTATACAGGTGGTGCTGCGATACAGTCGTTCTACGAGATATATGTCGAGTTGTCGCCTCTTAGCATACATTGTGGCGCTACAAGACATGACAGCTTATTATACGGGCTGAGGACGTCACTCCCATGACGGGAGTTCCCTCAAACTTTTCCAGGCTGAAGCCATC
This sequence comes from Hanleya hanleyi, assembly GCA_036873755.1. Taxonomy (NCBI): domain Eukaryota; kingdom Metazoa; phylum Mollusca; class Polyplacophora; order Lepidopleurida; family Hanleyidae; genus Hanleya; species Hanleya hanleyi. The sequence continues at coordinate 324,479 of JAVTVY010003779.1, read as the reverse complement.
AGTTTGTGTAATAGGGTGGAGTGCACAGTAGACCCCTCGTTGTGGAAATAGACCCTTGGTATAGCCCTTCCGTCTTTCTGAGTTGGCAAACCATCCAGAAAACCATATAAACGTATATATTTTCTTCATGGGAATGCTCGTACCATTAATTCAGCATACAAGCCAATTAAGCAAATTTAACCCGGGATAAATTTTCCTTCCTCACAACGTCCACCATATTTTCTGGAAAATCTATTGAAATGACCCAAAATACGCCATATTTCGTTCATTTCCTGGAAAGATCTTGACAATCGATTTCAATAAGATTTCTTCCCAGTGTTCCCCGTCTCGAGGCAAGATAAAAAAAGCTATTCAAAATATGGGGTCGACCATGCCGTTTTTTGTCACATATTCCATATCTGACACCTGAAAACGTGCGAAACTGAGGCTGACGAAGGTCGACTTCGCGGCCCGACTCGCCATATAGCTCAACACAGCCACCCATCCGCATATGTCATTTTGAAGGAGTGGTAGTACCCAAAAGCTTGGTACTATAAATACTGGTTACTGAAAAGGGAAAGATAATTATCATGTGGTCAGACCCGGGCGCTCTGCTGTATTACAGTTTTTGAGGGCGACGAATAATCCGAAACTATGGACTAAGTCCAATACACCCAACCGGCGTACAGTCACGTACACAAACACTGATGACCCCACCGTATGACGTCACTGCCACCGTGACCCCTCGGTCACCTCTCGAAAGAAAATTTGGCAGTAATGACGTCTTCCGGAAGTCATGTGACCGCAAGTCGCGACTCCGCAGGCGCGACCACACCCAAGCGCCCCAAAACTCCTAGGCAATTTAACATTTTTAGAGAAGTGAGTTGTTTCACCTTTATTATGGGATCTAGAGAATTTCTGATTTCAGGGCTGTTCGAAGTACACGTACAAAAATAGTTCCAAATTGTTTATTCGTTCTCAGACCAGAATAGTTATCCTTCAGTGGTTGACAGGCTTTTTAGGCCTATATATAGTCACTTAGCATGTCCTTCATCCCTTACCTGTATTGAATAATACTCTGTTGATTGTTTTCCTTCAAGATATCAGATTAATACACACTAAAGTATGGAAGCCTGCTATGGTCACTCTTCCAAAGATTGACCTCAGCTCAGAGAAATACAGTTCAGGACGCAACATATACATGTGTAAAGAGCTGCCCTACCATATCTCTAGGGGCTGTACATGTATCTACATGTATGCTGGATCTAGTTTCTGACGAATGAAGAGGTCAAGCTAAAACTAGGTCAACACATGGAGTGGTATTAGGAATATATGTGCATGTATGTAGTGAAATTAATAAATTGAACTTAAACTTAGAAATATCATCTGATATGTCTGAGAACTGAAATATTCTGAGATGGATGTCTTGCCACTTGTTGTTTCATGCACTCTTGTGTTCTAATACTTTCATTCAGTGTCAGTACCGGGTGTATGTATAATTGTAATACCACTACATACAGATCAGCTTGGAATTATGGCCAGTTTTTCGTGCGTTTTTGGGGGCTTTTTCAAACAAATAGATACTATTTTGAATTGAAACTCTGGGAAAGAAATCTGCTACTCAGGTAGCAGCTATTCTTTTCAGTTTTACTATATCCACCATTGCAGCCAGTCAATCGATAGTCTGAAAATGATACTCGGGTATCACAATCAGTTAAAAACTGTTTTTCCTGTGAGCCATTAACTACAAAATACTAACATACAAATGGAAGTACAGTGCAATAAAATCTAGATTATGCAAAGAAAAGTTCACTTGCGATGGATGGTATCTGTCCCAACCCTCAATCAAACAACAGCGTTTATCTTCTGAACCACCTTTCTATATATCCCCATGGGACTAGTTCTACTTGAGCTGTCTCCCGTTAATATACAGATGGTGCTGCGAGATATGACATATCATGTCTGGCTTCAAATCGCTATTCCTACTCTATATTAGGTCGTTTTCATGACTACACGGTCATTACACGATTAGGCGCGTTGAACACGTTTAAGCGCTATATGTCTTCACGTTGTGCACGTTTAGGCGCAGCCTCTATACACAATTAGGCGCATTTCCACAGTTAGACGCAAATTTTCTACACGATTAGGCGCAGTTCCACAATTAGGAGTATATTTCTCACACGAATAGGCGCATTTCCATAATTAGGAGCAAATCTCCTACACGAATAGACGAAGTTCCACAATTAGGAGCAATTTTTCTACACGATTAGGCGCAACGCAAAATTAGGCGCAAGATCGTTCAAATGATTAGGAGCAGTTACATGATTAGACGCAGCTTCCTTACACGATTAGGCGCATTTACACAAATAGGCGCAAATTCCGGACACGATTAGGCGCAGTTCCACAATTAAGCGCAAATTTCGTACACGATTAGGCGCAGTTCCACCATTAACCGCAAATTTTCTACACGATTAGGCGCAACACGTTATTAGGCGCAATTTTTTTGCACCATTTGGCGCTGACACGATTAGGCGCAAATACACGATTAGGCCCCCCACAGCGACACCTCGCCAGATCTTGTTCGACAAAAGTTCATGGAAGTAAACAATGAAATTGAATTTACATTTTAGATTAACACAAACAAACAAGTGTGGACAATTGCTCCCCTCTACCCCTGAGGATAACGGAAATATTCTCGGAGTTTGAGGTAAACTGGCGACCTGGTAATCGGGTAGGGTTAATACAAAATAAACATCAACGGTTCTAGATTGTGCCTGTTGTTGTTCCCCACCGCAACGCGACCTAGGAACTTTTAAAATGGGTCTCACTTCTTCGTGTCCGTTCATGTCCGTGGATGTCCGTTCAAATTCTGGGTAATGCGTTTCAGCAAGATCCGCCTGAATGTGACGCCAACGGGTCTTTTTAGAATAGGTTAACCAGAAGAGTATACTGTGAAGTCATGTGGCTCTGCCAGTATGTCGGCACCTCTTCCCACTTCCCTTATATGTGTTGTAATTGTTCCGAACTTACGTGCATGTCCGTTCGTGTCATTCAAATTCTTCGCAAGCGATAACTTCCATTGTTATTGCGTTTCAACAAGATCTGCCTGTAGTTGGCGCACCTAGGGATCATTCCGTTCTCCCATGCTGCAAGCGATAACTTTGAAATGCTTTGTCTGATTCCTTCGAAATGCCCTACCTTTCCGGGTAACAACTCGAGGAACGATTTTTCGCAAAGTTGATATGCGTATATCATGCCATATGAGATGTTACTTGGAATCGAGTTTCGCCCATTTACACGTACAGGTGGCGCCACCCGTTGCAACTTCTAAATTTGATTTCCAGGCAAATACTTGAGAACCGCTCATCGGATTCTTCCCAAGTTTAGTATGTCTATACTTTGCTTGGGATTGCTCACCCACTTCTTACTGGTGGCAAAATCCTATTTTTTTCGGGTAACAACTTCAGAACCGCTCATCGGATTCTTCTCAAATTTTGCATGCATGCACCATGTCAGGAGATGTTGCTTGAGATTGTGTTTCGCTCACTTGGACTTACAGGTGGCACCACTTGGTGGCAAAATACTAAGTTTGTTTTTAAGTAATAACTTGAGAACCGCCCACCGGAATTCTTGTCAGATTTGGTAAGAATATATCATGACATACGATGTCGCATGGGATTGCTTTTCATCCCACTTCTGTCCACAGGTGGACCTGGTGGAAGAATCCGAAATTTGCTTCCGGTCAATAATTTGCCAACTGCTCATGGAATCCTTCCCAAATTTGGTATTCATGTGTCATAAGATGTCGTTTGGGATTGTGTTTCGCATACTTGCGGTGGCGCCAACTGGTGTAAAAATTTCTGCGTACAGGTCGTGCCACCTGGTGGGAAAATCCGAATTCGTTTCTGGTCAATAACTTCTGCTAACAGGTGGCGCCACATCGTGGCAAAGTCTAAATTTGGTTTCCGGACAATAACAGATTCTTTTCAAAGTTCGTATGCCGATACCATACCACCAGATGTCGCTTGGGGTTGCATCTCGCCCACTTGCACCAATAGCTGGCGCCACCTGATTGAAAAATCTGAATTTGGTGATCACTGGGTTATCATGTAAACATGCTAGTAAACATATATAACAAAGACTCACCACCACTCACATACCAGCTGAAACCTCATGAGTCAAAGATTAACTCTCATTATGTATGGCAAGCACAGTGGCGTAGAAGATGAATACCTGAGAGGAGGCTGTCCCCAAATACCATCATAGTAAGCTCGTCACGCTAGGAGGATCCCGGGGATGTCTCCCTTCCACACCCCGAAAAAATTGAATTCCCTCTCCCGTGATCTGGAGCATTGTACAGGTTTCTTTCGAATACTTATTGGATAATTTTTATATCTCTAAACGAGTCTTGCGAGACACATTTGTTGACAGACAAATTATCGATAAATAAACAGCATAAATTCCTACGAAGTAGGCTACAATTTGCAAATTGTCCGGTAATGAGTGAGTGAGTGAATGAGTGAGTCAGTGAGTCAGTCAGTCCATCCGAATCCTTTCGTCGGCAAAATAAGGAGAACCGTTGACATTAGAACCTTGATTTTTGGCATGAACGTGCATTAGGGCATTGTTACCAGCCAGTTCTGAGCTGAACGAATTCTGATGAAGTTATGATTTATAATCATTTTTTATTATTTATTTATGGCTCAGTGAGTGCACTGTCATGCCCATCGGGAACCCTTGGCTGTATGTTTCACTGTGACTTTTGAAAGTTTCCTGATACGGAATATCCCGTTGGACACACTGGTTCTCGTAAAATCACTGGAGTTAAGCGACTTTGAGCCAGGTCAAGACTTGGATGGGTGACCTCGTGCTGTACTGCTGGGCTGATAAGTGCCCAGGGTAATAAGAACTGAGGGCGATAACAGTTGCTACGCTAATGACTCACCAGCGTTGTGACATCTGGGAAAGTTAATAGTACCCACTGCCAATTAGAGACTGCTATATAAATTCTCTCACGGTAGCACATAGGGCCCCCAAGTCATCTCTCGAGTACACACTTAAATCATATCAAACCCTACTTCGTAGGTCCTGTGACGTTAGTCACACTGCCATGTATTGTAGCTGAAGCTTGAAATAGTGATATACTAACAGTATTCACATAATTTCCCTGCTTCAAATATTATCAACGTTCAGTCAACCGTTCAATTGATCTCAAAACTTGACGAGGCGGAAAAACCCTTGCGCTTCCTTTGAAGTAGCAGTTACCTCGCTCATGTATATCCACTGAGACCAACAACGCTCTCCAAACTATCGCTGCGATTTCAGCGGGGGACCTAGCATTCTCTGGCTGGTTGTTTATGTGTGAGCTATCTGTGGTACTATTTGAACTGCTCTTCCAGCTGACTAAGTAAAGGCGTAGGATCTGACACCGAGTAGTCAACCCTCGTCGACAGTTGAATTTCCGCGTCAATTAACCCTAAGCCGAAATGCCCCTCCCCCCTTCCAAACTTCCTGCGCTATCTTCGGAACGACAAAAAATGGAGAGCTGAAACTCCTTGACCGTATAGGTTATCATATTGGGGTCATTTTGAGTCTATTAGCATCCCCCCCCCCCCCCCCTCCCGAGCAGGGGATCATGGCTAAATTCAAATTGGCGGCCCCGTGGGGTACCAGAAAATTGATGTTTTGGTCATATTTCTTCAATATTTCCGCTTTTCTAAATTGAAAAGTGGGCAAAAACTATTTTATTTCACATCACATTAATATTTACTAATTTATCATGCAGTTTTTTCGGAGAAATTGCATAAATAAAAAATTCGGAAAATCCGACCGAAAAATCGACCAAAAAATGCCGTTTCTGAAAATGACGTCATCAAAGCGGTCATCTTGGATTTTTTTTACATTTTCTGGTAGTGCTTGACCCAAGGGTATAGTGTGGTAAGTTTCAGTCCACTAGCTCAAGGGATAAGAAAAATGATGGCCCCCCGTTCCCCCCCTCAGGCCAGGGTAAGTCCCAAAAAACCCAGGCCAGATAGGGTTAAACACGACACGAAAAAAAAATGGTGAAAAACGATGCCGGGGTTCTGACACGACGTCATATGACCCCAGAGTCAAAGTTACCGACGGCATATTTCTGAAAGATAGTACCACGGCACTGTAGCTCATCTGGATGTAACTGGAGAAAGTAGCTGTAAGAAATTTTTACTAGAGAACTGCAATAGATGAGTTTGCCCCCTTGAACACTATTAATGATCCATGCGGTAATTCCCTGAGATTTAATGATAACAGAGTTTCATGGGAAATTCAAGATGCGACCATATTGGATTTTCGAAATGGACCAAAAAAGATATGTTGCACAAATGGACCACAAGGGGAACTTGTGTACCGAATCTGACAAACATCCATGCAGTAATTTCCTGAGAATTCACGATAACAAAATTTCATAGGGAAATTCAAGATGACAGAAAAGGTATCTTGCACAACTAGACCACAAGGGGAACCTGTGTATCAAATTTGAGAAAGATCAATGCAGTATTTCCTGGGAAATCGCGATAAAGTTTCATGGTGAAATCCCAGATGGCTGTCTGGTGGCCATATTGGATTTTCGAATCAGATCACAAAATGTATCTTGCACAACTAGACCCCAAGGGGTGAACCTGTGTACCAAATATGAGAAAGATCCAAGCAGTAGTTCCTGAGAAATCACGATATATAGTTTCATAGGGGAATCCAAGATGGCCAGCTAGTGGCCATATTGGATTTTCGAATCGGACCGAAAAAGGTATCTTGTACAACCGGACCCCAATCGAAACCTGTGTACCTAATTTGAGAAAGATCCATGCAGTACTTCCTGAGAAATCACGATGTTTGATCGGAAAATCCAAGATGGCCGCCTGGTGGCCATATTGGATTTTGGAATCGAAGCAGAATAGATATCTTGCACAACTAGACCCCAAGGGGAACCTGTGTATCAAATTTGAGAAAGATTCATGCAGAACTTCCTGAGAAATCCCGATAACAATGTTTCGTGGGAAATCCAAGATGGCCACCTGGTGGCCATAATGGATTTTCGAATCGAAGCAGAAAAGATATCTTGCACAACTAGACCCCAAGGGGAACCTGTGTACAAAATTTGAAAAAGATCCAGGCAGTAGTTCCCGAGAAATCGCGATAACAATGTTTCTTCAAGAAATCCAAGATGGCTGCGTGGTGGCCATATTGGATTTTTGAATTCGACCACAAAAGGTATCTTGCACAACTAGACTCCAAGGGGAACCTGTGTGCCAAATTTGAGAAAGCTCTATGAAGTAGTTCCTGTGAAATCGCGATAACAACGTTTCATGGGAAAATCCAAGATGGCCACTTGGTGGCCATATTTGATATTCAAATTGGGCTAAAGTACACATGTTGTACAACTACACCCAAAGGGGAACCGGTGTACCAAATTTGAGAAAGATTCATGAAGTAGTTACCGCAAAATAATGATGACAAGATTTCACTGGCAAATTCAAGATGGCCACCATGGCAGCCATATTTAATATCATATCGACATAGCATAAACAAATTCTGGTGTACTCATTGGGGGGAACATGCATGCCAAGTTTCAGCTTAATCAGCCAAGCGGGTTCAGAGAAGAAGAAGATGTTTACGCACGACGCACGACGGACGACTGACGACGGACAATCAGGCCATGACATTAGCCCATCCGGACGACGGACAATCAGGCCATGACATTAGCCCATCGGGCCTTCGGCCCAGATGAGCTAAAAATCACAAGAACCAAAAGCGATCCTTGTGAGGATTTCTATCCCAGTCACGCTTTGATTATAGCTGTTCGTGTGGACATAACCCAAAGACCTTTCATACGACAATTAGGGTCAGTTCCGAACGTCATGCATATAATGAACATGTAAACCAGCGTTAAACGGTGTCACCAGCGTTCCTGTCAACCTGACATGCAATTAGACTTCAATATGAGTGATTGCTTTTGCCCTTTTCTATGCCATTATTTCACTGAAGGTGGAATATAAGGTCATTCTCACGATGTCAGGTGACGGTAAAACTGTGCTAGTAACCGGAGGAGCGGGATATGTGGGTACGCACACTGTGGTGGAACTCCTGGCCGCTGACTATGAAGTTGTTGTTATTGACAAGATTATTAATGAGAATGATTTCACACCGTGTATTTTTGTCTCTTGCATTATACCATATTGTCCGGTGGTTAGGATTGGTTAACCTGTAGCAATCTATAATCTAGTCTTGGTTCAGTGCAGTGTCTCTATATGGTTTAAATGATAACACTAAAGTTCGACAATGTAACAAACCACCGATTAGAAACGTCCAATATCACTCAATTATTTAAACATCACGAGTATGAACATCGAAGCCATGGTCGGAGAAGACCTAATCGGGCGATGATTCACGATCGGATTACTGTGAAATACTTAGCTGGCATAACTCGCCCCTGTGTGTACACAGTTTGCATACAATAATGTAGGCGCTACTTCTGAGGATCCTAAATCATAAATCAAAGAGTTGGTTCTCTCCGGGAACTCCGGCTTCCTCCACTAACCAAAATGGCAGTCACCATATGAGTGAAATAATATTGAGTGTGACATTAAACCGCCCCCTCCAGTTTTATTCTTACTTGGCTCGTTATATGTCGACACTTAATTGGACCATGTTTGTTGATTATTTTGTACTATCAAAACAGGAGTCATGCATCGAGTAGAAGAGATCTCGGGAAAGATGGTTCAATGTTACAGCGTGGATCTTCTTGATAAAGCAGCTCTGAGCGACATATTCTCCAAGGTATGATTAAGGATAAATGTATACAAACATTTATAGATTATTCTGTAACTCTCTAGTATAATGAGTATTCTCCATACAATCCCCCGATCACCGATCAATGATCACCGTTCCGTTTGCTCACATTTCCTAAGCTCGGAGATCAGTCTGATTTTTACCAATGTCGTGGTCATTCTCCACACAGATAAACATGTATTCTGTAGACTTTGTCGCATTCGCCACTCCTTGTGATTAGATAACACCGTCTCAGTGTTGTGGAAATCGAACCCAGCTGGAAACGAACATTCGAACATACCTCCAGTCCATCTCAATGTTATAGCATCGTGACGAAAGTGGTGTTGAATTAAGAAATAAAGACCGAGGATTCAGACATGCCCGATCGAATACTTATTACGGAATTCTATTAAATTAGCTAAATATGTTGGTGTATGCCTTCCGCATTGATGAAAACAATTTATGAATGAGGCGTCACTTCCCAGCTGGTCAATGCGAACATTGTTGCAAATTGCGCTCTCTATATTTATCCCCGCTAGCCGACAACGTCACAGCGTGTTCGGCGGTGTTTATCGGGAATTCTCTCATTGTCCGTGTAACACCTTCTGACTGCAATGCGTCGAAAAATTCATTCAGCTTTTATCGATTTAGATCAACACAGAAAACTTGTACATGTATACGGGAGAGATGGCCAATCATGCACTCATGTTCATTTGCCCATATCACGTTCTGGTGAAATAAATATAAAATGAAAATCAATGGAAAATGAGTCCAATATATTTTATAGAAGAATGGATAAATTAGCGGATCAACTATTTGAAACGAGGACCCGGTACAGCGTTATGTTTGGCTGTGACACCCTAAGCCCAACTCACACTTCGAACTTTTTGTTGTATTAGAACAAAAAACGCTGCTCAGAACATGTTTTGTCTGTAGTGTGAGGTGCCCAGAAACACGAACATTCTGTTCGAGGGACAAGTTCGTGGAATCGAACATGTTTGATTTTCGGAACATGTTTTCGTCCTCAAAACAGTTTTTGTCTTCAGTGTGTGGTGATCGTGAACATTTGTCCGAACATTTACCAACAGTTATCCAATCAACTGGCAGCTGTCGGTCATGTGACGAAGCCGCTCTCACATGCATGACACAACAAAATAGCTCCCATCACATGACCGGCATCCTCGCTGCTTGATCGCGGTGACTGCATGGCGGTCAACAGAAAATGCTCGCAGTGTGAGGTTACCACGAACAAAAACACGAACAAACTGTTCTGTTCTCATACAACAAAATGTTCGTAATGTGAGTTGGGCTTAAGCCCATTCCGCGTCGTTTAGTAACGCAAGTTTTAACCCCAATGCAATCAAAGAGTGTGTCTGACAATAGGGTGTATACAATCTGTCTGTATTCAGTCTGAGAATGGAAACAAGGAATTAACATGGCCAATAAAGCGTCTGTATTTCTGCTGGTGATTTGATAAGATACTTTGAGGATCACGGGTTCTATAACAATAACACTATTCACTGTAAAAACGGCCAATTTCAGGGAGTAAATGTTCAACCTGTTATCAGTTCAACGTTGAACCAATTTTTAATGACAGTAAACGTTTACCCGGAATCTGGTTGAACGTTTTCAGTTCGAATTCAAGCATATATTGATACTTGCATGGAGGTAAACGTTGAACCTGTTATTGGTTCTTCTTTCAACCTATAACTGGTTCTACGTATAACCACATGATACTAGCTTGGGCGTAAACGTTGAACCTATTATTGGTTCTACGTTCAACCTATAACTGGTTATACGTTCAACCACATGAAACTCCGTGCATGGTAAAACGACACCAACATGACCGAAACAATGGGATATGAATGTCTGAGAACAGGGAGTAATTTTCTTATTAATATTAAGTTAAATTCTGCGGACTTTTCCAAATAAACCATGTGGTTATGCTTAAAACTGAATGTCCAAGTCGTTAATAACGCGTGTCGATTTGGGAAACTTCGCTGTTATGCACTTATTTTGATGGCATATTACTATTTTCGCTCATAAAATAGCCTATCAACAGTCAGAAACAATCATAGAAGTTATCAAAAATGAAAGACGTAATACTGTTGTGTGGGTCAAAATTATTCCCGACCGAGTATACGTTCAACTGTTTTTCGGTTCAACGTATTTCCCGCCCTCGTTATTGTTTTTCCCGCGATGGTCGTCAAAAGAACCACTTTTTGGTTCAACGTTCAACTGGACTATGGTTCAACTGGCCATCGGTTATCGTCCTTCGTTTTATGAAGCGCCACCTGCTGTGAGGAGGGCAATTGCCCAGATCTTGACGGGAGTGTGTTCCTCATGCATATTCATATTCCTTACGTATCATGCATATTCATTTGGTGACAATTTCACCTCCTACACAAGAGAGCTCGCCACATACGCACTTTCCATTCCACAGAGGCTTGATCAGTCTACATGGATATGGATAAGATAAATATCGAGAGCTTTTATTTTATTTTATTGTATTCTTAATCAAGAGCTAAAACATGTTGAATCGGTATAATAATCTAATAAATAAAGCAGCTAAAATTTTCGCTATAGAGTGAACATACACATCAGGAACATTAAAGGAATTTTAAAGTCTAGGCCTAGTCCAAATATGTAAAATAAATATTAATTCTACATGTATCCATTTCCAGGTATCGGTACGGTAGGCCTATTCGCTTTGGTTCAAATAATATATTTACTCAGAAGAGAAAATGGGGACAAATAAACAAAAAATTCAAAGAAAACCAATCGATACAGACAAAAACAAAGAATACATAAATACAAACAAGCGCAACCATAGAAATAAAATAACAACATATGTGAAACAAATCATATAATACAGAGAAACAAAATACAAAATCCAAAAAGACAGACAATACAAATAAAAAAAATATTAATTAAAAAAAAGAATTTAACTGAAAGTCAAAAAAAATACATATTGTTAACAATGAAAACTAATGCAACAATATCAATAAAACAAGAGAAAACCAACAAATCAAGACAAAACAAATGAAACAAAATATTCAAAGAAAACCAATCAAAACAGAAAAGTACGGAAAAATACAAAAAAAGAATGCATAAACACAAACAGGTGCAACCATATAAGACAGACAATACAAATTAATTAAACAAAAAAAGTTAATGAAACAACAGAATTCAACTGAAAGTAAAATATATATATTGTTAACAATGAAAACAAATGCAACAATATCCATAAAACAAGAGAGAACCAACAAATCAAGACGAAACAAATAAAAATTTCAAAGAATACAGAAAACTGCAGAAAAATACAAACAAAAACAAAGAATGCATAAACACAAACAAGTGCAACCATACAAATAAAATAACCATATATATGAAATAAATCATATAATATAGATGAAGTAATGAAATACAAATCCAACAAGGCGGAAAAAGAAACAAATAAAACAAAAATTATAAAACAAAAGAATCGATCTTACACAGTCTGCTAAGCTAACTCGTGACAGTGGATTTTTCCCACTTTATGTGAGGGGGCGGGGGGGGGGGGGACGTAGAGGGTCCTGGGAGCTCTGACAAAGAAGTTATTGCTCATTTTTGGTTGATTTTATTTATTTATTTATTATTATTTTATTCTTCCACTTAAGACTTTCACTTACTGACTTTCGTTAAAAGTCGATCAGACGAATACGTTCTTCGTAACAACCTTTTCAAATGGACTGGGGGTCAATAAGGCACCAATATATGCACCTGGATGTATGATCCAGCCTTATCTGTTAAGCAGGGACGCTAATGGGATTTCCTTTTAATGAATGATTATCACAGTTGTCATTCTCTCCAGAAAAAAACACATAAAAAATATATGATATACTAGTGTTAGTTTCTCCCTTTTTTGTTATAATTATGCCCCCGCCCTTCTGTTCCGCCTCACATATTAACAACATACAAAAAAGTAAATCTCAGTCACCTTTTTCTTCATTTATTATTGCATTAACTGTTCATTGGAGTATTCAGTTTCTCGTTTCAGTTGACTGGAAGTTGTGCTGAAGATGAATGACTGTGGGATGAACAAGATTTGTCTCTTCTTTGCCCCCACCCCTTCCCACATAACATGCTTCTACCATATTGTACAACGGTATCATATCGGGAACTGCAAAAAGCAAATCTGAAGGTCACGAAGGTATATGTTATGAGGCGCAATCGACAATACAGCATATGCACCGCCAAAATACAGTTGCAAACTGATTGCCGCCATCTCAAACTTATGTCAAAGTGAATATGCATGTCATTCTTTCCACAACATTCAAAGCATTCCTGTACCGGGACTGTTTTCGTCTCATAAAACGACTGGTTCTGGATTCACAAGACGAGAGCCACGTACAGGTACCAGTATACACCACTGACTACAGCTTATGGGCTATTATAAAAACGAGTGCTCATTCACCCCCATGGCTCATTCACCCCCATGGCTCATTCACCCCCATGGGTTCATTCACCCCCATGGGTTAGTTTATAGGGATAGGGAGATCGCGTGCCCTTTCTATACTACTCATCGCGCACTACTCATCGCGCATGCGCAGTCGACCCATTCTACTGTAGGGTGCAAGCCTGGCCCATGGAATCTCAGGTAGCGAAAACCCCAGGTCTCTCGCCCCACCCTATCCCGCGCCACATCTATGCGACCCGCTGTGCAGTGTGTAAAGCGGAGTAGGAGGAGTAGGAGGAGTCGGACACGCCACGGATTATACTAGGGAGATATTTATCTGTATTCTATTCTGGCTCAGTGTAACAAGCCCAGTGTATCTGACAAGATGGGAACGGGGATTCGGGAGGAGAGACAGGGTAGAGAAAAAAAAAATTACGTAAATTTTGAACAGCCCTTAAGTATAACCGTTACTGATTTTAACACTGACTTGTTGAAGAGCTGTCTTTTCAAGAATTTCATCGAGATCCGGTTCCACTGAGTGGGTTTATCCGGTCATGTTCAAGGATATGCCAGCATGGACTGAGTCAATCAGAATCCTTGGGATATCGACAATCGACATTTTATAGCCATATTTCGACGAAAATTGACAATTTAAATCGAGAAATGAACGTCGACATCACTGAAGACATAATATATTCGAAGTTGGTGTAGGTGACGCCGGCTGTCACACAATGAAGCCGGCTCCCGCCTCTATTGCTCCTTCTCCCTGTGATGCTCCCGCCTCTGTGCTCCCTTTCTCTCTCCTTGTGTTGCTCCCGCTTCTGTGCTCCCTGTTCCTTCCTAGTACTGTTCCACCCCTGTGCTCTCTTTCTCACTGTCCCTGTGCTGCTTTCGCCTCTATGTTCCCTCTCCCTGTGCTGCGCCAGCCTCTGTGCTCCCTGTTCCCTCTCTATGTGCTACTTCCGTCCCTGTGTTTCCCTTCTCACTGTCTCTGTGCTGCTCCCGCCTCTGTGCTTCTTCTCTCAATGCCCCTGTGTTGTTCCCGCCCCTGTGCTTCCCTTCTCACTGTCTCTGTGCTGCTCCCGCCTCTGTGCTTCTTCTCTCACTGCCCCTGTGTTGTTCCCGCCCCTGTGCTTCCCTTCTCACTGTCTCTGTGCTGCTTCCGACTCTGTGCTTCCTTTCTCTCTTCTTGTGCAGCTCCCGCCTCTGTGCTCCCTTTCTCACTGTCCCTGTGCTGTTCCCGCCTCTGTGTTCCATCTCTCTCTGCTCCCTGTTCCCTCTCCATTGAATTGAATCACTATAACCCGTTTCCACGTTTTAACGTTTCACTATAATTAATAATGGATATACAGCCAATTATCAATTTTATATCTCAGATTAACTTAACTTTACTTTTCTTGGGATAGAGCAAGCTCACTGGGGGTTTATTCCTGCCGTTTTTTCAATATGTTTACCTATGTTTGTAAATCAACCGTGTAATTGATGAATAAAATTTCATTCATTCATTCATTCGTGTGCTGCTCCCGCCTCTGTGCTGCTCCCGCCTCTGTGCTTTCTTTCTCCCTCCTTGTGCAGCTCCCGCCTTTATGCTCCCTTTCTCACTGTCCTTGTACTGATCCCGCCTCTATTGGCCCCTCTCCATGTGCATCTCCCGCCTCTGTGCTTCCTTTCACACTCCCTGTGCATCCTCGCTAAAACCAGGGGTATCTCTATCCTAGTTCGCCCTCGGCTCACAAATAGAAACCTTGACGTGGTGAAGATGCTCCCTGTGCAGCTCTCGCATCTTCCTTTCCCTCTCCGTGTGCAGCTTCCGCCTCTGTGCTTTCTTTCTCTCTTCCTGTGGAGCTGCCGCCTCTGTGCTTCATTTTCCTTTCCCTGTGCAGCTTCCGCCTCTGTGCTCTCTGTTGTATTTGCTCATGGTGCTCCGCCTCTGTGCTGCCTGTTTTATCTTCTTCATTTCTCAGCTTCCCCCTTTCCACTCTGTTTCCGTGTTTCGGTACCCTGTCTCCCACCCAGTAGAATTACATTGATTTGTAGATTTATTATCTCCATTTATTTGATAACTACGGAGCCGTGGAGGTACGGAGCCGTGGAGGGGACATAGTCAATATTTTTTTAATTTCCCCCGAGATAATATCCCCCGAGATAATAACTAGGGGAAAATTCACCATTGGTCAATTATCTCGGCGGAAAATAATTTGCCCCGAGATAATTATCTAGGGGTAAATTCGCCATTGGTCAATTATCTCGGGGTGAATTATCTCGGGGAAAATTAATTTTCCCCGAGATAATATCCCCCGAGATAATTATCTAGGGGGAAATTCGCGATTGGTCAGTTATCTCGGGTGAAATTATCTCGGGGGATATTATCTCGGGGAAAATTAATTTCCCCCGAGATAATTTCACCCGAGATAATTGACCAATCGCGAATTTCCCCCCAGATAATTTTGACCAATGGCGAATTTTCCCCTAGTTATTATCTCGGGGGATATTATCTCGGGGGAAATTAAAAAAATATTGACTATGTCCCCTCCACGGCTCCGTACCTCCACGGCTCCGTAGATAACAGAATTAGTTCGCTGTAATATAAAATATAATTGCTTAACGTGAATATTTTTTGGAGAAAGTCGAAAAAATATTTCCAAAGAAATGTCATCGCTAGAGTAATACTACCTAATAATATCTTCCCGATAGACGCCTTATTTATATACTTCTAAAGTATAGCACTTCCAAATGCCTACAGGCGTAAATATTAGGTTTGATTATATAGAAAATATGTGTCGTTCTTGTACATATATGTTACGGTTTTGCTAGATCTTCATTCATGAACTATTTGACGAAGGTATCTTCCAATATGTAATAAAATAATAAAAATAAAGATGGTAGTGTATCCACAATGATGAAGCCAAGTACGGGTTTATGTACAGTTTGATCGGACCATCCATATAATGCCCCTACATGTGTCACCTTCAATATATAAGAAGAAGGGAGACAAATTGGTCATTTTCAAAAGAACTAAACTTCGTTTTATTAACCCCTTTTTACAATGTACAACATCGGCAATCATTTATTGCCTTATCCGGAAAAAGCAATAGTCGAAGGTTCACGAATGACATATAGGCCTAACTGGTATGTACTGGTCTAATGTTGAATGGTAATCCCTAGTCTATATCAACGGAGGTCATATTCAGTGTAAATCTGAGGCAAAAACATGAATATTACTCTAATTCGCTTGTTGGTAGTCAAAATTTCAGTCCATTCAGATGCAGTGGAAAGATTCCCCTGCTATCCCGATGGACTCCATCTGGGATGCTCTGCTGCATGTAATTAAATCAGCCAGTTTCTAACATCAGTGAAACTATTTGAAGGGCTAAATTAGCTCATCTGCACAAGTCCAGGTAATCCCTAAATCCTCGCAGAGGGTTCGATCGTAACCTATCGATTGATACACTGGCGCGCGAGGGTATTGCCCCCGCAATTTGCTGCTTGGCGATAAGCACGATATACGGTCGAGGTAGTGAAGAATATGGCAAGCCAAAATGCTTTTCATTCCGAATTTCCGATATCGGAAATTGCAATTCTCGATATCGGAAATAATTCCCGATATCGGAAATTCAGTGACAATTTCCGATATCGGAAATAGAATTTCCAATATCGGGAATTCAATTTCCGATATCGAAAATTGTCACTGAATTTCCGATATCGGAAATGAAAGCTCTGGAAGCTTTACGAAAACTAGAATTGCAATTTCCGATATCGGGAATTGTCTCCGAATTTCCGATATCGGAAATTGTGATTCTCGATATCGGAAATTCAATTTCCGATATCGAAAATTCTAATTTCCGATATCGAAAATTCTAATTTCCGATATCGATTATCGAGAATTCAATTTTCGATATCGGAAATTTTAATTCCGATAATATCGGGATTTCAATTCCGATATCGGGAATTCAATTTCCGATATCGGAAATTCTTGAATAAAAAGCGCTTTGGCTTGCCATGGAAGAAAAGTACCACGATCTTGACCTCCTCCCACCGTCGAAGCAACACAATTAAGAGCGGTAACGAATCCCTGTGATTTGGGTCCCCGTCATCAAACACTCGAAAGAAATTATTTTTGAGAGAGAAAGAATATATTGGTCATCAGTGGGATTCGACAACAAGGGAGAAAGATATATTTTTCACGGTGTGAAATAATACTTCTAAAATATTTTCAGAATTTTCGTAATCTGTAAGCAGGATCGCCGAAAATCTATGCCAAGTTAACTTTCCTAGCTGACCTATAGAGTTATGATTACACAAAATAAACGTAGGGATGTTATATGACTGGGAATATGATTAAACATGTAAATAGGTAATCGGCATGCTGAGTGGAATCATTGTAAACGTCGACCTAGACTGGATGAGTCTCTATTTCATATGTACTATTTAATAATAATAAAATGATCTTTAATAAATAGAATGAAAAAAAAATGAAAAAAAAAATAATAAAAAATATGTTTCAAGCATTTCTTAATAGGCAGAGTTACTTCCTCTTGTTTCCCGTTTAAAATACATTATGAAACAGGGGCTGGATCCAGTCTAACGTCGACCTTGATTGTGGATTATTGTACCATAGCATCATTGGGCATGGTTTCTCCCTTACTCTGTATACAAAATTATTATACACCTATGCCCCTGTCCTATCCTTATAACATTATCACGCGAGTCCAGTATTCTCCCATATTGGACAGTTACTTATTGGACAGTGTATCCTAGCAACGAAGGGTCATGCTTCGCCGGGACTATTTTTTATTTACAAACGAAAGGTCACGCAAGTGCAATAGCAGACGATAACAACATAAACATGGCGAGCGATGACACGAATGTTGGCACTGATCTTGCAAAGTGGCTGTCCGATCTAAGTGGAAATGAACTTGATTTAATGTTTACACCATTTGAGGAGGAAATTTCGGTGTCCACAATCAGTGTTGAAACCAGTACGTCCTCGAGAGATGTTGCAGTTCCAAATGTGCAGACGTTCATAGATTCACAGAAAAAACAAAATAGTGAGGAGCTATACTGAATAACTGTACATTTAACATTAGTCTCACATCCCATGAATGATAGATAATCACTTTTGTATCTGGTATTGTTGAAAATTTGCGCTAAATCCTCCCGCGTGACTGTTCAGAACTGTTTCCCTGGGAGCGCGTGCTGAATTCGTGACCTATTTACCATATGTTGACTGTTCTATATCAATACGCCATTCACAAATCTGTTACTACGTATTTTACTACGAATGTTACAGGTACTTGTCTTTATGAAATTATGAATATATTCAACTTTGAAAACATACCTCGTGTTGCTAAGTTATCATTTAGCTATTTAGATGTATAATAAATAGGTTATTGGTTGAATACTGACTGATGTGGACTCGTCCTATTTTTGTGGGGCGAATGTGCGGACTCGCAAGCTCGTCCGCACATCTTCGCCCCACAAAAATAGAACTCGTCCACATCAGTCAGTATTCAACCAATAACCTATAACTATTAGGTCTGACAACAGAGCACAAGATAACGGAAGATACACACTTACGGTGAAGAAGGCGAGAAAGTTCGAATAAATATGTGTGATATTGTTTTTGAATATTGTCAAAATAAAGTGTTTGAAACAGACAATCATCATGTTTATTCTAAGTTCTTGACTGATTAAAATAAGACCTTTGTCTCTCCGAATATATTTGAATATGCTTTTAATCAGACTGATTTTTCTTTTCAGGTACATGTATATGACTTCCGTACACTGTTTAAAATGTTTGTAAAGTTACAGTATAGGAAGTATTGTCAAATGTGACAGTGGAATTTACTGTTAAATAGAAGCATCAGTTCCAACTGCTATTTTACAGTTCATATCTGTAGCAATACAGACAACCAGTGTAGTTTGGCATCTTCTGGGTAAACTACAGTATTAATTGGAGTAAAGGGCAACAACGTTGTATTGTAACATTATCCGGGTGTAAGATTACAGTAAGATTATTAGTGTATATTTACATTCAGTAGAAATATCGTTAATTATTTTCGAGGTGTATTTCGTATACCTTTCCAGATCTTTTCATCTATAATACACAGAAAACTTCAAGTACAATTTATCTAAAATGTGCAAGGAGGAATAATGAGTTTGCCTGCCAAGTTTCAATCCTCGGGGCTGGTCGTTGGAGTTAATGTACATGTTCAAAGACCAACTTAGCCTCTAATATTGCACCGTTTCACAAAGCTGATGTGCAGGATGATAGAAAGAAATGTGTTTGCTCTTATATCATCGGTGGTGCTGAATATTTAACCGAACCATTACGTTCTGGGAATTTTCTTCTCTACTCTCTTGAAACGGAGACACCAGGGAACTTGACTTCTTCAAATGCTATAGGCCAATGGACTTTCTGCTGACCATGGATTCGTACAAGTATTTCTGCTGATTTAACGGTATTTTTGTTGTAATTATGCAATACTACCGCTGTTGTAAAATTACAACATATGCTGTAGAAATACAGATAAACAGATCGGGACATCCTGTAAAAATAGTGAAAAGCGCTGGTACCCTTTTTGCCAGCACTTTTTGCTGTAAAATTACAGCACCCTTTTTAACAGTGTAGGTCTAGGAGTATCGATACAGAAACATTGATATTCACCATGCCGTCAGTCATTCGCGGAGTAGTATGGAAAGCGCAAATCGGGTTGTATAAGCAGGTGTGGACCATAATATGGAAAACCACAAGGATTAAAGGCATGGGAGTTTCATACACTATAGATCCCTGGAGTCAGGCATTCGACGGGGTTGAGACACAAGGGAGTTTTATTAACGAGATACCTGGAGCCTGGCTTTACCACTATGTAGTATAATAAATATGTGGGTACCCTAATCATAACCCCAAAGGAACGTTCTTTTGTGTGTGTGTTTGATGTGTTGAAACGAAATGATGCACGCACTAAAAGTGTTGAAGGGTTTTCGACGCCCCGCGTCGATGCGTTGAAGCGTCTGAAACCGGCGCTTGAAGCGTTGAAGCGTTTTCAACGTTGAGCGTTGACGGACGTCTGAACACGTCAACGCTCCAGGTTCCCAAAAAGAGAAGAAAGATTGTACCTGAACCGTTGAAGCGTTTAAGCATTCAGACGTCTGATGTCAACCGTGACGGCTGTGTGCTTATTTGAAATGGTGGTTTAAGAGCCGCTTCCCATTCGGATTTCGCGGCCCATCAACGCGATGGTTTATTCTTTATGGTATTAAATCTTTCACTGGTATCTTTATAAGTACTATATTCTAAAACAATAACCAATAGCGGGTTTATAGCGCTCTAAAGATCTATTTCTAGAACTAAGAAAATCCAAGACTGCCTCCTGATTGGCTAAAGCCTTAATGCCAATAACTTATGCGAACAGCGGGATGCCACCTGTCCTGATCTGTCTGGTGGGCCGCTATCTTCGTGCGCATGCGAAATCGGCTTGTGCTACCCTGATGGGAATATCACGCCCCAGGCATCTCATTCAGTGAAACTCCAATGTCTCTCACGCTCCATACCTCTTATACGACCCAGTTAAACTCAGGAAAAAAGAGAACGGACGTCAAGTCGAATCAATTTTCAATATTTGATTTTCATATTTGCGCAAAGTGAAACGAAAAATTTCAATATTGGATTTTGAGAAACAGAAAACAATAAACGAGGACTACACGGCTACCAGCTCGTTCAATACTTGGATGGGTGACCGGGTGCTGTACTGGCTGGGCTGATCAGTGTCTAGGATAATAGGAACTGTGGACACTCTCGTGTTCTGGCACATGTAGGCACCGTCGTGATATGACTGAAAAAATGTTGAATGTCTCGTTCCCAATAATGTCGAGCCGAGTTACCACAGTTTTTAATTTCCTTCTATACCCTGACTCCTAGTACATAGCAAAAGGAAGCATACGTGGCAATCTACCATTTCACAGGTCAGCCAACAAGTATATAACGGTACTGAGAATATGTAGAGTTTAACATTACATCATGAGTGAGTGGGTAAGTGAATAGAATTTAATGTCGCTTTCAACAATATTTCATCTTTTTTTTGGACGAACCAACTAAGCACTACCCAGCCAAGTTGCATTACATCATTCATGAGCGTATACCGTACGGCAAGGTCTATCAGGGATATTTAGCACGAGCCGGATAAAAATAAAGTTGAAGTTTCTCATCCTCCCATGATTGACAGAATACTCTAGAAATGAAAGGGTAATGAAAGAACGTGCAAGACATTGTCAAAGTACGGATTTCATGAAAAAATATTCTTTCCGTGCGCTGGAAAATACCGCAACCGTGATTTTAGTAATTCATCGTCAAAAGAGATCCAATATCTTTTAGCTCATGTTATTGTTTTAATCATATTAATCATATGTACAATTAAAACATTCTCTATCTTTATCTTATCGATGTAGCCTGATGCAGTCTCTGCATAGAAAGTGTGTATGTAGCGAGCTCTCTTGTGTAGGAGGTGAAATTGTCACCTAATGAATATGCATGATATAGGGAAGGAACACAACGCGGTCGGTCCGAGGAACACACTCCCGTCAAGATCTGGGCAATTGCGGCTTACTGAACTCATTGGTATGGTATGTGTTATTTCTTACGTACGTATGCATGTTGTGTATAGAGTTCGCTACGCGAACGGCCGGCTTCGCCGGCCGTTCACTGCGCTCACTATAAACATTATAGTAAGATCAACAAATAGCTGTAATTCCCTTTAGAATGCACGTAATTGAGCCGGCCTGACAATGCCTGGCCACGGCCAGGCACGGCCAGGCAGCCGGCCAGACAATAGTACGACCCGGAGTTGCGGCCTCGGTCAGGTCTGCTTGGCCAAGTCTGATCTCGGGTCCAGGTTTAATGATATTGACTCCGTCACAAGTTAACAAGTGCATATTAATGATTTCATGATTTTTCAGACACACTGACCTTTGACCTCGACCTACATTTGGTATGCAACACATCGTTCCCCGCTAGGGCATCCACTCACCAAAAATTAGAACTGTAGATAGAAAACTGTCAATGATCAATGATTTCCAGAGTTTAGGCAACAGTGACCTTTGACCTCTGACGTCGACCTCAACTTTTGGTACGCGGGACATCGTCTTCACCTAGCGTATCCACTCACAAAAAATTGCAACTGTGGATAGAAAACGTTATACACTTATTAACTTGTGACGGAGTCAATATCATGAAACCCGGACCCGAGGTCAGACTTGGCCAAGCAGACCTGACCGAGGCCGCAGGCCGAGGTCAGGTCTGCTTGGCCAAGTCTGGCCAAGGGTCCGGGTTTCATGATATTGACTCCGTCACAAGTTTATACGTGTTTTATTATACCGAATTTATTAACTGCAGCGACTCATCGCTACGACGCCAGACCAGCGCATGATACTACTATACTCCTTTCCAAAAACATCTGTAAGACCTGGAAAAGTCTGGTCTGAGCCGACTGTCTTACGGTAAGGGTGGACTCGGTGTTCTTTATGGATTCTGAATCATCGATACCCCAAACCCCAATGAAAAACACAAACAACCGAAATGTAAGTGTATATTGAAAGGAAACTTGATTTATTGACTGTGATCTTTGACCTGTTAAAACAATGTGTGGTCACTTCAAAATTCAAAGACCAAAGTGTCTATAGAATAGATATATATATCATACATAATGTATTATAGATTAGATTAATTTATTAATTTGAATAGCCATACAAAGGTTAGGAGCAGGGGAATCAGAAGTGCAGAGGCGAAGCAAGCTAATGATTAGATGATAGAGTAATCTATAGGGAAGGTGAGTAAAGATGAGAAGCAGAACTGTTGTATTTATAGCCCGAAACATGCAGTGCAATATTTTGTATACTTTGAGCAGGTAGGTTAACAATTATGAATTTGAATATAACACAACACACTATGTGCATACAGGAATATTAATTTAACACATTTGATAGCCTATTTGGCTATTCAGTTGCCAGTGGCATTTAATATAAAATCTGTAGACACCAGCAACCAAACACCAGCATGACTGAAAATTGACGCCCAGATGGTCAAAGGGGCATAACTCTGCGAGACTCGCTCAAACACTGAATTGTCACCGCGAGTATAAGCGGATCGCAGCCATTTGCAGACGAAGCAAACAGTTTGACTCAACAGTTATTATACCCTTAATTGTATGTAGGGTACAGGTAATGGTTATGACAAAAGTATAATATATATGATGGCCCTAAAGCAGGAACATATAATTCTATTATGCAATTATACTTTGGCGCACATGTTACTGATTTTCAAAGTACTCCATTATTGTGTCATGCTGCTGTTTGGCCACTCAACAGATCATATGGAATAAATATATACATATTTACATGCAGCAAAGCAATTCCAAACTCGCCAAGTCCCAGAAATATTAATACCACATGTATAGTCTATAGGTTCTGCATCAAGATCAGAATCAATGAAATAATAGAGTTTAATGGTACTCTTCAGAAATTACATGTACTATACAGCTATATACTGAACAAAGAATTTGTTCAAACCGGTTTTGGCTATTTGGTATTGGGGAATGGCGAATTAGGCACTGCTTTGTCGTAAAGATTCAAAACAGAGTATGCACTTCAAAAGCATGCACACACTGCTATTCAATTTCAACTAACGGTATCCGGGCGTGAATTTACTTCGCCAAACCATCGGGCTGGTATATTTCATTATACAACGCTGAAATTCTTTAATTATAACCAGCCAGTCGGGCTGCTTGGCTATCTTTGGAACTAAATTCAACCAGTTTCGAGCTCTGGGTATTTTTTAAACCGGCTGTGACTTCATCGGGATTAAATTGGTATGTAATATGGAGTCACCGAAATACTCGCAATATACACATGTACCATATGACTATAGTCGGGAGAGCAAAGCTCATTAGAACTCGCGCTGTATGTACCGCACAAATATGCATACATGTATTATATATTTTGTGTGATATAAGTTGGTGAACAAGAAACCTGCTACATTAGTGAACTTGAAATGTAATTAATAAAGTCTATTGCTGGGAATACATGTAGAAAATTATGATCCCAGAATTATCTTTCTCAAATATTACAAAACTGCTCCCAACAATGCATGTATAAAAATGGAGCCAGGAAAAATTCAGACCAAGGTTGGCCAACAACGGCTCTTAAAATAAGTAGCTGCTGTACCCAAGATAGAATTTGACCCAATATGGCAAGGTGAATAGCCACAAGTTCATAAGGATAATATAATATATTATTTTAGCATATTTCTGTCACCAACCATAATAAATATATCACACAATATCAACAATTAATCTCCATGGATCTAGTTTAGGATATTAATGGTAGCATTAATATGGAGCAAAGCTCAGCAAATAAACTAGAAATACTTTAATTTATCTTTAAAGCTCCATGCAAGTGTATGCTGTAATGTTATGGTACAAAATGTCAAGTGCGGTAAACAGGTCCATATCGGTAAAACAGTTGCCCAAATGCTGTCAACTCAATGTAAATATAGGGGTAAAAACTCCCAGTTATTAAAACTAGAAATATGGAAGTTTAGTCATAAATTTTAGGCTTTTAGATTGGCCAAAAGTATTTATTAGAGTCGAGAAACATAACTGAGTTTGTTTACTTCCGCATTCCGATGTCAGCTGATATTATGATCTCGCCAAATATCACGAGAGAGGTCACAAGGTGCTGAACCAACCGCGCCATGCACAAAAGTTTTGACAGCCGAGAGAGGGACATGTGGTCTTTCGAGGCCGGAAACTGTCGTCAAAACTCATAAAATTGTCGGGTAGGATGATCAAATATTAAATTACTATATCTATTTTCATAATCAAGTAACTTCAGGGATAATTTAGACAGATTTTGGACCGGTGCACAGTTCAAAGATCACGCAACGGCGGTCTGGTGTGACATGCAGGGAAACCGGAATGTCAAAATTCGAGTGTTTTCGCTCGTCTAGTTTTACTATAAATTTGCCAAAAACTATCTAAAAAGCTGTCAAAGTATTAAATTTAATAAGTACAGTCTGACAACAAATGGGCAAAAGGAAAAGTGTGGGTCTGATGTTAGTTTTTCGCCCAAATGACGAAATTTGGGCACTCACCTGTTAAAACAATGTGTGGTCACTTCAAAATTCAAAGACCAAAGTGTACCGACAGGCGTTCGTCTGCTCGCTCAAAGAGCCCGCGTCTAATTAACCAATTTGATTGGTCAATTGACCAAATGCCAGAAAAATACGACGGGCTTTCTGTCAAACTGAATTTTGAACTGCACAGCATGAAGACCTTCCAATTAAATTAATATAGCTTTGGATTCCTTTGTAGGTAAAGCTGGTAGCCACACTAGAAAATATATTAAGGACTACCAGTCCCATATATAATATAGTAGCCACCATAGGCTAAACCTATGGTGGTTACACTTTCCCCCCGTTTTAAGAATGCTGGAGAGAACCATGAAAAGTGGAGCCAGCAGACGAAAAACCTTCATACAGATGAGTACCCTAATATGCTAATGATGATATTATTGTCGATTATAGGTTGATGTATTCCTGGTTTGATACAGAGGGCCCAGCTCCTATTGTTCTGATCTCTGGCGCTTGTTGTCCCAGGAACGGTCATCTTGGTCTTCCTCCGTAGAGTCCTGCTCATTTGGCACTGTGATGGTGAGCTGTCCCTGGAACCTGGAACGGTTGGCAGCCATCAGACCGGACCTCCTCTGTATCTCAGCAGCTCTGACAGTGTGGCTGACCCCATGGAAGAGACGTGGGTCTTCCACAGTTGGCCGAATGACTGGCCTACCTGTCAGGAGCTGCTCTAGGCAGACCTCAATAGCGACGATTCCATTGATGGTTGGATGAACTGCATCAGCGAGGTACCATCCAGGGGAAGTTTCTCCGGGCCTACCGGTCTTCCCTCTGAAGATGTGGGCAAGGTCAAGCAAATCAAAGCCCGACTTATTTGCCAGACCATGGATGGTGGTATTCAGCCTGTGTCGCCTGGACTCCTCATCCCTGTGACGCTCTTCGTTCCACTCCTTGCGTTTCGGATTTCTGGACTTCCAACCAGCCTCGTACACAGTGCACAGGATGACTTTTTCTGCCACTTTTGAAGCTAACTGTCCAATTTCTTTTAAGTTTGCCTCGACAAAACCATCAGTGGCACGACTCCCCTTCAATATATCATTGGTGCCAACACAGATTACTAGTTGGTTGGCGCGATTCCCCTCAGCACATAGCTTGTATACGATGGGTAGGAGGTCCAGTGTGGTCATTCCACCATACACAAAAAGATCTACTTCACCAACTTTTGGACTGAACACCGGATCCATCTGCCGCATGACCGAGTCAGAAATAATTAGAGTCCGTGCCTTTTGCGGGAATACGGTATCAAGCCAACCTGCTGACAGGACCTTTGACCTTCGAGTGTCAGAAGGAAATGGATTCAGTATTCTGGGGTCCAGCCCGCTGCCTTTCCCCACATCCTTTAGTCTGTTATACACAGTCTCAGGCTTCGAAACCACAGACTGTAGTTGTACCGAACCAACTGTCTCCACAGTTCTGGGCCTTTTAGACAACCAGTGCATCGAATCGCTGGCCTGCCGCTTCCTCTTAACTGACTGGGCTGCCTTCTGTGGCACCGAACCACTCAAAGGCTGCCCCATTACAACTTCCTGAAGGACCCTGTTGTGCACCTCCTGTACATTGACAAGTTTCCTCCACGCCTCGTCACGTTCCCGACGATAACGGTCTGCCTCTCTCCTCGCGTCATCCCTCTCCCTCCGAAGGCGATCTCGTTGTCCCTTCACAGCCTCCAGCTCCTGACGAATTCTTCTCAATTCCTCCATGCGATGCATATCGAACTGCAAAACATAAAGGCATATCGTCTTTGAGTAGTTGTTAGACCCAAATGGCTTTGCTGTATGCAATTCCATAGGGGTCATATGAAAATCGAGCTGGGGGCTGGCAAGTTCTTCTAGATCGCCTTAGGAGAGGTGGGTCACGACGCGATACTTCCACGACTTCCTCCGAGGAGTCGCCACCGGGACTTGTCATCTCGCGGTAATGGGCAGGAGTTTGTTCATCAGTTTCAGTTGGAATAATGGTAGGGATATTTGGATGAAATTCATAGTTAGTACGACTAACTACGGGTTCCGCTACCATATCTGTAAGGCTCAAATGCCAGTCGTCTTCATCCCAGATGTATGGATCCAGCTCTTCCTCAACTGACAGAGGTGGCTGCTGTACACATGAACGGGTAACCGGTCGCTCTACTGGGGGAATCAGCGATAATTCCTCAGATGGTAGTGGCAAAGAACCAATGGGTAGGAGATGATTGCGATGGAGGGTCTTGGTGGGTCCCTGTCCATCCTCCGGTTTAATGACATAAACCGGCAGATCAGGTAACTGCCGCACGACGACAAACACACCAGACTTCCATTTATCAGCAATCTTATGCTTCCCCTTCAGCCCCACGTTCCTGACCAGGACACGATCATCCGGTTCAAGGCTCACAGCATGGGCAGTCTTGTCATAGTAGCCCTTGTTCGCCATAGCAGATTTGAGGGCATTCTCTTGCGCTACTGAGAAAGCGACTCCGAGTCGTTCTCGAAGATCCTTGACATACTGTTGAGGACCCATGGGGCATCGCTTGTCGGGGTCTGTCCCAAAAATGATGTCAACTGGTAAACGTGCATGTCTACCAAACATCAAATAATAAGGAGAGTACCCTGTTGTACTATGCACTATACAATTATAGGCATGGGCAAGCGGACCAATGTATTTCCTCCAGTCCTTCTTTTGCGAGTTTTTCAATGTCCCCAGCATGTCAAGGAGTGTCCGATTCAGACGCTCTGTAACACCGTTGCATCGCGGGTTATATGGTGAAGTTCTTACTTTCTTTATCCCGGCCATCTCACAAAGCTTACTGATAACCTTTGATTCAAAGTCTCTACCTTGATCCGACAATAAATATTTCGGATATCCGTAGTGACAGATCAGGTTCTCCCACAAAGCTCTGGCAACGGTTGTAGCTTTTTGGTCCTTGGTTGGTACTGCTATGGCATACTTGGTGAAATGGTCTGTAATGACCAAGATGTTTTCTGTGCCACCGCGGTCTGCCTCCACTGTGAGATAATCCATACAGACCAACTCGAGTGGTGCTGATGGTAATATGGATTCCAGTGGAGCTTTCTGGGTCTTGGCCTTTCTCCTGATGCATCGTTCACATCGAGCACAATAGCGTTGAATCCCAGTGGCCATATAAGGCCAGAAAAATCTCTGACGTGCCAACGCCAATGTACTCTCAGTGCTGGGATGAGCCACATCATCATGTACCCCACAAATGGCAATGTTTCTGTGGCTCAAAGGAACAACCAACTGTTGCCTATCGATGCACTTGTCATCAGTCACAAACCTGTATAAGATGCCGTTCTTTAACGTCAGCTTCTCCAGTTCACGCAGGTAGATACACAAGTCTTTCCCTGCTTTTGCTAGGTCTTGTTTGGAAGGCTTGGTTCCTTGTTTTAAATGACAGATGATGGTTTTAATGTCATGGTCCTCAGACTGAAGCGAAATCCAGTCGAGTGCATCTATCCCTGTTGGGGAATTAGGGGGCTCTGCCAGAGAGTCTGGAACAGCATTCTCTGACATCGCCAATGCTTCCACCCATACGTGCTGTGAGGCTGTCCGTGAAACATGACAGGACGCTGATAAACACTGTTTGTCCTTCCTGCTGGATACGCCAGATCTGGTCGCTTTCACAATGCTGATGTCATGCATTTGAATAACCGCATTCACAGAATCAGAAGGGCATTCCACACACTCTCTGCTCTCACTAGTGTACGGTTCACTTCTTTCAAGCAACCAGTCAATTCGTTCCTTCTCCTTGATGTATTTTGTGTCCTCCTTTGGGGGGCCATATGGAAGACGACTTAAGGCATCAGCATCTGTCATGTTTGCACCAGGCCGGTACTTTAAGCTGAAATCATATGCAGCAAGTGCAGCCAGCCACCGATATCCGGTTGCATCCAACTTAGCGGATTTCAAGACATAAGTTAATGGGTTATTGTCAGTCACGACAACGAATTTGCTACCATAAAGGTAGTCATGGAATTTGTCCGTGACTGCCCACTTAACTGCCAGGAACTCGCGCTTGTGTGCCGGATAGTTGGTCTCACTTTTCGATAGCCCGCGACTAGCATAGGCTATCACTTTAAGCATCGACCCTTGCTGCTGATAAAGCACTGCACCGAGACCAGTGCCGCTTGCATCTGTATGTAACTCAAACGGGGAAGATAAATCAGCATAACCAAGAATGGGTGCACTGATTAATCTCTCTTTGATAGCTTCGAATGCTGTCAAACACTCCGCTGTCCATCGATCTCCAAGCGGGGTTTTCAAGGTGATATCATCCCTTCTAGGAGTCCGTCCCAACCGCTTCATGGTTTTCCGTGGGATGTAACCTTTGGTGAGGTCATTCAGGGGTTTACAAAGGCGTCCAAAATCCATAATAAAACGCCGATAGTACCCCGCAAAACCCAGAAAACTTTTAAATTCTGCAAGGTTGGTGGGAACCAGCCAGTCTTTGACTGCGTTGACCTTCTTCGGATCTGGAGAGATGCCATCTTTGGAACAAACATGACCCAAGTGTGTAACTGAAGTTTGGAAAAATTTACACTTCTTGGGATCCAGTTTAAGTCCAAATCTGCGAAGCCGTTGTAGAGTCCGGAAAAGTCGTTCTTCATGTTCCTCCAAGGTAGATGAGAAAATTATCAAATCATCCATGTACACGGCCAGCTCTTTAAGGTTCATATCGCCAACACAAAGTTCCATCAACCGTTGAAATGTTAATGGACTGTTGACGAGACCCATACTCATTCGGCTCCATTCGAATAAACCAAATGGGCAAACAAAAGCGGTGTATTTGGCAGATTCTGGATCCATTGGTACCGTGTAGAAAGCTGACTTGACATCTAGCTGAGTGAACCAGGATGATCCATTCAATGCTGTAAATAGGTCATCAACCTTGGGAATAGGGAACGAATCTCGAATCGTTCGAAGGTTAATTCTGCGATAATCAATACACCCTTAGCCCCCCTGACTTTTTACGAACGAGAACAATTGGACTTGCATATGGGCTGTTGGATGGCTTGATTATGTCAGCATCAATCATCGACTGGATGTGACGTCTGCAGTCCTCGTAATCCTGTGGCCTGATGGGACGGGCCCTCTCCCTAAATGGGGTCGAGTCTGTCAGCTCGATCTTGTGTTGAATGGCATCAGTTCGTCCAATGTCAAATTCGTGAGTAGCAAATACATCACGCATACCATTCAACCGCTTGGTGACCCGCTCTTTCCACTCTTCTGAAATTGATGAATCACCGAAATCAAATTGCAATGTCGGAATTTCAGGACCATTCGAGGAACTGCACTGTGATGCAAAGCTGTTTGCATGTACATCCGGAGAGTTTCCATATTGAGTCCCAACACATTCCTCATTGTCATACATACCTTCGAAGGATGTGACATCCTGAGGAACGTAAAGGTCAGCGATTACCTTATGTGGCCTGATAACGATATCAGACTCTGACCGATTTTGGACCAATACTTTCACTTTCGGGAGATTTCCTGTTGAAGACACTATGGTGTTTTTTACCAATAGACCATTTCCAAATATTTTGACATGATCACGACCTTCCTGGATGATGAGGGTTTCCGCTGTAGTAGGAACCGATAACTTTTTTGTAACACCTTTCAGCTCCATCATTTCACCGGCAGGAATTGTCGCGGACCTTTTACCAAATAGACGGATTTGTCCGAGACGTCCACTGGGGTCGGATACCAAACTCCGGAAAATGTGGGCCACTTCACTGCGCACAGGAAGTGTAAACAGGTAGAGTGGTTTTCCCTGTTTACGACATTTATCTGCAAGGGCACCAAATGTATTAGTACCAATAATGATGGGAACTTCCATAGAAAATGGGGTGTCTGGACAAACCAAGGCCATGGTGTCCACCTCTTCACTGCAGCCTACAACATCTTTGGGCATAGATATGCGAAGGCGAATGAATCCTTCATATGGTACTCTCTGACCCCCTGCCCTATCCACTTTCAAAAGAGTTTCTGTTAAACTCTCCAAAGGATGATGGGACAGGTGTTTAGTGTAAAACGATTTACACACGGTCGTTACCTGTGACCCGCTATCAAGCAGTCCTTGGCAGACGACACCATCCACTGCTATCTCCGACTCACAGGCAGGACCTACAAGGGATTTAAGTACTATATCATCCATGCTGTTGTTTAGATGACACCTAGCCAAAACATGAGAGGACGTAACATTTATTGTGCGTCTACTCTTGTTTTTAACTACAATATGAACACCACAATTTCCATCTAGTCGAGAGGACTGGGTTTCTAGTCCTACTGGGAGGTCTCCATCTTGACTGGCGCTAACCTTGAGATCATCCGGATGCTGGGGCTTATGAGATGGGTCGAAAACGATTCTACCCCTAAATTCCATTGATTCCCCTGCAGGGATGTCAACACAACAGTTATTGCGCAGCTTAATGGCGGCACCGATTCCGACCTGTGGAATATGGCTATGTGGTGATGTGTCATCTTCACCAAATGCATTGGGACTGGCAGTTGAGGTCTCTGATTGTCCCCCTAATTTGACAGAGACCTCTGAGCGTTTAAATCCTCAGAGGGTGACTCCTGAGATCTTCGGTTGGCACGGGCATTGATTCGGTCCCAGACCAAGTTAGGGTTCTTAGGATTGGTACAACGGGGGCTGACGTGATCGTACGATCCACAATTATAACAAACTCGTCGTTTGTTACCCCGTCCTCTCCTTTGACCCTGCCACACCTGGTCTGAGGCAATTGGCGGCTCCATCCCACTGGCCATATTACCTGACCTTTGGTCATTACTATGACTCAGATTTGTCCCTGTAGACCACGAGTCTACTCTCTGGTTAACAGAGTGGAGCTGTTGCTGTAGTTGTTGTTGCAGGTTCTGAATCTGCTCCTGCAACTCTTCCAGGTGTGGGCCCTCATCCTGGGTGGAGGCAATGTGAGACTGGCTTCTCACCTTTTTCGCCGTCTTGTGGTCGTCCTCTACCCGTTTCACTTCCACCATCAAATCGGAGAATGAGGGGAATTGCTGGCAACTGCTATACTTTATGTGCAGTAGATTGGAGAGACGATCATCCAAGCAGCTCGATCTGAAATGGGTGAGTCGGGTCTCATCGACTTGGTCTCTTTGAAGTCCGCCCTTCTCCACTATCTCATCCAGTTTCAGCTGGAGTCTCACGAGAAACTCCGATGGTTTTTCTCCAGAATTCTGGTTCATGAGAAAGAATTGCTGAAGCAGGCGAACTCCATTAGCCGAGCTTTGATAAAACTTTCGGAGACCCTCAAATATCTCGGTCGATGAGAGTCCCTCTCCTAAGCCTCGGGCTATTTCGAGGGCTGGTGAATGCAGGCTAGCTAATAGCCTCTGTCTCTTTCCCCTTGCTGTCAGGGCATCATCCTCCAGTACCAGACGGATTTGAGTGCACCACTCGTCAAAGGTGCCTTCGCCTGGTTTGAGCGGTGTTGTACCAGAGAACGGCTTAATTCGGTAGAATGTGCTGCTGTTGTTGCCTCCGGTGAGTGTATGCTCCACCCGCACATTAATTTGCCGCTCTACATCTGTATCCTGCAAGGGAATGGTGATGGAACTCTGACTGGTACTTCTCTCCTCTGATGTCGGTACTTGTTGAGCTGAAGCTGCGACTCCCTGACTGACCTCAGCGGTGTTATTGCTGACTGATGTTGTTGTTCCCAACCTGTTAACAGTACGAGTCAATGCCTCAATCAAAGTGAACAATCTTTCCTCAGCCCTCGACCTTTGAACGAGTTGGTCCTTCATCTGCGTCATTTCCTGACGCAAGGCCCCAACCTCTGAATTGTCGGAATACTGAGGGACGGTAGCATACGCTTTGATCACTCGGCAAGACTTACCATGGCCCACATCGAGTTGAGCACTCATGTCTCTTATCGCCGCCTCTTCCACGAATTCCACCAAAAACCGTGGTGGATCAGTAAGCACGAGTGCTATCTTGCTGACATCACCAACTGATTCCTCCAAATACTCCTTCAACTCAACCTGCTCCCAGCTGATAGGATAACCCTCCAATGCGATGGACCTAAGAGGGTCAAATTAAGAGGGACCCACATTTCTGGGGAGACATATCACCAGAGGCCATATCGGAATTATTCCAGCTATCAGAGACAGGATAGACAAGGTAGTATGGATGATATGAACGGTTTTGGAAATGAAAGAGGCAATCGATATCGCCGCTTCTACAACACGGATTGATTCATGGGGATTATTTGCACAGCGACATCAAATAATCTGACTGGGTTGGGTATCGATGCACCCTAGAACACTGGTCCCATTTCGGGCGCCAAATGTAAGACCTGGAAAAGTCTGGTCTGAGCCGACTGTCTTACGGTAAGGGTGGACTCGGTGTTCTTTATGGATTCTGAATCATCGATACCCCAAACCCCAATGAAAAACACAAACAACCGAAATGTAAGTGTATATTGAAAGGAAACTTGATTTATTGACTGTGATCTTTGACCTGTTAACTCTTTACCCCATACGGCCGCCTTTGAGCGCCTTGCACGCT
Organism: Hanleya hanleyi; assembly: GCA_036873755.1. NCBI lineage: Eukaryota > Metazoa > Mollusca > Polyplacophora > Lepidopleurida > Hanleyidae > Hanleya > Hanleya hanleyi. The sequence continues at coordinate 290,549 of JAVTVY010003779.1, read as the reverse complement.
CCCCCATAGAACCGCCTTTGAGCGCCTCACACGCTGCCCCATAGAACCGTCTTTCAGCGTGTCATCAGGAAGTTCCCATGTGGTGGATTACTTTTGCAATTTTTGCGTTTATTTTGAGTAAAACCTAATTAAAACTATACATTTTCAGAAAGCCAAAATTTAAATGAATCTGACTATATGGACTGTTGGTATGTTTTGTAGTAAGGGTAAAATGAAATCGAGAGAGGAACAGAAATAATCGATGAAAAATGCGCGATTTGACAACAAATTTGTTTCGTGTGCTCCAAGACAAACGTTCGAAAAATCGTAAAACCTGCTTCCAAATTCCTGAATATTTCACGTAACGCGAGCATAAACTACCAAAGTATCTAACCTTGATGACTATCTCGTCAAATCTGCCCATCTGAGTTTATTTTATGTATTTTCCCGGGACCTGCTGCCTTCGCGGTAAATGTTTTCAGCCACCATTCTTTCCCAGTCGGCCTTCTGTTTGACAGTGACCATAGCGACCGAGTCACCACGTGACCTCTTCCTCCAACGTGATTGGCCACGTTCAACCTTGGCCAATCAGTGAGGCTATGTTAATTTCACCTTATGAATATTTATTACCGTCTGTATTCTCCTTTATTTAACTATATCGTATTGAAACAGTTACAGTTCGTTCTACGCCTGCCATCTTGTGATGTCGCTGCCAAATCCCGATCCTACGGAGAATTAGCTTTACGATGGTATACGGAAATATACGAATGGTTGCCGGAAAGCGGGAAGAGAACCTTCCAAAACGTGGCTAAAATGCGACAATTTCTTCGCTTTTTTCGTGATTTCCAACAGAAGTAAAGCGGACACAACACATTTTCTCACAAGTTTACTTATTTTTAGAATAAATGTTGCTGATATTGGTATAAAACGTGAACAAATTACGTAGAATGGGTCTGTGGGAGACCATTGGTAAATATTTCTCCACATGACATCGGACATAAAACGGGATATTTTACATCGCTGGAGAAGTATGAAAATTGAAAAGAGTCCATGGGTTGAAGACCTACGCCATTACAAATCTATTATGGGCCAGAGAGAGAAAATTCCCCACAAGTCTATGAGGTAAAGAGTTAAAACAATGTGTGGTCACTTCAAAATTCAAAGACCAAAGTGTCTATAGAATAGATATATATATCATACATAATGTATTATAGATTAGATTAATTTATTAATTTGAATAGCCATACAAAGTTTAGGAGCAGGGGAATCAGAAGTGCAGAGGCGAAGCAAGCTAATGATTAGATGATATCAGAGTAATCTATAGGGAAGGTGAGTAAAGATGAGAAGCAGAACTGTTGTATTTATAGCCCGAAACATGCAGTGCAATATTTTGTATACTTTGAGCAGGTAGGTTAACAATTATGAATTTGAATATAACACACTATGTGCATACAGGAATATTAATTTAACACATTTGATAGCCTATTTGGCTATTCAGTTGCCAGTGGCATTTAATATAAAATCTGTAGACACCAGCAACCAAACACCAGCATGACTGAAAATTGACGCCCAGATGGTCAAAGGGGCATAACTCTGCGAGACTCGCTCAAACACTGAATTGTCACCGCGAGTATAAGCGGATCGCAGCCATTTGCAGACGAAGCAAACAGTTTGACTCAACAGTTATTATACCCTTAATTGTATGTAGGGTACAGGTAATGGTTATGACAAAAGTATAATATATATGATGGCCCTAAAGCAGGAACATATAATTCTATTATGCAATTATACTTTGGCGCACATGTTACTGATTTTCAAAGTACTCCATTATTGTGTCATGCTGCTGTTTGGCCACTCAACAGATCATATGGAATAAATATATACATATTTACATGCAGCAAAGCAATTCCAAACTCGCCAAGTCCCAGAAATATTAATACCACATGTATAGTCTATAGGTTCTGCATCAAGATCAGAATCAATGAAATAATAGAGTTTAATGGTACTCTTCAGAAATTACATGTACTATACAGCTATATACTGAACAAAGAATTTGTTCAAACCGGTTTTGGCTATTTGGTATTGGGGAATGGCGAATTAGGCACTGCTTTGTCGTAAAGATTCAAAACAGAGTATGCACTTCAAAAGCATGCACACACTGCTATTCAATTTCAACTAACGGTATCCGGGCGTGAATTTACTTCGCCAAACCATCGGGCTGGTATATTTCATTATACAACGCTGAAATTCTTTAATTATAACCAGCCAGTCGGGCTGCTTGGCTATCTTTGGAACTAAATTCAACCAGTTTCGAGCTCTGGGTATTTTTTAAACCGGCTGTGACTTCATCGGGATTAAATTGGTATGTAATATGGAGTCACCGAAATACTCGCAATATACACATGTACCATATGACTATAGTCGGGAGAGCAAAGCTCATTAGAACTCGCGCTGTATGTACCGCACAAATATGCATACATGTATTATATATTTTGTGTGATATAAGTTGGTGAACAAGAAACCTGTTACATTAGTGAACTTGAAATGTAATTAATAAAGTCTATTGCTGGGAATACATGTAGAAAATTATGATCCCAGAATTATCTTTCTCAAATATTACAAAACTGCTCCCAACAATGCATGTATAAAAATGGAGCCAGGAAAAATTCAGACCAAGGTTGGCCAACAACAGCTCTTAAAATAAGTAGCTGCTGTACCCAAGATAGAATTTGACCCAATATGGCAAGGTGAATAGCCACAAGTTCATAAGGATAATATAATATATTATTTTAGCATATTTCTGTCACCAACCATAATAAATATATCACACAATATCAACAATTAATCTCCATGGATCTAGTTTAGGATATTAATGGTAGCATTAATATGGAGCAAAGCTCAGCAAATAAACTAGAAATACTTTAATTTATCTTTAAAGCTCCATGCAAGTGTATGCTGTAATGTTATGGTACAAAATGTCAAGTGCGGTAAACAGGTCCATATCGGTAAAACAGTTGCCCAAATGCTGTCAACTCAATGTAAATATAGGGGTAAAAACTCCCAGTTATTAAAACTAGAAATATGGAAGTTTAGTCATAAATTTTAGGCTTTTAGATTGGCCAAAAGTATTTATTAGAGTCGAGAAACATAACTGAGTTTGTTTACTTCCGCATTCCGATGTCAGCTGATATTATGATCTCGCCAAATATCACGAGAGAGGTCACAAGGTGCTGAACCAACCGCGCCATGCACAAAAGTTTTGACAGCCGAGAGAGGGACATGTGGTCTTTCGAGGCCGGAAACTGTCGTCAAAACTCATAAAATTGTCGGGTAGGATGATCAAATATTAAATTACTATATCTATTTTCATAATCAAGTAACTTCAGAGATAATTTAGACAGATTTTGGACCGGTGCACAGTTCAAAGATCACGCAACGGCGGTCTGGTGTGACATGCAGGGAAACCGGAATGTCAAAATTCGAGTGTTTTCGCTCGTCTAGTTTTACTATAAATTTGCGAAAAACTATCTAAAAAGCTGTCAAAGTATTAAATTTAATAAGTACAGAGTCTGACAACAAATGGGCAAAAGGAAAAGTGTGGGTCTGATGTTAGTTTTTCGCCCAAATGACGAAATTTGGGCACTCACCTGTTAAAACAATGTGTGGTCACTTCAAAATTCAAAGACCAAAGTGTACCGACAGGCGTTCGTCTGCTCGCTCAAAGAGCCCGCGTCTAATTAACCAATTTGATTGGTCAATTGACCATTACGTGCTAGAGGGGTCAGTGGAATCGGTCAGTGGAATCTCCATGCTAATGAGATTCGACCACAATAAAAATTGGCCAAATACCAGAAAAATACGACAGGCTTTCTGTCAAACTGAATTTTGAACTGCACAGCATGAAGACCTTCCAATTAAATTAATATAGCTTTGGATTCCTTTGTAGGTAAAGCTGGTAGCCACACTAGAAAATATATTAAGGACTACCAGTCCCATATATAATATAGTAGCCACCATAGGCTAAACCTATGGTGGTTACACATCGTTTCGCAAATACTTTGTCATGCAGCTGTGTGTTATCGGAAACCAGACACACAGATACAATTTTATGAATAGTTCATGGATAAATCTACAAAGCTGCTCCCAATCCGACTAGAATAATATTGAGAATTTAAACTTTCAGACGCGTTTTCCAAGATTTACGAGGTGAACTCTTCGTCACAAACTCTGGGTGTTTTGATACAATGTAGCCACTGAATTTTCGGTCCAGAAAAAAATTCAGCGAAGTCAACACGATTATTTCAGTTGCCCACTATCTCAAAAATAAAAATGCTTTTGCCATCAAACTATATATATTTGAAAAGAGAATCTCTTCAGCTACATGTACTCCGGAAAGTTTAGATTGTCAGAATCGAACCAGTATTAAGCGAGCTAGCAACAAATAACCGACCGAGTTTCCGTTTCTTCAGTCGAATTCAATGCATTTCAGTCGAATACGCCGACCCACAACACACTTCATTCATCAATCCTATTTCGGTCATGGTGAACTCATTTGATTGGGTGACATCGACGGCGTAAAGTTACTCCAGTTTTGAGATAAGAATGAAATGGATTACTCGGGCAGTGCAGATAGAATTTACATACAACAAATTATTATACCTCTTGAATATTCAGGAGACCGAAACGTATGCTTACCATCGACGAGTATTTATCTCCATCCTTCTTTCTCAACCCAGCAAAGATTTTGAAGAGGAATTCGCCAAGTTGTTCTTTCGTTATTGACGACTATCGAAATCAATATCTTTTGCTTGACAGTAGACCCGTAATATTGGTATAGACGCCTGTATAACGTTTTTGCGTTCTTACTATCCCTATTTTGTAACCGTTCTTGTAGAATTTCATCGGACAAATCTACGAAGCGACCACCGTCAGCCATGTTGAAGGCAGACGGTACTTGTAAACAGTGATCACGTGATCACAATATTGACTCCGGACCTCACACGCTTCGCCGGACAGATTAACAGCTGGGTCAGTGATTGAAAAATATTGACTCGTGGCTGGGTAAAGTTTGACCAATGAAATACCAGAAAACCCTCATGAATATTCAAGAGGTATAATAATCACAGATAAAGACCGGACACGAACACTTCAGTGATTTTCTGTTTTTTAGGCCAGTGACCTTTGACCTCTGACCTCGACCTTCATTTTGGTATGCGACACATAGTCTCCCCGTAGGGTCTACGCTCACCAAAAATTGGAACTGTAGATAGGAAACTGTCCCAGATAGACCAGACACGAGAACCGGACAGACGGACAGAAACCGCCAACGCATAGTATGTCCGCCTTTTGGTGGACGTGGACCTGGAGCAATCTCAGTAAACTCAGATATAGTATAACGGAATATTATATCTGAATTCCGCCCTATATAAATCTCATGTGAATCTGAAACTACATTTGTTAGCCAATCAGAGGAGCTAGCTTGTTGAAATCACGCCCACAGTAATTACACACGGTAGCACGTGGACTAATATATAAACATTATCGGGAAACAGTATCCAAATATGGCATCATTTCGAGACAGATCCATGACGATCAAAGAGTTTACAGATAAAGTCTGGCTTTGTTTGGGGGTAGAAAATATCAAGAGATTGTGCCGCGCGAGATGTTAATCTCCGTGAAGTAAACGTCAATCATTGTCAGAGAGAAAAGTCAGAAATGGTCGTGATTGGCTTATTATGGGATCTCGCAGAATATCGGCAAACATTTCGGACGAGGTTTTCATAGCGTTACGTCTGGATGGTATTCCCCTGATTTACCATCTTGGTTTACCTAGATTGGACCTGGAGCCCCCCTTTTGGCAAATAGTACGTCCGCCTTTTGGCGGGTATATAAAAAGAGCCTCATTTGGGCGAAAACAAAGAGTCGATTGGCTTCAATAATACCCCCACACAACCTTCAGTAAAAATGTGGAGCAGATGCGATATAATCCACAGGAGGATATCATGGACAAAGCAGACATTGGTAACCACGGTTTGAACCTTGGCTTTGACCTATCGATCTCACCAAATGGATATATTTAATCAAAATCAATTCTTTCCAACGAGTTTGAGGATACTCGAAATAGGACTATAATGCACATCCCTGAACCCCAAGAGTTATGTCGGCAACACCACATTTTCAAAGTTTCCCCCCCCCCCCCCGTGACCTTGACTGAACTTCTGACCTCAAAATAAAATAAGAAGAGTCTCTGCCCCAGTGCAAGGTAGACACAAAGTTTTGAACAAATTCAGGACTTGGGATAGCTCCAACATGGAACCTAATAGATTTGGAACAGACTATTTTTCATTTTTAAAGGTAATCTGGCTCGAGTGAATTTGACTCAAAAAAGGAAGAAAAAAATTTGACTCAAAAAAGGAAGAAAAAAAAGGTTCTTCCACGGGCACTATATTACCCAATGTTTGGTTGCAATTCATAACGAAGTGGACCTCCCCCCCCCCCCCTCTCTTTTTTTTTTGCAAGTTTTCTTGCTCAACCCTCAAAATCAATAGACGGCTACTCCTCAAGTTGTATTTGCAGTGAATTGTATCAATAGTTTTCAATATCATACCCAACGTTGTAGACAATATTCATATGGATTATATTGCAGGCATTTAGCTGCTAATATACCCACGAAGGCACAAATCTTATCCTACATTGTTTGCAGGATAAGAAAGAAGAGGATTGTCAAGTGATATTATTCGATTTATTGGAAATATTTTATACATACAAATGATGATTTAACAACATGAGCATACGTTGGTGGCTTAATCTGAGGAATATGTACGTTTTTCCTAAATTTAATGCACTCATTGCTCGACTGCCGTCTTGACAGCATAAATACATCGCTTGATTGCAGATAACATTTTCTTATGATTACCTAGGACAAAACCATGAAAAACCACGTTTTTCACACATGTGTGATCCGATACAGGATGGTATGCTCTAAAATAGATGAAGGTTAATAATGGTTTAGTTACAGAGCCCTCTGTTGGTATTTCTCTTGTATCAGAGTCCATCCCTACAACCATCAATCTATGGACATCAAGACGTAGACTACGCTCATACTATTCAGTTTGTATCACTGACGTCCCTAGTCTCCCTTGAACAAGGAGAGTAGGGACGTCGGTGATACAAGCTGTTTATCAGCGTAGACGTTAACCGATATAATGATCAAGTTTAATGGCAATGGACACCAACATATTCCAAATCCTCTGAACACACCTGTCCCCGTGTAGTTCTAAAATAATACATTCAACAGACAAATCACATAACAAGAGCAAGAATTGGCTTCAATATATGCCAACTGTTTCAGTTATATGATGACAGTGCCTACAAAGGTTCCAGGACACGAGAAGTGCCCACATTTCCTATTATCCTGGAAACTGATCAGCCCAGCCATGAAAACCTCAGTCATCCATCCAAGAATTGACCGGGCTCAACATTACTTAACTTAGGTGATCAGATGAGAACCGGTGTGCCAAAATTGGTATGCCATACTTGACTACCTGGTACAGGAGATATGGCAAAGATAATAAAAGTTATAGACCAGCTTCTTGCTTGCCAGGGCATACTTGCAATCTGATCATACGTTAATTCCCCTAATAATTCAATCACAGGAAGTTCATTTTTCAACTCTGTTATTGAAACACAGAGAAAAAATAACATTCCCATTCTTCATTCAAATTGAAGAAAAGTCATGTAATGACAAAATACGAGACTATTTAGCTCGTGCCATGAAGAATACTGCCAGATATAAGCCATTTTTCCTACACTTCCGGTGATCGAATTATTAGGGGAATTACTGGGGTTATGAACGGAGCAACAAAACTTTCCAATTATTTTCACATTTGCTGGGAGACCTTGACCTCAAAATAAATAGGATTCTTCTCTGCCCGATAGACAGGGCATACAAAAACTTTTGAATCAATTCATAACCTGGAACCAGATAATTCATCTTTCTGCAGGTTGTCTGGCCTGAGTGAACTTGATCTTCAACCTCGAAACAGTATAAAGTTCTTCTATGACCCATGATCAAGGTACACCCAAAGTTTGGTAGCCATTCGTAACATGGAACTCGAGATTTTCCGTTCTTTCGAAATATTTTCAGATCCACATGACCTCCGTCATATCGCACAATCTAAAAAAAAGTTAACAGATGGACAGAAATCAGGATAGCGACATTTGATGGGCCTACATGTGCCAGAACAAGAGCGTGCTCACAGTTCATATTACCCTGGACACTGATCAGCCCAGCCAGTACAGCACCTGGTCACACATCCAAGAATTGACCGAGGTTAACCTTGCTTAACTTCGGTGATCTGACGAGAACCGGTGTCTCCAACGCTATAAGCCGTACCTTTATCAGTAGGAGGCTCAATTCATGCAAAATATCCAATTTAACAATGTTAAATTTTGTTGCATTGATCGGCATAGATGGCTCAGATGTGCCAGCACACAGACAATTTAGCCTCCTACCTGCTACCGTGATCCCTCTAATAAATTCAATCACAGGAAGTGAAATTTTCCACCATAAAATCCTGGGGTGATCAAATTTATTAGGACAGGAAATGGTTCAAAATCATGCATATGAATACATTATTTTTGTGTTTTTTCAAAAGGTAGATGATCCGATAACGCGGGATTTTGGCGTGGTTGAAATCGAAAAAAGAAAATGTCCTAAAATAAATGTAAATAAATTTACATGTCCTAAAATAAATGTAAAGTCAAGAGAAAATATATGTACACAATATGTGGAATATGTGGCTCCATTGCTTCATGATTATAGTTAGAACATGAAATTGAAATCCGCAGAATGTGCTATTCTGTGAAAAAAGGGTCTAAATCGAGTCATTGTAACATGCATTTTGACCTGAAGGCCCCTTGGACAAAAACGCCATTCAACCTGGTGATGTGGTATAAAATCTCCACTGCTGGAAAATCATTTTGGTCCAAGGGGTCTTTCGTGTCTGAATGTGTGTTTAAATGACTCGATTTAGACCCTTTTTCCAGGAAATCGCACCTTCTACGGATTTCAATTTCATGTCATAACTATAATGTTACCACAATCGAGCAAGAACTTTCACATATTATTTACATATCTTTTCTCTTGACTTGTCATAAAAATAAGTTATTTTTATGACATTTTATTTTTTTCGAATTCAACCGCACCACGTATGGGCCAAAATGCCGCCTTATCATACCAACTCCTTTATTAGAACCACTGATTGAATTTTGTCCCCAAAATTGGGGGGTGAGTGATAATGGGGATTGAATTATTAGACGGTTTACCCCACTCGAGAGATCCCTGTATAGCCATCTGTGTACATGTCCAACTTTGTTCCCATCTCAGTAGTTTGCAAAGGAACTATTTGGTTTTGATTTAATGGATTTGAAAGCTGGCCTGCCAATTATGCGGAGAGAGCTTACTCTATCGATATTAAATCATGGAAGAACATAAAGACTGGCTAGCATGAGAGGACAAACCAACAAAACTACAGCTCCACAAATACCTATATAATAATAATAATATATGTACTAGTCTTACACGGGTTATATAAATTATACAGAAATACCAGCTATATTCACAGCGAAAAAGTATCATGGTTTCTTACATGTATATCCCTTGGAATTAATCTCAAACTGTCTAAATGGCAAAGAGTACCAAAATTTCATTTTCACATTTTGACCACAGTGGTCATGGTGGTAGGTTTGATCCTAATTCCTGTTCCTCGTGGAAGAATCCGACCTCTCACAACGGTCCCAAAACCAAGAATAGATGAAAGATGATCACTGTGTGCTCGGTTATGAAAATCTCTTCCACATGTAGCTCTGGAGTAAGTTTCGCTAAAGACAATTCAGATCTAACAGAAGCTTGCAAACAGTACACATGCAGCTGCTAATAGTGTGCGGAGTACTCTCCCTTGCTCCAACTTCAGGATTGTTTTAATATCAAGCGTACATGTAGAAATGAACATGTAGAAATGAAGACCTAGTTAATGATGGGTTAATGTATGTGAATAAGCACTTACCGGTCAAAAACACAAGATACACCGCGAGAGAACACATGTGCCTGTATTGCACATTGACATAATATCTACGTCGATCAACACTGCAATTTTACAAATACTAGGAACAGTCCGGCTCAAACCGGAGAATGAATAGGATGATGTGGGATGGTAGATGGGTTATTTGGAAATACACGATGGTCTCGTTCCATTGAACAGGATTTTTCCCCCAGTTCTGGGTTCAGAAACATTATTATTGTGTTTTACTGGTGTAATCTATTTGCCATATTAATTTGGGAGATTTTGCACACCTAAATCATCCCCTATAAACTTGAACGTTGTTGAAAGTGTGGCTCCACCTGTAGTGTGCACTGTGTAAACCGTGTTAATTTTTTTTTATTAACTCTTCAAAATTCAAATTTTAATGGCTTTTTGACTTGCCATATCAGATATAAAAGGAAACCCTCCCTGTATGAGGTTGTTAAGCTCCCAACTCGATTTCACTATCCGTGACATAAGTTCAATTTATAAGAATTCACAAGTGAAGATTTCTAGGCTGCACTGAATGTATGGTAATCTACTGGTCTCCCAGTTGGAGCTGGTCAAAGATCAAAATAACACAGAATACATGTATGTATACATATGAGAATAATGAGGACAGAGATGATATTCATGATCATAGAAAATACAATGGAACTCCTACAACACATAGTATACATGTACCAAGATAAATGTAGTTTCTGAGAGTTCTCCACATAATTTAAAGTTTATATAGATGATCTAGACCGAGGACATGTAATATATGCTCTGCAGGGAGCAATAATATTACAAACATGCAGTATCTAGGTGCAAAGTAGGATATAAGAAAAATGGAGGGGACAAAAACTTATTTACAAAATTTACAAGAGCTAGAAATATTAATGGCAAAAATTAGATACCTAAGATAACTTCAGGTCCTCTGCATAATTTTTTTTTTCTCGATTTAAAACTCTACAAAGGACATGATAAATGGTTCTTTCTTGTCTAACGATGTCACTACTTCAGATCCCAGAGCAGAATTCCCAACAGGAAAATTTTAGATCTGCCACTTTTTAAGGGATGCACAATTACAAGAGTACTCTCCCTTTATATCACCAAGATAACCCTGCGGAGTTGTCTTTTCCTTAAGTATGGTGGTTGCATGGCACACATGGAGTAAAGATCTATGATTTTCTCCATCTTCCGCCACTGATAATTCTTTGTTGGGCTGTCAGTTGTCCTTGGCAGCTGATATAATTCCTAATCCTCCCAGTTTCTCGTATGTCAGCACTGTTTTTATTTTCTTTCTACAACACGACACAACGCCTCTTTTTCACAGGCTCTGGGGGTTCCAACGCTGCTAGGATAGCTTCGTCAAACACGTTCTTAAGCCCCTTCTGTAAAAACAAAACCATGGAATATTATAACAATGTATTCACGGGAGGCCAAACAAAATAGAACATTGAATATGAATTTTCAGTTGATAGGCCAGAGTGGCCAGAAAGGGCATTCAATGCTTTCTCTAAGGGGATTTCCAACTCCAGGCTTTCAAATGATAATTCTTTGTTGGGCTGTCAGTTGTCCTTGGCAGCCGATATATTTCCTAATCGTCCCACTATCTCGTATGTCAGCACTGTTCTCTCTACAACACGACACAGTGCCTCTTTTTCACAGGCTTTCAATGCTTTCATTTTGAGGATTTCCAACTCCAGGCCTTCAAGTGCCTCATGGTGAAAATATAGGAGAAGGTACAAGAGGAAATTTGCCAAAATATACGGTAGGAGGAATATAGGAATTTTCTTATTGAAATGAAGAGAACAAAGGAGTGCAAATCTGTGTCTGCATTGTAGGTTCCAAACTTGGTTTTCTGGTGTTTAATCAAATTATTTCCACAGAATGCGGTCATAGAGGTGGCGATTGTGGAGACCCTTCGGCTGCTTGGTTCAACAAAAAAAAAGATTTAAATGTTTTCGTATTTGCCGAGCATAGCAGGTCGAACAATTATTTCTGAAATGCCAATTTGACTCATTTCAGAGAATTGGTGGAAGTTTTCACGAGAAAAAGTAAAAATATAGGAAATATAGGTGGTTTTGAGGAAAATATAGGAATAACTCCAAAATATAGGAAATATAGGAGTCGCTTAAAGGAAGTCAATCAAATCCCAGGATATTCATGACGGCCTGTTCAATGCCTCAATGACCCACTCTAAAAATTGTTGTAATCTAGTTCTCATGACAGGTGATCTAGTTCGCAAGTTTTTAATGCATAGAAAACCAAGAAGACAAGTTACTCACCTGTGTTAATGCCGAACATTCCACATATTTCACAGCTCGCAGTTCACGGGCCAGTTTTTCTCCTTGCTCAATAGTTATAGGTTTCTGTTTATTTTTGGCCAGTTTTTCTATCGTGGCAGCATCATCTCTCAAATCTATTTGAGTTCCCACCAGTAGAAACGGTGTCTTCTGACAGTGATGTGTTATTTCTGGAACCCACTACAATAATCAATACAGAGTCAATAAAACATATAGTAAAATGCTGTTTTTTTTTAGTTTTAATCTTGACTTAGTTTTCTATATTTCTTCAGAATAAAAATATTAAACCGAGACTCCCCTTTTCATAATTCTAGCTAAAAGCCTAAAAAACCATCTGCAGGGCTTGTTTTTTTCACAGGAATCTAGGAATCCGATTCCCGTCAATACTCCCGTAAAATAATTTTAGCAATTTGTATAGAAATGATAGCACTGGATTTCCGTGGATTCCTGTAGACCTGGGTTGCGAGAATCTATTCGGATTCCTGTGAATTGTGACGAAAAACAAGGCCTGATCTGTTAACTACATGTAGACAGAAAGAGAGAGAGAGAGAATTAAAGTTTTCCAACAAAAGCTGTAAAGTCGACAACCCAGCAATCCAGCTGAACCCCCTCCCTGTAAACAACCAGTGGAGATGATTAATTTGCAGTACTCTATCCCAGTATGTGTATGTATTACATTTACATGTAGTTGTCTCTCGTGCTTGTAAAATTTGCGATAGATGTTGATGACTCTCCAAGCTTTTGTATTGTGAGAGTGATCACTGCATTTCAAGAGTAATTCAATCAGTGTTTCTCTTCATTACTTCTTTTTTATTTTGCAGGAGAGTGATAATAACTCTCCTGGGAGAAGATTTTCACTCTCATTAAAAACGAGGGACTGGTACATCCCCCACCATAGTACCCCACCCAATTTACACAAACATACATGATGCATCTTACAGGCTTCATGCACTTTGAAGCATCCAATTTTCAAGGTCTTTTCAAGATAATTAACACAATTTTCCATTTTTCAAAGTTTTTCAAGGCCTTGAATTCTAAATTGTCATTTTCAAGGCTTTTCACGGTAGTGTATGAATCCTGATCTCAATTTCCATACCTTCCTCTCCACTGCCATATTGCATTCATAAATAGTTCACATACCCAGGCCTACAAGTGTCTCAGTGAAAATAAAGGAGAAAATTTGCCAAAATATAGGAGAAATATAGGAATTTTGTAAAAGAAATAAAAAGAGTGTAAGACAGGTTACTACTACATTGTATGTTCCAAACTTGGCAGTTTTCTTTCAAATTATTTCCACTGAATGTGGTCATAGTAGTGGTGATCGAGGAGACCCATTCTGTAGCTTGGTTCAACAATGAGAGATTTAAATAGTTGCCAAAAATTTTTTTTCTGAAATGTATTTCCTCATGCCATTTCGACTAATTTCAGAGCACTGGTGAAAGTTTTCATAAGAAAAAGTCACAATATGGGAATATAGGAGGTTTTGAATAAAAATTAGGAAAATATAGGAATAACTTAAAAATACAGGAAATATAGGAGGCACTTGTAGGCCTGCATACCTAGAGAAACATAAGAATGTCTGCTGGCGCGGTAAATTTAAGGGAGTGGAAAGATGTTTGAAAGAAATAGAATAGACGATCAATGTAATGATGTATCGCTGCGGAGATCACTGGCGAGTGAATATGAGCAGCACCACTCTGCACTCACCTTTTCTCTGACGTTTTCAAACGATGATGGGGAGACAACTGAGAAACAAACTAAAAAGACATCGGTTTGGGGATAACTTAATGGTCGTAGCCGGTCGTAATCTTCCTGGCCAGCAGTATCAAACAATCCCAGAGTGTATGGTTCTCCACCGATCATCACCGTCACGGCATAGTTATCAAACACCTGAAAACACAACCAATTACATGTAGAAGATTTCTATCAAACCTTTCGGAATCTACATGTAGATGTTCTCGAGGTATAAAAACTAGAGCCGAAAGACTTCATGCAGACTATCGGGATGTGGTAGCAGCTTATTTCATCGATGTTGCCTGTCCAGGGTCCAATTCAGAAATTAAATTCTCATATTAAAATATTTACAAGGGAAGTAATTGACTCAGTGGTCGAGTTATCTCCCTTACACCATATCTGTAATTTCAGTGTATGGGTGCATTACATATTTATACCATGCCCAGCACCCAGTGATGAGCATTCAGAAACAAGGTTGCGATGTCAGGTTCATATTTTTTATGGCAATTTACATGTACCAGAATAACAAATTTGGATACTATTTTTGTTGAGTGTAGAGAACCAAATATTGATATCAATATGGCATGCCATTTATTTTTCCACAGCCATCCCAACACGTTATCCCGCAGAGGCTTTCAGGGATTCATACACGTCGGTTTTTGCCACCGGTATTCGGTGGCAAAATTCACTAGAAAACTCAATTCGGACTGTAAAAAACTGAAGTGTGTGCGTTTAGCACAGTAAATATTCAATTTCTCAGCTATAAACCCAAGTCCGGTGAATGCTAAACTCGTAATTCGACCAACAAATCCGTTTAAAATTTTTTTTAGACGTACGCGCGTCATTTATTCACAAAAGTTTGTTAAAACGAGTAAAAACGCACCTTGTTTACAAAATCGTTTACAGGAACACATTCTCCACGTTCGACGTTCGAGATAAAAAAATTGAAGGGCAACAACTCGTGTTTCCATTACACACAGCATTTGGATCACGTAGTAGAAATGCGTCGATGTTATTGGGTAAAATGGTCATGTGTTTTAAAGTCTTTTCATTCAACCCCGCGAAAACCTGATCACCTGACGTAACCCGACTTTCTGATTGGTCAACGCTTGAGTACGCATGCGCAGTGGTCAAATTCGACAGAATCACAATGGTGTTTGGCTTCGCTCACCGAAACCACGCGTCGCGTAAACAACAGGATTTTTACCGAATGTTGAATAAATGTTCAGTATTCTTTATCCTAAGTTTAATCAGGAATACATATCGTGACATCTATCAGATTTTAGACGAGTTATTTAGTCGGACATGTCGGAATGCAGCAAAACAGACCGTCCATCGTTAGTAATCTGAAAGTGATAAAATTTCTTACGTGAGTTTTACAGTACAATATTTTTGCTAATTTGCGTTTCCTAAATATTTCTAAAGCTGTAAAATGCCAAATATGTTCCGAATGTATGTTCAGGGGTTCAAATTAATGTATCGTGCATCAAATACCATCCATTATTTCATTTTATTTGTCAATTCCAACGACTTGACAGACACCGTTTTTGAACCCATTTTGAAAGGTTCAACACTGCTTGACAGCCTGGCACTCGGAAATCGACAGCACTACTAGTACGGGTTAAGAGACAGTCAGGAAAGAGTAAAACATGTTCTTAAAATGTCAAGTTTTATCTTGGATATATTTCCTGAAATGAATTTAGTAAATTGTCATGCACATCGAGTCATTTTGCACAATTCCACTTAAGAAAAAGCAATCCATTCATACAACATGAAATCTCTAGTCTCTAGTCGATTCAGGTGATCGATTGGTTACGTGGTTGATCTACTAGGAGATCAAAAAATCGATCACCTGGACCACAAATCAGGGGATCAATTTTTTTATCACCCCGTGCTGTCTTATTTCGAGGCCTGTTCAACATTTAAGGGAAAACCCCTGATTGGGATTAAATATCGCAATTCAGATCTCGTTCATTCCAAATTAGGAAGGATATGGATTAGTTAAATTGACAAAAATATTTTCATAACTGAAGCAAAGCTAGTAATTGGGGTGCAGTTGTCGGTAGGAGATGGGAATTGAGCCATCTCCGATAGACTGCACCCCTAGAAGGCTGACTTTGTGGTGATAGAATATTCTATTCATGTTCAAATAAATAAAGACAGTTCAATGATTATGTCAAATTTGAGGTTATATTACTTTATTCTAAGCTTTAAACTCTATCTCAGAACCATTAAATATGGCGGCGGCAAAAACACAAAAAATGAAAGCATCCAAGGCTGCTAAAAAACAGGGAAGGAATTGGTCCTGTTCAATATATTTCTGATGTGTCTCTCGTTGCATACGTGATGTGAATTTGTGAAGCTTAGCTCTAATTATTGAAGAGACTTCATCAATACTGTAAAGAAAGTCTAGGCAAATGAGAGTTGCATATGTGGTACCAGTGGACGATGGAAACAATTTTGTTGAGGCGTTCAACTGTTATCACAATTGTTTGACAACCCAGTGAAATTACCTTTCCCCGATAAAGAACACAACACCGAAGATTAAAAATTGTATATTATCTGAACTAAACAAGATAACATTTTGGTAGTAACCCTACAATATTGCAGAGGTCGGTGTCCGCATCATAGTGAACGTTGTTGCCCAGGAAGCAGATCGGCTTTCATTCATGGTTTATGTATTCATGCACACAGCAACCTGCAGCCAAAGCTCAATGACACTGTTATCGTAGACATGTACAAGAATGAAGTCACTGAATCTGATTCATATTCATAATTTATTTGTGTGGCAATTGACAACCAGAAAATAATACAAGTAGCCTATAGGTCTTCTTCAAGATTACACGTATGCCTACCGGTACATCGAATAATTATTTTAAAATCCATTCAGCAATTGCACACAGAAAAAATACCCTTACGTTACTAAAAAATTCAATCACAGACACAGAAAACCATTATTAACATCAAAAAATAAATTTACCTCCACTGCCTGGCCCAAACGGAAAATTATTTTGTCAACTTCAACAGGTCAGAGCAAAGCACTAAGTGGGGTATATATCCAATCTAATTAAAATTAAATCCTAACGGCTTCCCCATTTGGATATGTCGCTGTTAGGATCTAACCGGCTTGCAGTAAGGCGCGTGTTGACCGATCCCGAGAGGTTTTCATAGTGCTTTGAAGGGAACGTAATGACAAGTGCTTTCTGGTTGGCTCAGCCGAAGCACACGCCAAGCTGTGGGGGAATCTTCTGATGTTGCCGCCCACCCGCCAGGTTGGCTCCATAATGCGGGGTAGAATTATGGACTCATCCTTAACGTAACCTTGAGTCCATGAACCTATCCCCCCTGCCCGACTCAAGTAAAGTAGTTAAAATGCGGTTGTGATGTCATAAGACTATTAAATATTCATGAGCTGGGTGCTCCGAACACAAAATTCAATTGAAATCAGTAAGATCCTACATAGTGACATATACGATTGGGGAGCATTGATAGGATATTAATTTATTAAGATTGGGTATATATCCCACCTAAGATATTAAATCAAAGTTTGGATATTGAAATATATCCTAATTGGGATATTTTCACCGATTTTCATACTAAACGGCAATGTCGGATTTCGGCATCAAAACTACCAAAAACAAGATAGAATCTACTTCACAAAACTGACAATACAATTGTATAATTTTGCTGACCTTTTCTCGTCGACATTATTATCTGTGCAATTGCAATTACGTGCAATACTTTTTGATGCTGTTGTTGCAGTATACTTCCCATCAATAACCACTGTTGTATGTCTTTAAACGAACAGAAGAACTACTAGCACAATATGCCAGCTTGAACATATGGAAGTATGAAAAAAATATTCAAATTGCGATATTTTATCCCAATTGGGATATATATCCCAGTTAGTCCTTTTCCCTGACCTGTACAACGAGCTGTCATTACGGATATGGTAAGAATCAAGAACATTACTTTTGCTGGATGATAAATGATGCAGGACGATAAGATCAGTCAATTTGAAAATTGCAGTAAAAAGGATGCTTTCGCTTGATGAAATAAATCAAGTTTTCCTTGCAAGAAATGTTTTCAAACTTAGCACACAAAACGGCGGCTTTCAGTCATGCCATGTGCATGCTTTCAGTCACGCAGTAGCGCGGAAACTTGCAACATTCATTTATTTGATAATATTAACACGTGTGCGCCGGGAAACAAGTAATGAATTCAGTGACGGGTATAAAACGTTTTACACACCTCGATCTGTCCGAATGTCACACTCGCACAGTGTCAAAACTCTCCAGTCGACTGATGGAACGAAAACGAAACTGCCTCCTCGTCTCTCCTTTTCAAACTCTCTCACCGGGACTGCACTATAATTTTGGCAGTGCGGTTCAGCCGATCTTAAAACATGACGTCTTTTCGTAAATTCGGTGTATTTCATTGGCTATCAGAACCGAAGATGAAGTGGGCATATTCCGTGACTACGACCTGTGCCATATTGACCAGTTTACAGACAAAACACAATCTTTCGAAGAAAATCTCTCAAGATATCAGCAGAAGTGTTGTCCAGGAAACGCATTCGACATATTCTTCAATATCTGCACATAGAAACGGCTCGTCGTGAGATTAATTCAGAGAAATTATTCGAAACTAGGTCGAACTACTTCATAGCGCATTCAATAAACGGAGTGACGCGGAACGTTCAGTCATTCTCTCATTTTGCGCAGGGGTGTTGTAATGAAAACCATACCGCTTGGATAGATCGCACCTCTGAAATTACCCATAAGCCAGTTCACCTAGCATGGCAAGAAACAGGGAATTTTCCCTGTTTAAAAATCAATAGCAGTGAGGACGCCGGTGGCAAAAACTGATAAAAACTCAATTGTAGAGGTGAAAAAAATACTGAAATTTCAGTATCCGGTGGCAAAATTTTGGACTTCTATGAATCCCTGGTGCCTGTTATATGTAATAGCTAGAACCAGAGAAAATACAAAAGGGGAAAGTTGTTGTTCTCTTGATGATGTACAAGGAAGGTCCAGGGGAAATTGGCTGCGATAACTTACCTGTACTATGCAGGCACACTCTCTTGAATTTGTCTGTGGTAACACACTGTAGATTACGCCCAGTCAAGAATTTGTTTGTGTGTTGACTGAGTGAATAGGGTTTAATGTCGCTTTCAACATTTTTTTCAGCTTTTTCACAATAGGGAAGGAAGGGGAGGGGCGGGAGTACCTACTTGTAACAGAGCAGATCTAATGCTGCCTTTTTATAGCACTGTCTCACTGAAATATCATGTCGTAGGCAGACACGACACCCCAGTCACATTATACTGACACTGAGCGAACCAGTCCTTGTTCTATCCTCTTAATGCTGAGCGTAAGCGAGGACACAACAAGTTCCATTTTCCAAGTCTTTGATATGACCCGGCCTGGGATTGAACCCAATACCTACAGCTTACGAGGCTGACACTTTAACCGTTAGGCCGCTGATAATTAATGGTTCGTTTCCCGTAACCATCCCTCATCTATATTTTGAGGGCATATATAATTAAAATCCATGAGGGATTTACATGAGTAAAACTTGCTATTTTCTTCAAAATTGTGTACAATTGGTTTGCAAGTTAATAATTAATTATTATCGCACTTCGAATGTGTATTTTTACAAGCAAGGTTACGAGAAACAAACAATTAATTAAGTGGCCTTAGGCCACCGCAGTGTGTTTGAATTTGTTTATGGTAGAGTGCATGCATACACTAATTCTTCTAATTTTTCAAACTTAGGAGCAGAAAAAACATCTTTATGTCAACTGAGGCTACATACTGTGGCATGGATAGGTTATTTATACCAAGAACTGAAAAGACAGCTAATGAAATTTGTAGAACGTTGGCAGAATTTCTCTTTTGCAGTCTGAATAATTAAAAGAACAAGAGCCCAAGGGGCTTCAATATACGCCCGTATATCTGGAATTACATTGGTTCAAATTTCAAGATTGTTTGATAGCCTTGATTCCAATTGATCTAGCAATCCAGAGAAAGGTCTACAATTTTTTGCTTATAAGAATGTAACATATATCACATCTTATATTGAATGATAAACTAAAATGAGCTCAACTCTTGGTAACTAGTTGACCTTGAAGCAATAGCTTAGAGCTCACATATCCCACACTGAAATCGACAATAGTCAAACACAAGAAAATAGTAGTTTTCCTGCAAATGAATTCCTTTCAGATGAGAGAATTTTTCATGAAGGAAGAAGAAAGAGATGAAGTAAACCTTTGTCCTTGAGTTAATAAACAGGTGTGAAGTTCATAAAGGACTCCTCTCCCCGTTAAATTTGTAAATGTATGTTTTTTATTTCACAACAGTTTAACTAAATGAAGCGTTTCAAACATGGGAGACAACTCAACAGGACAATATCATATAAATGCAGGGGAAAGACTTTTGAATATTCCAACAATATTCCAACACATTTAGTCAGCTAAAGCTTGATTCATTTTTGCGACCTAGACCTTTGACCTCATATGTATGGCTCCACTTTGCCATGCGAGTAAGGTATACTCAAAGTTTGGTACCAATCCATACCTTGAAACTAGAGCTATCGCATGGACAACAAATTTTAATGGATGAATGGACAGAACGCAACATCGCATTACACGACCTCGTCTTCGACAGGCATATGTCAATGTGACTTTTAATGATTTCTGATTTTGGGGTCACAGTAACCTTGACCTTTGACCTTGACCTCAATTTTGATACACAACACATTGTCTTCCCTCAATCTAACAATGCACACAAAAAATCATGATTTTTAATGATTTCCTGATTTTGGGGTCACAGTGGCCTTGACCTTTGACCGTGACCTAAATTTTGGTACATGACAAACCGTCTCCCCTCAATTTCTCAATGGACACAAAAATTCATGATTTTTAACAATTTCACGATTTTGGGGTCACAGTGACCTTGACCTTTGACCTTGGCCTACATTTTGGTATGTGACTCATCGTGTCCCCTTAATGTATCTACTGACACAAAAAATGTTATTTTTAATAATTTCCTAATTTTGGGGTCGGTGACCTTTGACCTTGACCTAATTTTTGGTACGCATCACTTCATTTCCGCCTATTGAACCCACTCACAAAAAATTAGAAATTTTTAACTATTTCCTGATTTTTTAATCACGCTGACCTTTGACCTCTGACCTTGACCTACATTTAATATGCAACACATCGTTCCCCCCCTAGGGCATCCACTCACCAAAAATTAGAACTTTAGATAGAAAATTGTCAACGATCAATGATTTCCTGATTTTTGGCAACAGTGACCTTTGACCTCTGACCTCGACCTCAATTTTGATACGCGACACATCGTCTCCACCTGGCGTATCCACTCACAAAAAATTGCAACTGTGGATAGAAAACGTTCAGAGATATAGACCGGACACGAACACTTCAGTGATTTCCTGTTTTTTTAGGCCAGTGACCTTTGACCTGTGACCTTGACCTTCATTTTGGTACGCGACACATCGTCTCCCCGTAGGGTATCCACTCACCAAAAATTGGAGCTGTGGATAGGAAACTGCCCCAGATATAGACCGGACACGAGAACCGGACAGACGGACAGACGGACGGAAACCGCCATCCCATAATACGACCGCCTTTTGGGCGGGCGTATAAAAATGATTGCTATAATTAGAAGGTGGGCATAATACATTTTGGGGGCATAATAAACATGATGAAGCATTAACATCAACAGTTACACACAATAATTCTGAGATATAGAATAAATCAGCTCTCAGTGGGAATGGGAGCCATGACCGTCCCAATCATGGAGTGAATGTGATCATCTATGTCCAGCTAGGCTGGTTCACTAAGTACAGAACTATTTTGTGAGTTGTTCCCTATGAAGGTCAACTGTCTCTATCTGTGTGCAATGTGCACAACTAGTATTAATATGATACAGGAATTGCTCAGCAATCTGTTATGGGGTCTCCCCCTCCCCCCCCCACTTCCTCACCATGAGGGCAACAAACAAAGAAGTATACATTTTTGAATATTTCACACAAAAAACTTATAACT
Organism: Hanleya hanleyi; assembly: GCA_036873755.1. NCBI lineage: Eukaryota > Metazoa > Mollusca > Polyplacophora > Lepidopleurida > Hanleyidae > Hanleya > Hanleya hanleyi. The sequence goes on along the minus strand of JAVTVY010003779.1, from coordinate 268,392 downwards.
GCCCAACTGTGATGTGATATATATTTACTCCTAACTTTACTTACTTTTATGAGCTTTGGTCATTCTGTCTGCTTTTCCAGTACCATCTTTAATTCTCAAGTGATATTCTACCAAAAATGTCTTTTCTTGTTCAAAAAAGTCATCTACATCCTGTAAAAGAAAAACAAGGAACTGCAGTGAAACGAGAGGTCTGTTCTGATAGTAATACACAAGTGTATAAACCTCTGCCAGACCAAAGATAATATGTAGAACACACTACTTTCACTGTATTTCTCAATTTCGTGGCATGTAATTTTGTTCGCAAGTCACCAATTCGTAAAATATAATGTAACTACAGGCAGTGCAACAGATGGTTAGAGTTTGAAAACCAGTAAAGTATTAAGATATATTTTTGTCATTTAGAAAGTGGTCGTATAACCGTATTTTCATTATTTTAGGATTACACTATCTTAGAATAGCACAGATTCTAGTGCTGAAAAATTGGTCGAGTCTCGTGCGGGATTTGAACCAGCGACCCCAGAGTCGGGCACCTAATCGCCAGCACTGTATGTCGGCAATGTAAACCACAAGTTCTGAGCTGACCTACTTCAAATGAAAATTTCTGGTGATTTTTGATGAAAAATCACTGGTGATTCTGACTTAGGCTGTGCCCATATTAATATAGGCAGAATTTCAACTTGGGGCGTGGGGATTTCCAAGAGTTCAGTCCGTGTCGGAGTCCTAATGCCTACCCTACTTCGTAAGTCCTGTGACGTTAGTCACACTGCCATGTTGAAGTATAGGTGAAACAAAAATCCACAAATGTACGGCAAAGCCCACCGTGGGTCACCTCTCATTGCACAAAGTCAGACTATTGTCTGAGATTGATATCGGAAAACCAGGATTGTGTTTGTTACCTCTTCAAGGAACTCACTAAAAATCTGATGGGAAACAAGTACCATCCTTGAACAGCTTCAAGTCGAAGTTCATTAGTATTTCACATCAGTAGAAAATGTAAACATACATGTATGTGCATACCATCCCAGAGGTCCACTGGGAAGAACAGTTTCCCATGTAACGGACTGTGTAAATAATAATTTACCCTCAGTAAATAAAGTTTATCATCATCACCAATAAAGAGCAGCATGGTGATGTCGTGAAGCAAGCTGATAATACATACAAATATGAAGTTACTTACCTTTTGCCCAGACAGAAGTACTTCATCAGCAGATTTGGACAGAATTCTAAAAAATCCTCCTAGTTTCTCCTTCTTGTTCTTCCCTCTTACACTTAACTGTGAATAGAAAATTTAAACAGAATCCATTTCAAAAAGGGAAAATCCAAAATTCCCTTTTTTGGCTTATTTTCAGCAAATTGAAGTCCATTTGACTATATATTGCTATTTGAATCCATCATTTTTTGAAAAGTGGGGTTGAATAACTTGGTTTCTCTGAAATTGAGAGAGTAACGTTACTCTCACAGAGAATAATCACAATAATGGCCTCCATGATGAGTAATGATACTCCCCGTTTTCAAACTTTGAGCCACTGGTAAAACTGTTGCGAGTAACGTTACTCTCACAGAGAGAATAACAGTGATATTGGCTCTCCAAGATGAGTAGCGCTACTCTCATTTTTCTGATATATAAAATTTGTGCCACTTTTAAAAGTGTTGAGAGTAACGTTACTCTCAGGGTTTGATTTGGAAAGCCTACACGTCTTGCCTTCCTATTACCTTATCCTTTGTGAGATCTGATGCTTGTTAGAACAGCTGGGAGTAACGTTACTCTCTGAAAGAGTCCTTTCAGATAAATTGGAATAATAGTCTATCTGAACCTACCAGTTTCAGCAAGTGCAATCTCACGGCCTCAATCACTACATAATTTTCCAATTCTGCCTTATCATATACATGCAGTATTCGTACCCAATAGTCAATATATCCTCCTCAATACTTTGATAATTTCGATGTTTCTGTAAAATTGCTATTATTCAGAGTCGTGTACAATCAACTCAGACAAGTGGTCTCTTTTCGGGTTTCAGGATCCTCTATATGAATACAATTCATAATTATTATTCCTACGAATTAGGCTACCATTTGCAAATTGTCCGGTAATGAGTGAGTGAGTGAGTCAGTCAGTCAGTCAGTCAGTCCGTCCATCCGAATCCTTTCGTCGGCAAAAGAAGGAGAACCGCTGACATTAGAACCTTGACGTTTGGCATGAACGTGCATTAGGGCATTGTTACCAGCAAGTTCTGAGCTGACCGAATTCTGATGAAAATTTGATTTATTATAATTATTTTTGTTATTATTTATTGATGGCTCACCGAGTGCACTGTCACGCCCATCGGGAATCCTTGGCTGTATGTTTCACTGTGACTTTAAGTAACGTTACTCTCAGAGCTTGATTTGGAAAGCCTACACTGTCTTGCCTTCCTATTACCTTATCGTTTGTGAGATTTGATGCTTGTTAGAACAGCTGGGAGTAACGTTACTCCCTGAAAGAGTCCTTTCAGATAAATTGGAATAATACTTTTATAGTCTATCTGAACCTTCCAGTCTCAGCAAGTCCAATTTTACGGCCTTAATCTCTACAAAATTGTCCAATTCTGCGTGATCATATACATGTAGTATTCGTACCCAATAGTCAATATCCTCCTCGATATTTTGATAATTTCGAGGTTCCTGTAAAATTGCTATACAGTTTTCATAATTATTATTAATCAGTGTCTATACAAATTCAAGGAGTGAGTGAATATGATTTAATTACAAGCGTCTCGTCCGTCATTCATAATCCAGCCGTCGTTCATTAGAGAATATCCGCGTCCATAATCCAAAGACCTATTCCATATTCCATATAACAGTATTAGCATCAAATTCCTAAAGACAATCATAGTATACATAAACATAGGCTTGTTTCCTGCAAGAGGGAAGCGGTCAACAGTTTTCAATGATGACGGCAAGACATCATGATGTTCCAGAAATACCAAATCCGTATCGCTGATCAGTATTCTTAATCCATAATATTCGTTGTAAAGTCGTCATCTAAAGAATGATGTATCTCAGTCACGCTTTGATTGTGACTGTTCATATGAGTACCATGAGGATCTTGAAGTACATGGGTTCATACGGCCCCTAGCTCCGGGTTAATCGGAATTAGACACAAGTTACGAAACGTAGCGCCATAGATCTTGCACGCTACGTTCGTATCTTGCTATCAGCATGCGATATGTATCGTCAAATTTGAGAAACTTTGAGTGGAGGCGCTTGGTGGAAAGCCCTGTTTTATAAGTTTCTGCAACAATGTTTTGTGACGTTGATTAAAATCATCACATTTAACACAGGATCTAGCAAATGCTACTAAGCGAGATATGTATACGCCATATGCAGGTCCCACTGGAATATTACTATCCAGAAAGGGATAGTTTACGATGTCAAAATTGTAATCATCTCTTTTGTCATAAAGTCGACGAGAGAGAATGCCCCCTTCATTTTTATAGAGATATAGATCTAAATAAGATGTGCCTGTAGGGCACTATTTCAGACATATTACGACCGTGGATCCTATTCAAGTTGATTTTTGCTGTGAACAATGTTTTTAAATGCGAAATTCAAAGCTTTAGTAACTGTGATGGGCACTGGTGTGTCCACATTCAATAAGGAAACAAACTTTTCCAGGAAGAGCATGATCTTTTTTAGTCCTTTGGGGTACTCTACCCCAAACACATAACATAAATATCCATGGTGGCGTCATCATTCAGCACCTGAATATCATCCAAGTAAATGGACATCTTCTCTGCATTTAACGGATTTCCCTCTTTGCAATGTTATAGGATTTGGAATTTGAGGAATCTGAAACAGATAAAAATTGCGATTGATTTGCAAGCCGATTTTATACCAGTGTCAAGAAGCTTAGACGTGGAATAGTTAAACAGTGAAAGCTGTATAAGCCGATCATTCTTGGGACCATCTTTAGTCGATATTGACAGGGTTCTGGCTTATCAAGTTTCAAATACATGTTTACACTATACACCAGCGAATAATGAATTGTGTTCCTCTGTAATAAACTATAACTTCAGTAATACTGGATGGTGCTTCACTTTCACACATCCATATGTATATAATTGAATTCACCTGACAAATATTTAAAAAAGCTGAATGCTACGAATGCTAGATAGAATAATCAAGATGTGCCCTCTTCATACATCCAGTGGTATATATGGTACTTGATTGCACACAACAAAACCCTAGATAGGAAACAAGCAAAACATATACTAACGCATATGTTAGCTAGAATGTTTTGTATGTGTCAGCTTCACACACGTGTATGTGCTAGACTTCTCACAGAAAATGTTAAGGCAGACATGTACTTTTGTGATACAGATGTTAGCTAGAAAGTTCTGTGTGTGTCAGCTTCACACACTCACATGTATGTGCTAGACTTCACACAGAAAATGCTACGGCACACATGTACTTTTGAGATACAGATGTTAGCTAGAAAGTTTTGTGTGTCCGCTTAACACAATCACGTGTATGTGCTAGACTTCACACACACGTTGTTATGGCAGACATGTACTTTCGGGATACAGATGTTAGCTAGAAAGTTTTGTGTCAGCTTCACACACATGTATGTGCTAGACTTCACACAAAACATGTTAAGGCAGATCTACTTTTGGGATACAGATGTTAGCTAGAAAGACTGCTGAAAAATTCTGTATCAGCTTCACACACTCAAGCGTATGTGCTAGACTTCACACACAAAATGTTAAGGCGATCATGTACTTTTGGGATACAGATGTTAGCTAGAAAGTTATGTGTGTGTCAGCTTCACACACTCAAGTGTATGTGCTAGACTTCACACACAAAATGTTAAGGCGATCATGTACTTTTGGGATACAGATGTTAGCTAGAAAGTTATGTGTGTGTCAGCTTCACACACTCAAGTGTATGTGCTAGACTTCACACACAAAATGTTAAGGCGATCATGTACTGTTGGGGATACAGATGTTAGCTAGAAAGGTATGCGTGTGTCAGCTTCATACACTCAAGTGTATGTGCTAGACTTCACGCACAAAATGTTAAGACGATCATGCACTTTTGGGGATACAGATGTTAGCTAGAAAGTCATGTGTGTGTCAGCTTCACACACTCAAGTGTATGTGCTAGACTTCACACAGAAAATGTTAAGGCGATCATGTACTTCTGGGGATACAGATGTTAGCTAGAAAGTCGTGTGTGTCAGCTTTACACACTCAAGTGTATGTGCTAGACTTCACACACAAAATGTTAAGGCGATCATGTACTTTTTGGGATACAGATGTTAGCTAGAAAGTCATGTGTGTGTAAGCTTCACACACTCAAGTGTATGTGCTAGACTTCACACACAAAATGTTAAGGCAGACATGTACTTTTGGGGATACAGATGTTAGCTAGAAAGCTATGCGTGTTAGCTTCACACACTCAAGCCTATGTGCTAGACTTCACACAGAAAATGTTAAGGCAGACATGTACTTTTGAGATACAGATGTTAGCTAGAAAGTCATGTGTGTGTCAGCTTCACACACTCAAGTGTATGTGCTAAACTTCACACAAACGTTGTTATGGCAGACATGTACTTTTGGGATACAGATGTTAGCTGGAAAGTTCTGTGTGTGTCAGCTTCACACACTCACGTGTATGTGCTAGACCTCACACAGAAAATGTTAAGGCGATCATGTACTTTTGGGGATACAGATGTTAGCTAGAAAGTTATGCGTGTGTCTGCTTCAAACATTCAAGCGTATGTGCCAGACTTCACACAGAAAATGTTAAGGCATACATGTACTTTTGAGATACAGATGTTAGCTAGAAAGTTCTGTGTGTGTTAGCTGCACGCAATCACGTGTATGTGCTAGACTTCACACAGACGTTGTTATGACAGACATGTACTTTTGAGATACAGATGTTAGCTAGAAAGTTCTGTGTGTGTCAGCTTCACACACTCACGTGTATGTGCTAGACCTCACACAGAAAATGTTTAGGCGATCATGTACTTTTGGGGATACAGATGTTAGCTAGAAAGTTATGTGTGTGTCAGCTTCACACACTCAAGTGTATGTGCTAGACTTCACACACAAAATGTTAAGGCGATCATGTACTTTGGGGATACAGATGTTAGCTAGAAAGTTATGTGTGTGTCAGCTTCACACACTCAAGTGTATGTGCTAGACTTCACACACAAACTGTTAAGGCGATCATGTACTTTTGGGGATACAGATGTTAGCTAGAAAGGTATGTGTGTGTCAGCTTCACACACTCAACTGTATGTGCTAGACTTCACACACACAATGTTAAGACGATCATGTACTTTTGGGGATACAGATGTTAGCTAGAAAGTCATGTGTGTGTCAGCTTCACACACTCAAGTGTATGTGCTAGACTTCACACAGAAAATGTTAAGGCGATCATGTACTTCTGGGGATACAGATGTTAGCTAGAAAGTCATGTGTGTGTCAGCTTCACACACAAAATGTTAAGGCGATCATGTACTTTTGGGGATACAGATGTTAGCTAGAAAGTCATGTGTGTGTCAGCTTCACACACTCAAGTGTATGTGCTAAACTTCACACACAAAATGTTAAGACAGACATGTACTTTTGGGGATACAGATGTTAGCTAGAAAGCTATGCGTGTTAGCTTCACACACTCAAGCGTATGTGCTAGACTTCACACAGAAAATGTTAAGGCAGACATGTACTTTTGAGATACAGATGTTAGCTAGAAAGTCATGTGTGTGTCAGCTTCACACACTCAAGTGTATGTGCTAAACTTCACACAAACGTTGTTATGGCAGACATGTACTTTTGTGATACAGATGTTAGCTGGAAAGTTCTGTGTATGTCAGCTTCACACACTCACGTGTATGTGCTAGACTTCTCACAGAAAATGTTAAGGCGATCATGTACTTTTGGGGATACAGATGTTAGCTAGAAAGTTATGCGTGTGTCTGCTTCACACACTCAAGCGTATGTGCCAGACTTCACACACAAAATATTAAGGCATACATGTACTTTTGAGATACAGATGTTAGCTAGAAAGTTATGTGTGTGTCAGCTGCACGCAATCACGTGTATGTGCTAGCTAGATTTCACACAGACGTTGTTATGACAGACATGTACTTTTGAGATACAGACGTTAGCTAGAAAGTTCTGTGTGTGTCAGCTTCACACACTCACGTGTATGTGCTAGACTTCTTACAAAAATGTTAAGGCAGACATGTACTTTTGGGATACAGATGTTAGCTAGAAAGTTCTGTGTGTGTCAGCTTCACACACTCGCATGTATGTGCTAGACTTCACACCAAAATGTTACGGCATATACGTACTTTTGGGATACAGATTTTACTAGCTAGAAAGTTTTGTGTGTGTCAGCTTCACACAATTACGTGTATGTGCTAGACTTCACACAAAAGTTGTTACGGCAGACATGTGCTTTTGTGATACAGATGTTAGCCAGAAAGTTTTGTGTGTGTCAGCTTCACACACTGACGTGTATGTGCTAGACTTCACACAAAAATGTTAAGGCAGACATGTACTTTAGGGATACAGATGTTAGCTAGAAAGTTCTCTGTGTGTCAGCTCCACACACTCACGTGTATGTGCTAGACTTCACACAACAAAGTTAAGGTTGACATGTATCTTCTATTATCATATGCCAGCTTACACATGTTAATTTTCAATACAAACTAGTTAATTGTTGCTTTGATAAAATTCTCGAGGATCTTGATAAGTGAAGAATTAATTTGTAATAGACACAAAAAGTATTCATGGATGACGACAGACTAATAAACATGATAAATATCTGATCTGAGGCATTCATTTATCTTGCTGTGGCTAATGTGGTCATCTCATGATCTGACTTAGCTGATTAAAGAGAACTTGAGTCAGCATGGTCATTATCTTATTCCCTCGGAAGAACTTCAGCTCTCCCACCTTCATTTTGGAGAGCCATTTTCACTAATGGTGGGAAGTTCAAGAGTCTATATGTCCTTGGATTCTCCTGCCCAGGTCTCTCCTGCTTTGGTTCAGGATTAGACGGCTCAGCATTAGATGGTCCTGGCAATGATCTGAATAATAAATGTCGTTTCACATTGATTATGATACAGTAAACATAATTTGAAATTATTCTTTCTGTCCAATATTGTTCAAATAAAATAGGATCTGGGGTTGGGTATGTACATGTCCTTGAAGCACTTTACCCAACTTTTATTCCAAACTCTTACAATTATGTTTTCTTACGTGGTCTCTGATTTATGTACATGTAGAAAAATATATTTTTCATAATTTGTGAGATTGGTAATTTGTATAATTTTCAATGCAGTAATATAGGTACAAAGAGATCAGTTCAGAATCACTGGTACTTTACCCATCTAGCATCGCATCATTCTTCTTCAAGTATTCTAAGGCCTCAACAAACAGATTGTTTTCGAGTTGTTGGGAAAAGCCTGTCTGTCATCCTCTCAGTCATCCTGGAAAGAGGGGGGCCATCTATTTCACTCTCTGAAAACAGTACAATAAAGGGGAAATCAAATTTGAGATCTGCACCCTCGTCTGCATTTCATTCCCAACTGGAGGAAATATATTTCAACTAGGGTGGAGAATGAATTTTATCGCAAGCGAAATTTATTTCAACACGGGTGGCAATTCCCCCAACAATAAATAAATACTTAATTGATAAATAAATTCAATGGCAGTTATAAGCTACTAAACTGATTCGATGTAAGGGCATAACTACTGAATATCCAACGTGCATGTTCAATAAAATTCCAAAAATGTTTACTTAAAAACATTGTCTTTTTTATCTCATCTCAATATTAAATGAAGTTGTATAGCATGAATAACAAATGTAACGTATTTATCATGATTATCTTTGAGTTAATCCACTCTGTAAACCATAGCATAACTTGGCATCATATACAAATTGATATGATGATCACGTAATTTGAAAATAAACATGATAAAGAATATCTTAAATTTCCAATTATCTCGTCAATTCCTGTAATTACATAGAAGAATTACTCAAGTATCATTAACGGCATAGACTTTTCCTGGAACCTCATTTTTCAACATTAATAGATTCATTTTTGTCCCCCGCACGTTTGTCTCCCGCCACGTAAGTAGGAGGGGGACATGGAAATGCTACCCATCCTTCCGTCCGGCCGTCCCAATCATGTTGTGAACGCGACATCTCAAGAACAATTCAACCGATTAACTTCAAACTTAGCGGATGACTGGGATCTCAGAAGAAAGTCACTCTTTTTTCAGCACAACTATGCCATGCCACCGGATGATCTTTCTCGACCACCCTGTCCCCTTTCTCCCATAGACAATTTGCAACATTGTCCTTCACAATTATATCTCCTTCACATCAACAACACCACATTCCTAGCAACAATTTACCATCACACACCATATATATGGTGATTATATCCCGTGTGTGTGAGAATCCCATTTCCAGACAAGCTTTTTGGCGGGGGACCTGCCAGCTACTCAGCTTGTTCTGATTGGCTGTTTACCTGCATTTAAAATGTTAAGCTAATTCAATTAACAGTGGAAAATATCAATTAACAATGTAATTTTGCAGTTAACATGGTTAAATTATATTGAAATTAAAAAGTGAAGGCAAACATGCTAAAATTAGGCCTATGGCTATGAGAAATATATCACATTTCCATAGTCAAATTGTTATTACGGATCTAGAGCTCTGCTGAAGAAAACATCAACACTAAAATAAATAGTGACTGTATACATTGGGCTGTAACGGTTAACTGTTATCTAAATCTCTGTGTAACCGAATCGAATTACTTATCGATAGCCACGAGGCCGAAGCAGCAGGCTATACTGCTTGGGTCACTGGACACATGGCACACAGCTGGCCACGGTACGCTATCCGCCAGACCTATTGTGCCTGGCGCGAGTTCTTTGTTCACCTCTTCTTATTATTTCAGTAGTTTGACGTGGATATTTGGTCTCATTCATAAAAAAAAACAGTTTGGAAAGTTGGAGGAGCGGGGTATATGAACAAAATAATAAACGTTCGTACGGTATTCGTATATTGAGAGATGGAATCCATGCGTCCCGATACGCATGTTTTACAAGCCAGCACACACAATACCGACAGCATGCCGGCCACAAAACTCTCGGAATTATATTTATAAATTAACCCCAATTACTGATCAGCTGACGACACCATAGCCATTATTTAGGATGTTTGTAACTTTCGAAATTGATATACGTACCTATAGATGACTGTGTGATGTAGTCTTGTTCCTGGATTAATCTGAAAACTCGAGAAGTGCCCAACGCTCGCTGACTGATCAAAAATGAGACTTCAAGATGGCGGGGAGATGTCACATGACAAAATCGTTGGAGCGAAAACAAAAATGCCCGGATTTGATCACCGAGGATGAAAGGGTTGTACCTAGAACTCTCAAAACTCACGAAGAACCCTTTGGTACAAAAGGGTTCTAGGTAGAACCCTCAATGTTCGTGAAGAACCCTTGAAGAACCTTTTTTTCTTAGCGTGTGATAGTTATGTATAATATGTCTATATCTATATATATTTTAAGGGAGTAGAGGACGTTCATTTCTAGAGGTTGAATTTTTTTTTAAATTTCAGGATTTTTTCACCAGGTTAGGAGAAGATGATCCATGAAAAAAAAATATGGGGTCACCATACTCGTTAAAAAAATATGGCAGCCAAATGCATGTATATCACTTAAAAGCCATAACACTGAATACATAGGGAAATTTGAATTTTTTCTTCTTAGATGTTCAATAAATCAAACTTGCCAAGGTCAAATTTTTCCCATTTTGCTATATAATACTAAACACATATAGTGCTTGTTAAATATGTAATAAAAACAGGGGGACACCATACTTTCTTAGAAAATATTAGCGGTATAACAGATAAACGGAGCCTTTTCAGTCCTATTTCCAGGAGGGGGTGGGGGTGGGGAATCAGGGTGGGTGTGGAGAATATTATTGAAGATCAATTTATTAGCCATTCAGAAGTTTTGTTTTAGTTGAAACTGAATAAGAGTGAATTTGGGGGGTATTCCGGAGGAATAATTTTTAATCTATGGAGCACTTTGCACCCTTCAACCGTTGAATTTAAAATGCCAATTTTTTGGTCCATCCCATCACACTATCGAACCACCAGTAAAACGCATAAATGGTTGTGTTGTGTCTTTTGTTGATTTTTATTCCATTTTGATATGTCTGGGTACTTTTGTTAGGAAATTCAGCTTGTTTTGAAAAATTTGACAAATGACCATGTTGTAGCTCCATAAGAGCAGGGAAATGAACGTCCTCTACTCCCTTAATATCGCTTGTTTGTTATAAAGCTCAACACAGCAATTGCGTAATTATTTATAGGAGCATTTTATGAGCAGAGAGATGAAAATTTATTAAGGAACATAAATTATTTTTATACAAATAGTATACACCGAGATTGAAGATCAGAACATATCAGTTTTCCATACATGGTTTTTAGCCTTGGCTGAGACTCCATATACATGTAACCCAGAAGGTTTCAAGAGAAGATTATTAGGTTTACAGATCTACCATGAGTCATTTAAGCATCACAACTTACTTCATGTTTGGGCTGATTTCAAATGCCATCTTCGCAAGTCCCGGTAAATCCTTTTGGTGATTCGAAGGAGTTCTTCGGTCGACGCCTCTATTATACGATCTCGTACATTTCATCCCCCACGCTTGTTTTGAATTAGGATGTCGGTATTATACATATCGCATGCTGATAGCAAAATACGAGCGTAGCGTGCAAGATCTATGGCGTTACGTTTCATAACTTGTGTCTTAATTCCGCTTAACCTGGAGCTAGAGGCCGTATGAACCCATGTACTTCAAGATCCTCATGGTACTCATATGAACAGTCACAATCAAAGCGCGACTGAGATACATCATTCTTTAGATGACGACTTTACAACGAATATTATGGATTAAGAATACTGATCAGCGATACGGATTTGATATTTTTGGAACATGATGTCTTGACGGCATCATTGAAAACTGTTGACTGCTTCTCTCTTGCAGGAAACAAGCTTATGTTTATGTATACTATGATTGTCTTTTTGAATTTGGTGCTAATACTGTTATATGGAATACGGAATAGATCTTTGGATTATGGACGCGGATATTCTCCAACGGACGACGACTGAATTATGAATGACGGACTAGACGCTTGTAATTCCAAGCCTGCGGTTTTTGCTTTGACTTCCGATGTCGATTTCAACTTGACATCAAAGCAGTTGGGCCCCCGATGAAATTCAAACCTGTCACATCTCATACCTTGCAGCGGATTGGCGCAATCAACTAGCTTAGCGCGATCATTGATTCGGTTTATTTAGAGGGATTCCATTGATCTATTTATATCCAGAACGCGTATGAGTAACTAACCAAGCCATTGTATCGATCCACCACTATAACACAGATACACTGGCTTGCAAGGATGTAAAATTAAGACCAGTGTATTTAAACTTCACATGCAGACTTAGGATATAGGTCAAGTTGTATGCTGACCCCATACAACCTGCCTGGCCAGGGTGGCATAGCCAAACATTTGATGGTTTAGGTCAAATAAGTTTCACTCTCACAGAGCGGGGTCAGCTGGCTTGGTCCATGTACAGATAGATATCAAAATCAATGCAGTTAAGAATTCAGCACACAGATTATTATTTTGAAAGGGCAGCTACATGTACATTTGTACCCCAGAGAAATGAAATCTGGATTCTGTGGGAAAATCAGTTTCAATCATAGTGAACAAACTAGCATGGAAAAGCGGGATTAATTAGTACGGTAACTACAATCAACCAAAATGAAGGTATAAATTTAGAAACATGACACATAATCAAGTTTAGAACCACCATTTATTTTTGTGATGAGAAATATATAGTCATAACCATATAAGACACTGACAATTATTCCCTCCGCCCATACCTCAGATGTGGAATCTGTATTAATGCCATACATCAAAGGCAGTGCATCCTACTTATGAGGGTAATGAGCAACTCTCAAGAGTGGAAGCTGCTTTGTATTATGCTACTGATAAACAGTGATGCATCAGAGCTGTATTATCACCAAGCAATGGTAACATGTTTTTACCTCATTTGTTTGTGTCAACAATTCGCTTTCTTTTCCAGATGATGACATATCAGGCGTCAAAAGCAGCAACACTGACTAATAACCTTAATTGACACTTGAGGATTATAATTCTCAAAGCCTTGGATATCGATAAAACTGTATATACTTGCTGCATGAGTGATGTCAGCCTATTATACTCACAGTATGATGGAGTGCCGAAGTACCGGTATATCCATCTCTTCATTCACTACTAGTTACTATCAGTGCTGAATTGGAAAGTTGGTTCAATATGAAATCAGAATATAATACAGCACAAAGCTAGTGGATACTGTATTCTAGTGATATCGTTCAACATTAAGATATTTTAAGAGCTGTCACCTTTCAAGATTCTACGTCATCTTACCCGAATTTCTCGAAAGCCTTTCTGAAAATTGAAAAAATCGAAAGCCTGGCAAATTATTGTCTCAGGAGAAAAACATTGGGTTTAAAAAAATAAACCAGGAAGATGATAAAACCGCAAACAAATTCAGCGCTCAAAATCACCCGGCATACATAGATTTTTTCACCTACTGTACATGTAGACTGATGCTGTTTGCTCCCATACTTCAATTAGCCCCCCTTAATACCGGTTGTTTTGACACTTTCAAATTGGTATTAACTAGTTCACGTGGTTTAGAAGACGATAATCATAGTTCTCCAGCAGTATGTATGATCTAAATATGTCTAGCGATTTCCTATTCTCATATCTCGCCAGTGACGGACAATCAATGATATTTTTGTTTCTACCAGTACTTGAATGCGTACCAGAGAAAGTTAGGCAGGTTCATGATTTAGCTGATGATTGGTTTGTTAATGATGTTATCGAATTATCAAAACGAAGATGAAGTTAAGGCTCCATTTTTTCACAACAGAAGTCGAGATACAATTAATATTAGGCCTTCTGATATTTATGTGGCAATTTTCGTTTTTGACTTATAATCTTTCCAGGTATTTGAAAGGATCGAGTCCACTGAATAAAGAGTGAATCGGTCTAGTTACTTGAGATAAGAGTTAAGTAAAAACTGGCAACCAATTGTTCCATTTTATGATTACTACAGCTGTATACATTTAGGGCTTAATACTCAGTTTATGTTAAAAGTCTGCATGTACATGTGTTGATGAAAAGTTGTTCAGGCTGAAGGCTCCCTCTGGCTGTTGAACCTTACAGACATTTGACCTGGTTAGGCTTATCACTCTACTGTGATTTACCCCAGGATATCAGATTCAAAACTTGACCAATGACCTAGATGTCTCCAAATACTGTTGGACACTACATGTATACCCACGAAGGAGACACCCCCATGTCATTTCAGCCCTTTCATCATACTGCTTGCGTCGCAACGTAACACGAAGATGGTGAACCAATAATTCTTGTTGTAGATTCATTGGCTGTCACTTAAGAAGAAAGCTGACACTCTGTTCTCTGTGACGTTACCACTAATCATGCAGGAATAATTTGGAACCTACTTACACATGAGCAGTGTGACTAACGTCACAGGACCTACGAAGTACAGTAGGCATTAGGACTCGAACGCGAACTGAACTCTTGGAAATCCCCACCCCCAGTTGAAATCCTGCCTATATTAAGATGGGCACCGCCCAAGTCAGAATCGCCACTGATTTTCATCAAAAATCACCAGAAATTTCCATCAAAAATAGGTCAGCTCAGAACTTGTTGGTAACAGTCTCCTAATGCGCCTTCATTCCAAAATAAATAACGATCACCGATTTAATTTTACATTTTTTTTTAAAGGAAACAGATTGAATAATATAGGTTCACTAGATTTCAAGCTTTACGTGTGAAAATACATCTACATCTCTTTAGTGGTTTTAGTGCCCTTGTCCAGGATCAAAACAACTTTTTAAATCACATTATTTTCCCAACAATACACCAAATTTTTATATATAGTACTATAGTATAGAAAGGTAGCATTTATGTAGTTTACGGTAATTCAACTCGAGACCAACACCTTCTATGCACAAGATAATAATGATTCTATGTGATTCTCCTGAGCATAACCGGTACAAAGACGAATAAATAGCGTCTCTACATCACGTTGTTATCTAGATATATGAGACAACACATTTTGGGTATCGGCAAACTGATGAATGTACTATTCCGGTTTCCTTGTTTCACATTATATTCTATGGCAGTTGATCGGTGATTTTCTTTATGATAAACGTTAAACCACCGCAGCTTCGTTGTGCAAATTTGTGAATTTTTGAGGGTATATGCAGTAGGGTATTTTTAGCCGGAGAGTAACTGATAGGCCTAGTCATTAAATGCGATAAAACGCTGGAGCAAAACGGACCACAGTTTTCTTGGCAATGATGACATGTTTGGATGTGAAACAGGATACACGTTACAGGCTACAGCTTACATATATATAACAATATACTGAAGTGTTAATTATAAATCTAATTTTAATCAGAATTATTTCAGATCAGAACTTGCTGGTAACAATGCCCTAATGCACGTTCATGCCAAAAATCAAGGTTCTAATGTCAACGGTTCTCCTTATTTTGCCGACGAAAGGATTCGGATGGACTGACTCACTCACTCATTACCGGACAATTTGCGATCTGTAGCCTACTTCGTAGGAATAAGTCTCCGTACAGAGGATCATGGGTAGGCCTAAATTAATAATGATGGCCATGATCGAGGGTCTGACTGAAAAAATGTCTAATTTGATCTTTATAAAAGTACCCTAAGTTATTTTATATTACAATATAATGACGGAACAATACGGGTACGCCTTAAAAATCTTAGACAATTTTGTATGGATTCCGAGAATGGGGCAGAATGTCAGGGGCAGACAGATTCGAAATCCTAAATAAGTGTGAAATTATTGATTCAAAAGATGTGTCGCCTTCGAGTTTGACTTCGCCTTTCAAATCCATTGATAAGCATATACATTGTACATATATGTATCCATGCCATATAATGCTGTATATTGAGATAAGAGTTTGCTATAAATCTCGGCATGAGATGATGTTATCACTATGGTCATACGTTCTTTGAGTCAAGGAACAACCTCACATGCGTAGATTATTAGCCAATTTTATGTCATCCGAAAAATCTGCAGTCATTTGGTGGTGATTGCAGTCATGTATTCCCTTACTGTCGATTGGTAGCAAGGTCAATTGCCTTCAATACAAACAGCCACAATATTTTTTTTTCTTTGTAAATTTTGGGGGAGGATTTGTACCTGGATCCATGACAATTCGATTTGTGCACGTTAGCCCACTGGACTATATTTCCAACCATAAAGAAAAAGACTTTCAATGATAACTTTACAAATGCACAATGCATACCGGTAAAGCTCTTCCGGCAAACTCTTTGATTGGGGGCTACTATTGCAGCATTTAATGTGAGGATTCAGCGGCCGCCTAGGTCCCAGATCTCCGGATTTTAGGCAGCTGGGGACGTGTTCTTGCCAATTAAAAAAATCGCAAATCACCACTCCGTTATAGATTTGAGGTTCACGGAAGTTGTTGAAAATCTGAACATGAAATGGCGCATTTTGACAGCATATTTCCGACTTTCGAGACATGTATTTTAACACTGAAGCAAAACTGTAGAAAGGTTTTTGAAGTGGAACTTATACTTTCTAGGTATATGGTCCCGCCTGGGGTTATTTTTCTTTACTTTAATTTACTAAATGGTATGTTCTGGTGCATTTTGATGGAATATTTTGACATCAAAGAAATTTTACTGAGTGATATATGTGAAGATACTCCAGCGGAAATCACTTTCATTTCCCTATTGTGTTCAGGGTATTTTTTTAAATCTAGATGTAAAATTGTGCTTTCTGGTGCATTTTTGACAGTATATTATCAAGAAAGTCAAAAATGTTCGATCCAGAAGTCAGACCCGACTCTCATGTTTTGGATCGATTGCGTGGGCTTGTCCATTTTACAAGATTCGATTCAAAACTCTTTCAACAGTCCTTTTTTTTAAAAAGAAGTTCATACGATTTATGCCAACGACCCTCGCAGAAAATGGTCGCAAAAAACAGTGTTCTAGTGCATTCGTATAGTAGGATTATGGTATAACATTTTTCATTCTCTCCGAAACCCATTGAAACTATAGTATAGTGTTGTGTTTTTCTGCTTCAATTATTGGGGGACTTCAAACATCAGGATAGCATTTCAATTGAATTTAATGTTTAAAGTTTTCAACGGACTTCCACGGTGTTTGTGTGATCCTTCTCAAAACTTCTACCAATGTGTATAATTTGAAAAATCGAATTTAAGTCAATCCTGTAGGACAGTATTGCTCAGTCATTTGGAATAGAGGGCTACGCTAGATCGAAGTATGCCTAAGTGAGAAGTGAACAAAATCATTGCTTTTGCAGGTTGACACTTTTATCACAAACTGTTGATTGACATATTTATTGCTATTTATTTTTCCTTTCTTTCTTTTCTCATATCATACACTGGTTATGTGGACAACATTCAAAGTCAACTTGATTGTCAGAAATTATAATCTTTAAACTGAACATAAATTTTGCTAGTTTGTCATATACATGTCTAAATAAGAATCACATAGTTTGAAAATAGAAACTGAAAAATAGAAAATTATATATGAATTGTATTTCTGAATGTTTGCATTATTTGATCTAGTTTGGATACTATTATAGTTTCAATATGGCATTTAATTCAATTCAATTGTTTATTGCAAGACTCAATACAGGATATGAGTATGGCAAAATACAAGTTAACAAACTAATCTAAGAACATGTAGTAATAAGAACTGGTTATTACTGGTAAATTATATGCACATTTTCTGAGTTTTAGAAGTGAAATTTGTAGCATCAGTGTTCCAAATTATCAACCAAGATACTATATTTAAAAGGAAATTGAATATCATTATGGCATACATGTATTTATTGTCTAATCAATTTAGTCAAAACAATATAAACCTACGAAGCTCAAAAGTGGCTCTTAAGTTTACTTTAAACTGTATATAAACAACGTGCATATCTGAGTATGCAAGTTTGCAGACCTGAATATTGCTACCTCTACACATGTATGTACCCCATTTTCAACATGATCAATGTTTATCCTGTTAATAGGATTTATATGCCTGAAGATATTCTAGGCAGAAATGTGGTCATATAGCCTCCGTAAAGTTCAAATATCTTAACATTAATTAACATATCACAGAAAACAAGCTTCATGAGCTGAAGATTATTAAAAATACTTAAATAACAAAATGATTTTCACTTGACAACTTACATTTAGCATGGGCTGTCTTGAAATGCAGACCAACATCACCTATAGTGTTGAGCAGTATTTAACAGGTTTGAAGGCAGACTTAGGATATGGCTCAAGTTTTATGTTAACCAGGTCCTGTATCTCTATGATGGCCTAGATAACAATCTTGACCAGGTCAAGTAAATCACCACAGGGCTGCACCAGCTGACCTGCATAGCTGGTGTAAAATGTATTGGGTCTGTACAATTTGGAGATATATAGTTCTAGTCTACTCTGTATCCAACTTAGTCTTTCAGCTAAGCTTAAAAATCCTTATACAGAACTTAGAGGGGTGATACATTCATGAACAAAATATGATGATTTAACTTGGAAGAGCATGGTTAAAATCAACCAAACATATTTTGGTTACTCTCAAACCAATCCAAATAAGTACCGCTGGTAATTTTGAAACTATTAGCACAGGTCTGTGATTCACTGATTATAACCCGTAGGAAGTCTTTAATTTAGTCTACTGATGCAAAATTATTGCACAACTCGTGTAAATTTGGAAGAAAAGGTTTTAAGTTAGTTTACTGTGAAAGTAACTTTTTTGAAAACTCGGGGAAAAATCGGTGCATCCAGCCTCGTGAAATCTTGAAGTATTCCGACGCAAGCCGAATTAGTGAAGAGAAAAACCTGGATGCACAACGCGCTTGATGAAAGGGCTGAAATGACATGGGGCGTCTCCTAATTAATATATGTTTGTGTTAGCTTACACTGAGAGAGCCTGGCAATCAGGAATTTGTTATGGCATAGACGTAATGTTGGATTTTCAAACCACCTCACCATGTATTTCGTGAATACTAGAAATTACTCCAATGTATGCAATATGATCTAGGGGAAACTTTCGCTCTGTTCCAGCATAACAATCAAATGCATACAGGGATACAGCCTTCCAAGATTATAGCAATTGCCAATGCATACTGGAATAGATAGATGGTTGAATTGTCTGGTTAGCAGTGCAATCAAGTTTAGATTTCGCATCAAACTCATCTTGCTAAAGCATGATTATCATTGTACAATACAAATTCAGTAAGTTCTCTTCCCAAGTTCCAAGTTCCAGCTCCGTAGTTCCAAGCTCCAGTTCCCCCAAGCTCCCCTTCCGAAGTTTCAAGCTCCAGTTCCCCCAAAAGCTACAGTTCAAAAGCTCCCAGACCCAAGTACTCCCAGATAAAAAGGCTTGAGGGGTAATAAATGACAAGCTCCATGGTTTTAGGAAGATCGCTACCGGTACTATTCAACATCTAGTACTAAACCTCTCGTAATACAGGGCATTTCTCCTAATAATAATATGTTTCGGTAAATTTTTAGCATCGGCGGGTCTTTTTTTGTGTACCGGTCATT
Source organism: Hanleya hanleyi (assembly GCA_036873755.1). Classification (NCBI taxonomy): domain Eukaryota; kingdom Metazoa; phylum Mollusca; class Polyplacophora; order Lepidopleurida; family Hanleyidae; genus Hanleya; species Hanleya hanleyi. The sequence goes on along the minus strand of JAVTVY010003779.1, from coordinate 248,635 downwards.
ACCGTTCGGCGGTAAGTGTGCATAGAAATTGAGGCAAGCAGAACATTTTGATCTATCATATACAATTGGCAATATTTGATGCTGACAGTCCACAATGTAAACTCGAAGAAAAATAAGATGGATTAAAACAGTTATTAAACTTCACACACATTTCTTTGTAAACGTCGCATATCCTTTCTGTATGTAGACCTCTGCTGGCCAATAATTGAAAGTTGACATGATCATTTGCTCCTGAAAACTTAAAATGACTCGAATATAAATTTTTCAGCTCTCATTGCTGGTATACAGAAATGATAAATAAATCATACAAACCTGGAGTCGGAATCCATCTCTTATGTTTCCTCTTTTTAGCCTTTGCTATACCCTTTATACATCTGCAACATTCCTTGTGTTCAGTTCCAGTGTAATTTCAGAAAATGAAGCCTTTTGATGATTCACGGATATCAAACTACTGCACCTTTCCCTGGATTCAGTCAGAAATCAGCCTTATCCTATTTGTAAGCAATTTTATTACATCCCTATCTCCAGTCCATTCTGATGAGTCAAATTCCATTATTTGATTTAGATAATTCCTGTCCAGAGTCTACCTCTCAGGGATTCCCCACCTGCACTGTCATATATCCGTCACTATTACGCAACCAAAGTTATGTTGTGTCTATATTCTGGATTATCACTTTGTTTCATGTGCAGCGATTTAGAGACCTGGCAGTCTTTGACTTATCTTATGCACATATTCTCACTAGGTCGCCTACAACGTGTGTAAACACGGTAATCTGCTCAAGGAACATAATCAGTTTATTGTCAATGTGTGTAATTCTAATAGTACAGGGGCTCCAATTGTGTGTGTGTGTGTGTGTGTGTAGGGAATGGGGGGGAGGAGGGACGTCAACTTCACGCTTGCCAGAACTACATGGCGTGTTTGTAATCATCACATCAGCTACAAACGGTAATTAACTATTTGTCATTTTATTGATGCAGTTCGGTTTCACAGAAAGCCATAATCAACGGTTGCAACCACCAATAGGTGGACGTCCATGGCTCTGTATAATACAATTCAAGTTTTCAAAAGTCGACAAATAGAAATACGAAGCTGCGCATCTGAAAACCCCTCGGCACTGGGCGCCAGCCATTCATAATTTATTCAATTTGAACCAAGGTGTCAGGAACACCAGGCTGTCAAGTGACAAATATACTGATTATCAAAAATGTTAAAATTAGAAATGGTCCCTAAGGTTTCCATCCAATCAGAGAAACCAGTATTCATTACATAAGTCTCTTGATGCATCGATGATGTATACATGTACCAAGTTTTACTTCGAGCATTTGAACGGTATCAGAGATAAACAGCATTAATGATGTCGCATAAATTAAAATGGCCGTCCATCCTTCTCGCCACTCAGAGGGGCTGATATGTTTATTCATTCATGCAAGTCTCTTCAGACATCGATGCTGTATACCAAGTTTCGTATTTCAATGATGTATATCTCTGATACATTTAATTTTAAGTGTTCTATACCGTATAGAACACTTAAAATTAAATTGTATCAGAGATATACATCATTGAAGATTTTGCATAAATTAAAGCTGGCCACCAAGATTTCCACGCAAACCAGATCTGTTAGTCATCGTAAGTCTCTTGATGCATCGATAATGTATTCCAAATTTTACATTGAGCAGTTGAACGGTATCAGAGAGAGAGAGATCATTAATGATTTCGCATAGATTAAAGATGACTGCCAAAGTTTCCAACCAATCGGATCCAGATTCAATAGGGCTCTGGTTCACGAGCATATGGGTGTGCACTACAAGTTTGGTGTGCCTAGGGTAAGCCGTTCTAAAGATATCTGGGTAACGAGAAAGGTGTGATGGACTGACGGACGGACGTATACATGTACGACAACGCAATTTGGCCGAGGGGTAAAAACTCGAAACAATGCTGACGATTTTATGAATTACATAACTGAGAAATCTTTGAAATGAAACTAATTGCCGTCTTTTCATACATACCTCTAATTTTGGCTGCTGATGTGCAAGTGAATCGCGGTAATTCGATATATATAGGGTACCTGTATCTAGTGATCAAGGGGGTCAATGCGACAGTCCGAATCATAAGGGGAACAAGACTGGTATATGATGAATACAAGAAATTTGATGACCGGTCCCATTTGTCATGTTTGAAAAAGAAAATTTAGTCGCGTTATCATCGGCTTATTGCCGATGTGTTGACCGAATAGCCCCAGTCAAATCATACCACGATACTACATTTGTTAGTGCACACATAGCTCGAAAAGTTCTGTTTCAACAGAATATTTAGCAAATCATCCAATTATTTCTGCATAAAGCCATGGTAATGTTCCCCCTCTACTCCTTACTTATTTTCCCTGATCCCCCAGCTATCCTGACGTGTATTCATGGTCTTCCGACCTCTAAAATTGTAATAAGATGGGCATTTGAATTTGAGAGAGAAGGATGGTCACTTTCTGTGACCTCCTAGCTATCCCAGCGAAGTTTCACAACAAAAGAAACCGGTCGATTGTAAAATTATAAGACGGAAGTGTGTAATCTAAGTTCCTTTACAGAGGATAGACAGGACTTTCTTCCATTTAAAGTTATTTTCCATGGGCGATCTGTGCTATCCTGAAGGATGTTTTCACAAACTTCTAATCCCCCCCAAAAAAATGTTGGTTCCAGTAGGTGTTAGATGCGGCTTATTTTAATCTGTAATCTATAATCAGTGAGCTCCACAACAATTCAAAACATGTGTTGAACAGGCTAGACAGTAAGATTATAATAAGTAACATTATAAGATTGACAATGGCATATGTGTTATACCTCTTAAACAACCAGATGTGTATCATATCTGGGAGCTTTGGTGCTGGTGCTTTTGAACTTTGGAGGTGGGGCTTGGGGGAACTGGAGCTTGGAACTACCGAGCTGGAACTTGGAACTAGGGAACTTGGGAAACTTGAAACTTGAACTAGGGTGTCCCCTGGTTTAGACCAGTACTGAGGGAGATAATTTAAGTATGGGAGAAATCAGCATCATTCCAGGAGCAAAACGCTGAATTTGTTTGCGGTGTTATCGTCAAATTTCTTATCTTATCTTCCTTGTTTATTTTCTCGAACTCAGTGTTTTTCACCCGAGACAATAATTTGCCAGGCTTTTCAATTTTCGGAGAGACTTTCAAGAAATTCGGGTAACATGACGTAGAATCTTGAAAGGTGACAGCTCTTAAAATATCCTAACGTTAAAGGATATCATTTTGATACAGTACCCACTAGCTTTGCTGTATTATATTCTGATTTCATATCGAACCAACTTTCAAATTCACCGCTAACAGTAACCAGTAGTGAATGCAGAGATGGATGTACCGGTACCTCGGCACTCCATCGTACTGTGAGTATAATAGGCTGATATCACTGGTGCAGCATTTATATATGATTTTCTTCAAGGCTATGGGAATTATGAACCTCAAGTGTCAATTAAGGTTATTAGTCAGTGCTGCTGCTTTTGACGCCCAATATTTTTATCATCTGGACAAGAAAATGAATTGTTGACACACAAAATGAGGTATGGACAGAGGGAACAATTGCTAGTGTCTCATATGGTAATGACTATTATTACCCATCACAAAAATGAATGGTGGTTCTACATGTAAACTTGGTTCAGAGAGTTTGATTATGTGTCATGTTTCTAAATTTATACCTTCATTTTGGTTGATTGTAGTTACCGTACTTAATTTTTAGCTGATTAGCCCCGCTCTTCCATGCTAGTTTGTCCACTATAATTGAAACTGTTTTTCACACAGAATCCAGATTTCATATCTCCGGGGTACAAATGTATCTTCCCTTTCAAAATAATAATCTGTGTGCTGGATTCTTAACTGCATTGATTTTCATATCTGTACATGAACCAAGCCAGCTGACCCCGCACTGGGAGAGTGAAACTTATTTGACCAGTGTTTGGATAGGTCACCCTGGACTGGCAGCTACGATGTGGTCAGCAAACAACTTGACCTATATCATAAGTCTGCCTGTGAAGTTAAAATACACTGGTCTGTATTTGAAAGCAGTCCAAACATGAAGTAAGTTGTGTTTCTTAAATGGCTCATGGCAGATCTGTAAATCTAATAATCTTCTCAATCTTCTGGGTTCAAGAGTCTCAGCCAAGGCTGAAAAACAGGTATGGAAAACTGATATGTTGTGAACTTCAATCTCAATACAATTCCGTGTATACTATTTGTATAAAATAGATTATGTTCCTTGATAACTTTTCATCTCTCTGCCCATAATAAGCTATGAATAATAACGCAATTGCTGTGTTGAGCTTTCTAACAAACATGCGCTATCAAAATATATACATGTAAATATAGATATATTATGCATAACTGTCAGATGAGATCGATTAACCAAATTATTCCTACGAAGTAGGCTCTCATAAGTTTGCAGATTGTCCGGTAATGAGTCAGTCCATCCGAATCCTTTCGTCGGGACTGTTACCAGCAAGTTCTGAGCTGATATACTTCTGATGAAAATTTGACCTACTTGGGTGACCTATAAACCCCAAAATTGAAAGAAACATGTCTTAGGTCAAGGTACACACTTACATTATATCAAACCCTACTTCGTAGGTCCTGCGACGTTAGTCACGCTGCCATGTATATAAGAGATTATATGAATTAATCGAGAATTTGCCAATTCTACTCTTTACCAAAGCTCTGAATTTCGCCTTTAAAAACATTGTTCACAGCAAAGACAAATTTGAATAGAATCCAATGTCGTGATATGCCTGAAATAGTGTTGAAAGCGACATTAAATCATATTCACTCACTCACTCCTTGAATTTGTATAGATACTGGTTAACATGGCAGTGTGACTAACGTCACAGCACCTACGAAGTAGGGGTTGATATGATTCAATTGTGTACTCGAGAGATGACTTGGGGGCCCTATGTACTACCGTGAGAGAATTTATATGGCAGTCTCTAATTGATAGTGAGTACTATTAACTTTCCCAGATGTCACCGCTAGTGAGTCATTAGCGTAGCAACTATTATCGCCCTCAGTTCCTATTACCCTGGACACTTATCCGCCCAGCAGTACAGCACGAGATCACCCATCCAAGTCTTGACCGGGCACAAAGTCGCTTACATTCGGTGATTTTACGAGAACCGGTGTGTCTAACGTGATTCAGAAGTCGCAGTGAAACATACAGCCAAGAATTCCCGATGGGCATGACAGAGCAATCGGTGAGCCATCAATAAATAATAAAAAAAATAATTATAATAAATCAAATTTTCATCAGAATTCGGTCAACTCAAAACTTGCTGGCAACAATGCCCTAATGCACGTTCATGCCAAACGTCAAGGCTCTAATGTCAGCGGTTCTCCTTTTTTTGCCGACGAAAGGATTCGGATGCACTGACTGGCTGACTAACTCACTCACTCACTCATTACCGAACAATTTGCAAATGGTAGCCTAATTCGTAGAAATAATAAATATGAACTGTATTCATATAGAGGATCCTGAAACTCCAAAAGAGACCACTTGTCTGAGTTGATTGTACACGACTCTGAATAATAGCAATTTTACAGAAACATCAAAATTATCAAAATATTGAGGAGGATATATTGACTATTGTGCACGAATACTGCATGTATATGATAAGGCAGAATTGGAAAATTATGTAGTGATTGAGTCCGTGAGATTGCACTTGCTGAAACTGGAATGTTCAGATAGACTATTATTCCAATTTATCTGAAAGGACTCTTTCAGAGAGTAACGTTACTCCCAGCTGTTCTAACAAGCATCAGATCTCACAAAGGATAAGGTAATAGGAAGGCAAGACGTGTAGGCTTTCCAAATCAAGCCCTGAGAGTAGCGTTACTCTCAACACTTTGAAAAGTGGCACACATTCTATATATCAGAAAAATGAGAGTAGCGCTACTCATCTTGGAGAGCCAATATCACTGTTTTTCTCTCTGTGAGAGTAACGTTACTCGCAACAGTTTTACCAGTGGCTCAAAGTTTGAAAACGGGGAGTATCATTACTCATCATGGAGCCCATTATTGTGATTATTCTCTGTGAGAGTAACGTTACTCTCTCAATTTCAGAGAAACCAAGTTATTCAACCCCACTTTTCAAAAAATGATGGATTCACATAGCAATATCTAGTCAAATGGACTTCAATTTGCTGAAAATAAGCCAAAAAAGGGAATTTTGGATTTTCCTTTTTGAAATGGATTCTGTTATATGTACATTTGACACCCTGAGTGTGTGAAGGATAAACAGTCAAACATTCACCCAGACTGCATGGATATATTGTAGATGGAATAGTACTAATGCGAAATATTATGATGCAAATATAGCAAGAACGTGTGCAAATAATATGATAATGCAAACGACACAAACATAAGTAGAAACTCTTGCACGTAGTCATGTGGTGACGGGTGACAACTGGGTATATTAGGGCGTTTCCCAAATGGTCACATCCGGTTGGTCCCGTAAGATCCGACCTGGGTGCAATCACATTCATAGAATGAACACACACCACCAGAAAGAGATGGAGTGAAACGATCCCTTGGTGGGTTTCGAGGTGCCCCATGACAAAATAGAAGTCAAATCTTTTTCCTGTGAACTCAATTAACCCATACTTCTAATATAGGTGATCAAATGAGTTTGGAATGCTATTAAAATATTGAAATCGAACACTTAATACAGATCTCGAACTTTATACTCCCAACCCGATATATTCGCAGAGTCGGACTGCAAAATTGTTGACACTTTAACTCGAATTTAAGCTATCTTGCATTGCTGTGATTCGAAAGCTGGTCAACATTTCCAATCTTTTTACATATGTTTGAAAGTCAAGTTCAAAGCGAACCAATTTGTGAGCCAAAGGCGATGCCTTGACCATCTTGCATAGCAGACCGCGTTCCATCCAATTGCAGTTACGCGACCTGGAAAAACTGCGCTGATGGTAAAAGACGCTAGGGATGCTCCGCACTGTTTCGTAGAAAAAACGAGGGAGTTTCCCAATGTTTTATAGGTCACAGACTGGAATTCCCCTCAAAACTTGATTTTAAAAACGAAAATGGCATTTTTTTTTGTTATGTTGATATGAATTCAGTCTGAAGGTTGATAGAAAATCAGGATGGATGAATTCAGAAAAAATATAGAATTTAGAGGTGAATTGGGGATGACACCATGCACTTCGGATCGAGGCTATCCTTTGAGCGCCATTTTCGTCACTGTTGCAGACGACACGTTACATTGAAATCCAGCTGGAGATGGGCACATAAATGCCACTTTTTTGAAAGCTACTGGGGTTATTTGACAGAGTCGTAGTGAATATAAACATCTCATTTGCGTAGTGGATACATGAGCCGTCAGCTGAAGTTGATGTATTTTGTGGAAAATGAGCCCACGTGAGAGCGTCGTTGTTGTTGCCGATTACAGGTCAGTCATTCAAATTTCTTTTTCAACACTCAATTGTTTTGGCCTTAAAATATCCCTGAGATATATAGAATTATTTTGATATATGAAGTATGAACAGGTTCTGTGTTTAGGGCCTCCTCTATAAGTGAGACCCCAAATGTGGGCCTTTTCACAGCAGTCTCCCAAGATGTTTCAGTATCAGCGCGGACCATCTTTAAAGTTTCATTGTTTCCTACATTTGCCTGGCTTGTTGGATGTTTGATGGTAGATGAATGGGTTTATTTTTTCTTCAAATAGATTTTTTTTAAGACTATGTTTCTTTTACATTTATTAAGGTTCATGGTTATTGAAAATGTGCATTGTTGTGATTCGGAATTACAAGCGTCAAGTCCGTCATTCATAATCCAGCCGTCGTCCATTAGAGAATATCCGCGTCCATAATCCAGAGCCTATTCCATTTCCATATAACAGTATTAGCACCAAATTCAAAAAAGACAAAGTATACATAAACATAGGCTTGTTTCCTGCAAGAGAAGCGGTCAACAGTTTCAATGATGCCAAGCAAGACATCATGATGTTCCAAATATCAAATCTATCGCTGATCAGTATTCTTAATCCATTTTGGTCAAATAGATTTTGTTTAAAACTACATGTATGTTTCTTTTACATTTATTAAGGTTCATGGTTATTGAAAATGTGCGTATTTATCTGCCACCGGTTATATCGCACAAGTCCTTCACCATGACACAAAATGGATTGTCCCATTAATAAAGTCACGTGTGCGAAATTGACACCACAGAGAACGAGTCCAATTAGTTCGGTCACGGAGGCCGCAGGCCTTAGTGATCAAAAGTGAGAACTCGTTCTGTTCCATCGCGATTTATCCTACTTGTTTACCGCTGTAAACGAGCCTTTATTTCTATTCCGCTATACTGCAAACGGCAAAATTGTTGAGATGTTTCGTGTAGAAGAATGTATTCTCATATTATTATGAGTTAGCCCCCTGTGCCATGACAAAAAATGGGTTGACCCATCAATCAAGTCACGTGTCCGAAATCTACATCCAAGGGACCAGTTCATACTACGGCAGCTATAGGTGCATGTCAGCAAGCTTTGAATGTTCAAAACGACGAAAAGCAAATTAACAATCACCTATATACATTCCAAGACTTCCAACTAAAGCGTGAACCGTGGATTTTCTAATAGATTAGTGTTGATTGGCCCGTTACATCATCTATAATGGTCGCATCGCAGTATACAGATTAGTCTATCCTCCTTTGGGCGAGTGCAGCTGAGCACGTGGATTATCAATATTACCACGACCTCAAATTATCTGCACTGAATCGCCTATAAAGTGCCGTCTAATGGTAGAAGATGACGCCTAGTCTATCATCCGAACGCAATTAAGTTCAAGTTCAAGTATTTATTGCTCAAACACCATAAGAGGCAGAGTACAAATTAAATCGAACAATTAGCCAGAGAAACAATAGTGTATGTACATTTGACACCCTGAGTGTGTGAAGGATAAACAGTCAAACATTCACCCAGACTGCGTGGATATATTGTAGATGGAATAGTACTAATGCGAAATATTATGATGCAAATATAGCAAGAATGTGTGCAAATAATATGATAATGCAAACGACACAAACATAAGTAGAAACTCTTGCACGTAGTCATGTGGTGACGGGTGACAGCTGGGTATATTAGGGCGTTTCCCAAATGGTCACATCCGGTTGGTCCCGTAAGATCCGACCTGGCGGCAATCACATTCATAGAATGAACACACACCACCAGAAAGAGATGGAGTGAAACGATCCCTTGGTGGGTTTCGAGGTGCCCCATGACAAAATAGAAGTCAAATCTTTTTCCTGTGAACTCAATTAACCCATACTTCTAATGTAGGTGATCAAATGAGTTTGGAATGCTATTAAAATATTGAAATCGAACACTTAATACAGATCTCGAACTTTATACTCCCAACCCGATATATTCCCAGAGTCGGACTGCAAAATTGTTGACACTTTAACTCGAATTTAAGCTATCTTGCATTGCTGTGATTCGAAAGCTGGTCAACATTTCCAATCTTTTTACATATGTTTGAAAGTCAAGTTCAAAGCGAACCAATTTGTGAGCCAAAGGCGATGCCTTGACCATCTTGCATAGCAGACCGCGTTCCAACCAATTGCAGTTACGCGACCTCGAAAAACTGCGCTGATGGTAAAAGACGCTAGGGATGCTCCGCACTGTTTCGTAGAAAAAACGAGGGAGTTTCCCAATGTTTTATAGGTCACAGATTGGAATTCCCCTCAAAACTTGATTTTAAAAACGAAAATGGCATTTTTTTTATTATGTTGATATGAATTCAGTCTGAAGGTTGATAGAAAATCAGGATGGATGAATTCAGAAAAAATATAGAATTTAGAGGTGAATTGGGGATGACATCATGCACTTCGGATCGAGGCTATCCTTTGAGCGCCATTTTCGTCACTGTTGCAGACGACACGTTACATTGAAATCCAGCTGGAGATGGGCACATAAATGCCACTTTTTTGAAAGCTACTGGGGTTATTTGACCGAGTCGTAGTGAATATAAACATCTCATTTGCGTAGTGGATACATGAGCCGTCAGCTGAAGTTGATGTATTTTGTGGAAAATGAGCCCACGTGTGAGCGTCGTTGTTGTTGCCGATTACAGGTCAGTCAGTCAAATTTCTTTTTCAACGCTCAATTGTTTTGGCCTTAAAATATCCCTGAGATATATAGAATTATTTTGATATATGAAATATGAACAGGTTCTGTGTTTAGGGCCTTCTCTATAAGTCAGACCCCAAATGTGGGCCTTTTCACAGCAGTCTCCCAAGATGTTTCAGTATCAGCGCGGACCATCTTTAAAGTTTCATTGTTTCCTACATTTGCCTGGCTTGTTGGATGTTTGATGGTAGATGAATGGGTTTATTTTTTCTTCAAATAGATTTTGTTTAAGACTATGTTTCTTTTACATTTATTAAGGTTCATGGTTATTGAAAATGTGCATTGTTGTGATTCGAATTACAAGCGTCAAGTCCGTCATTCATAATCCAGCCGTCGTCCATTAGAGAATATCCGCGTCCATAATCCAAAGACCTATTCCATTTCCATATAACAGTATTAGCACCAAATTCAAAAAGACAAAGTATACATAAACATAGGCTTGTTTCCTGCAAGAGAGAAGCGGTCAACAGTTTTCAATGATGCCGGCAAGACATCATGATGTTCCAAAATATCAAATCCGTATCGCTGATCAGTATTCTTAATCCATTTTGGTCAAATAGATTTTGTTTAAAACTACATGTATGTTTCTTTTACATTTATTAAGGTTCATGGTTATTGAAAATGTGCGTATTTATCTGCCACCGGTTATATCGCACAAGTCCTTCACCATAACACAAAATGGATTGTCCCATTAATAAAGTCACGTGTGCGAAATTGACACCACAGAGAACGAGTCCAATTAGTTCGGTCACGGAGGCCGCAGGCCTTAGTGATGAAAAGTGAGAACTCGTTCTGTTCCATCGCGATTTATCCTACTTGTTTTACCGCTGTAAACGAGCCTTTATTTCTATTCTGCTATACTGCAAACGGCAAAATTGTTGAGATGTTTCGTGTAGAAGAATGTATTCTCATATTATTATGAGTTAGCCCCCTGTGCCATGACAAAAATGGGTTGACCCATCAATCAAGTCACGTGTCCGAAATCTACATCCAAGGGACCAGTTCATACTACGGCAGCTATAGGTGCATGTCAACAAGCTTTGAATGTTCAAAACGACGAAAAGCAAATTAACAATCACCCATACATTCCAAGACTTCCAACTAAAGCGTGAACCGTGGATTTTCTAATAGATTAGTGTTGATTGGCCCGTTACATCATCTATAATGGTCGCATCGCAGTATACAGATTAGTCTATCCTCCTTTGGGCGAGTGCAGCTGAGCACGTGGATTATCAATATTACCACGACCTCAAATTATCTGCACTGAATCGCCTATAAAGTGCCGTCTATTGGTAGAAGATGACGCCTAGTCTATCATCCGAACGCAAGTTCAAGTTCAAGTATTTATTGCACAAACACCATAAGAGGCAGAGTACAAATTAAATCGAACAATTAGCCAGAGAAACAATAGTATATGTACATTTGACACCCTGAGTGTGTGAAGGATAAACAGTCAAACATTCACCCAGACTGCGTGGATATATTGTAGATGGAATAGTACTAATGCGAAATATTATGATGCAAACATAGCAAGAACGTGTGCAAATAATATGATAATGCAAACGACACAAACATAAGTAGAAACTCTTGCACGTAGTCATGTGGTGACGGGTGACAGCTGGGTATATTAGGGTGTTTCCCAAATGGTCACATCCGGTTGGTCCCGTAAGATCCGACCTGGGTGCAATCACATTCATAGAATGAACACACACCACCAGAAAGAGATGGAGTGAAACGATCCCTTGGTGGGTTTCGAGGTGCCCCATGACAAAATAGAAGTCAAATCTTTTTCCTGTGAACTCAATTAACCCATACTTCTAATGTAGGTGATCAAATGAGTTTGGAATGCTATTAAAATATTGAAATCGAACACTTAATACAGATCTCGAACTTTATACTCCCACCCCGATATATTCGCAGAGTCGGACTGCAAAATTGTTGACACTTTAACTCGAATTTAAGCTATCTTGCATTGCTGGGATTCGAAAGCTGGTCAACATTCCTGATCTTTTTGTTTGAAAGTCAAGTTCAAAGCGAACCAATTTGTGAGCCAAAGGCGATACCTTGACCAACTTGCATAGCAGATCGCGTTCCACGCAATTGCTGTTACGCGACCTCGAAAAACTGCGCTGATGGTAAAAGACGCTAGGGATGCTCCGCACTGTTTCGTAGAAAAAACGAGGGAGTTTCCCAATGTTTTATAGGTCACAGACTGGAATTCCCCTCAAAACTTGATTTTAAAAACGAAAATGGCATTTTTTTATTATGTTGATATGAATTCAGTCTGAAGGTTGATAGAAAATCAGGATGGATGAATTCAGAAAAAATATAGAATTTAGAGGTGAATTGGGGATGACACCATGCACTTCGGATCGAGGCTATCCTTTGAGCGCCATTTTCGTCACTGCTGCAGACGACACGTTACATTGAAATCCAGCTGGAGATGGGCACATAAATGCCACTTTTTTGAAAGCTACTGGGGTTATTTGACAGAGTCGTAGTGAATATAAACATCTCATTTGCGTAGTGGATACATGAGCCGTCAGCTGAAGTTGATGTATTTTGTGGAAAATGAGCCCACGTGTGAGCGTCGTTGTTGTTGCCGATTACAGGTCAGTCAGTCAAATTTCTTTTTCAACGCTCAATTGTTTTGGCCTTAAAATATCCTTGAGATATATAGAATTATTTTGATATATGAAATATGAACAGGTTCTGTGTTTAGGGCCTCCTCTATAAGTGAGACCCCAAATGTGGCCTTTTCACAGCAGTCTCCCAAGATGTTTCAGTATCAGCGCGGACCATCTTTAAAGTTTCATTGTTTCCTACATTTGCCTGGCTTGTTGGATGTTTGATGGTAGATGAATGGGTTTATTTTTTTTTTTCCAACAGATTTATTTAAGACTATGTTTCTTTTTACATTTATTAAGGTTCATGGTTATTGAAAATGTGCATTGTTGTGATTCGAAAGCTGGTCAACATTTCCAATCTTTTTACATATGTTTGAAAGTCAAGTTCAAAGCGAACGAATTTGTGAGCCAAAGGCGATGCCTTGACCATCTTGCATAGCAGACCGCGTTCCATCCAATTGCAGTTACGTGACCTCGGAAAACTGCGCTGATGGTAAAAGACGCTAGGGATGCTCCGCACTGTTTCGTAGAAAAAACGAGGGAGTTTCCTAATGTTTTATAGGTCACAGACTGGAATTCCCCTCAAAACTTGATTTTAAAAATGAAAATGGCATTTTTTTTGATTATGTTGATATGAATTCAGTCTGAAGGTTGATGGAAAATCAGGATGGATGAATTCAGGAAAAAATATAGAATTTAGAGGTGAATTGGGGATGACACCATGCACTTCGGATCGAGGCTATCCTTTGAGCGCCATTTTCGTCACTGTTGCAGACGATACGTTACATTGAAATCCAGCTGGAGATGGGCACATAAATGCCACTTTTTTGAAAGCTACTGGGTTATTTGACAGAGTCAGGTAAATATAAACATCTCATTTGCGTAGTGGATACATGAGCCGTCAGCTGAAGTTGATGTATTTTGTGGAAAATGAGCCCACGTGTGAGCGTCGTTGTTGCCGATTACAGGTCAGTCAGTCAAATTTCTTTTTCAACACTCAATTGTTTTGGCCTTAAAATATCCCTGAGATATATAGAATTATTTTGATATATGAAATATGAACAGGTTCTGTGTTTAGGGCCTCCTCTATAAGTGAGACCCCAAATGTGGGCCTTTTCACAGCAGTCTCCCAAGATGCTTCAGTATCAGCGCGGACCATCTTTAAAGTTTCATTGTTTCCTACATTTGCCTGGCTTGTTGGATGTTTGATGGTAGATGAATGGGTTTATTTTTTCTTCAAATAGATTTTGTTTAAGACTATGTTTCTTTTACATTTGTTAAGGTTCATGGTTATTGAAAATGTGCATTGTTGTGATTCGAAAGCTGGTCAACATTCCCGATCTTTTTACATATGTTTGAAAGTCATGTTGTGGAACCACTTAGGAGCCAAAGGCGCACCTGAGCTAGACTGCGGTGATTCGCAAAAGTCCACTCGCATTGCATTAATGCCAGATCTCACGACCAAACAACCTGGCCTATGGAAAAGACGCTGAGTTTTGCCTTATAAAACCATTTTCGCTGATATGCCGGAGCAAAAAGTGGATTTAACTAAGATGCATAGCAAAATAGGAATATTCATGGATAGATCAGTGAAATTTTATAGAAATCCGCGCCTTATTATTTCACCCAATTCAAGTCGTTTAGTGGATTGCTTAGGTCGTGGAGACACTGACATCGCGGACCGCATTTAAAGTTTTATTGTTTTCTACATTTTCCTGGCTTGTTCGATGTCTGATGGTAGATGAATGGGTTTATTTTTTCTTCAAATAGATTTTGTTTAAAACTACATGTATGTTTCTTTTACATTTATTACGGTTCATGGTTATTGAAAATGTGCGTATTTATCTGCCACTGGTTATATCGCACAAGTCCTTCACCATGACACAAAATGGATTGTCCCATTAATAAAGTCACGTGTGCGAAATTGACACCACAGAGAACGAGTCCAATTAGTTCGGTCACGGAGGCCGCAGGCATTAGTGATTAAAAGTGAGAACTCGTTCTGTTCCATCGCGATTTATCCTACTTGTTTTACCGCTGTAAACGAGCCTTTATTTCTATTCCGCTATACTGCAAACGGCAAAATTGTTGAGATGTTTCGTGTAGAAGAATGTATTCACATATTATTATGAGTTAGCCCCCTGTGCCATGACAAAAAATGGGTTGACCCATCAATCAAGTCACGTGTCCGAAATCTACACCCAAGGGACCAGTTCATACTACGGCAGCTGTAGGTGCATGTCAACAAGCTTTGAATGTTCAAAACGACGAAAAGCAAATTAACAATCCACCTATATGACATTCCAAGACTTCCAACTTCATGTGAACCGTGGATTTTCTAATAGATTAGTGTTGATTGGCCCGTTACATCATCTATAATGGTCGCATCGCAGTATACAGGTTCAGAGTCTGCTCCTTTGAGCGGGGTGAAGGTGCCAAAAGCGTGGATTATCAATATTACCGACCTCAAATTATCTGCACTGAATCGCCTATAAAGGAGTGCCGTCTAATGGTAGAAGATGACGCCTAGTCATCATCGAACGCAATTAGTTCCAAGTTCAGAAGTATTTATTGCACAAACACCATAAGGGCAGAGTACAGATTAATCGAACAAATTGGCCAGAGAAACAATGGTATGTACGTTTGGCACCCTGAGTGTGTGAAGAGGATAAACAGTCAAACATTCACCCAGACTGCGTGGATATATTGTAGATGGAATGAGCCACTGTGCGAAATGTTATGATGCAAATATGGCAAGAACGTGTGCAAAACCAATATGATAATGCAAACGACACAAACATTAAGTAGAAACTCTTGCACGTAGTCATGTGGTGACGGGTGACAGCTGGGTATATTAGGGCGTTTCCCAAATGGTCACATCCGGTTAGTCCCGTAAGATCCGACCTGGGTGCAATCACATTCATAGAATGAACACACACCACCAGAAAGAGATGGAGTGAAACGATCCCTTGGTGGGTTTCGAGGTGCCCCATGACAAAATAGAAGTCAAATCTTTTTCCTGTGAACTCAATTAACCCATACTTCTAATGTAGGTGATCAAATGAGTTTGGAATGCTATTAAAATATTGAAATCGAACACTTAATACAGATCTCGAACTTTATACTCCCAACCCGATATATTCGCAGAGTCGGACTGCAAAATTATTGACACTTTAACTCGAATTTAAGCTATCTTGCATTGCTGTGATTCGAAAGCTGGTCAACATTTCCAATCTTTTTACATATGTTTGAAAGTCAAGTTCAAAGCGAACCAATTTGTGAGCCAAAGGCGATGCCTTGACCATCTTGCATAGCAGACCGCGTTCCATCCAATTACAGTTACGCGACCTCGAAAAACTGCGCTGATGGTAAAAGACGCTAGGGATGCTCCGCACTGTTTCGTAGAAAAAACGAGGGATTTCAATGTTTTATAGGTCTGAACTAGAATTCCCCCTCTAAAAACTTGATTTTAAGCAAAGAAATAGCAATTTTTTTTATTATGTTGATATGAATTCAGTCTGAAGGTTGATAGAAAATCCCAGGATGGATGAATTCAGAAAAAATATAAATTTAGAGGTGAATTGGATATGACACCATACACTTCGGATCGAGGCTATCCTTTGAGCGCCATTTTCATCACTGTTGCGAACATGACACGTTACATTGAAATCAGCTGGAGATGAGCATAAATGCCACTTTTGAAAGCTACTGGGGTTATTTGACAGAGTCGTAGTGAATATAAACATCTCATTTGCGTAGTGGATACATGAGCCGTCAGCTGAAGTTGATGTATTTTGTGGAAAATGAGCCCACGTGTGAGCGTCGTTGTTGTTGCCGAATACAGGTCAGTCATTCAAATTTCTTTTTCAACACTCAATTGTTTTGGCCTTAAAATATCCCTGAGATATATAGAATTATTTTGATATATGAAATATGAACGGGTTCTGTGTTTAGGGCCTCCTCTATAAGTGAGACCCCAAATGTGGGCCTTTTCACAGCAGTCTCCCAAGATGTTTCAGTATCAGCGCGGACCATCTTTAAAGTTTCATTGTTTCCTACATTTGCCTAGCTTGTTGGATGTTTGATGGTAGATGAATGGGTTTATTTTTTCTTCAAATAGATTTTGTTTAAGACTATGTTTCTTTTACATTTATTAAGGTTCATGGTTATTGAAAATGTGCATTGTTGTGATTCGAAAGCTGGTCAACATTCCCGATCTTTTTACATGTTTGAAAGTCATGTTCAAAGTGAACCAATTTGTGAGCCAAAGGCGATACCTTGACCAACTTGCATAGCAGATCGCGTTCCACACAATTGCTGTTACGCGACCTCGAAAAACTGCGCTGATAGTAAAAGACGCTGGAGTTTTATTTTCTGTGCAAAACTATTCGCTGATATACCGAGTGCAAAATATTTAATCCAAGCATGCATAACAATAAAATATTCATGGATAGATCAGTGAAATTTTATAGAAATCCGTGCCTTATTTCACCCAATTCAAGTCGTTTAGTGGATTGGTTAGGTCGGATACACTGACATCGCGGACCGCATTTAAAGTTTTATTGTTTTCTACATTTTCCTGGCTTGTTCGATGTCTGATGGTAGATGAATGGGTTTATTTTTTCTTCAAATAGATTTTGTTTAAAACTACATGTATGTTTCTTTTACATTTATTACGGTTCATGGTTATTGAAAATGTGCGTATTTATCTGCCACCGGTTATATCGCACAAGTCCTTCGCCATGACACAAAATGGATTGTCCCATTAATAAAGTCACGTGTGCGAAATTGACACCACAGAGAACGAGTCCAATTAGTTCGGTCACGGAGGCCGCAGGCCTTAGTGATCAAAAGTGAGAACTCGTTCTGTTCCATCGCGATTTATCCTACTTGTTTTACCGCTGTAAACGAGCCTTTATTTCTATTCCGCTATGCTGCAAACGGCAAAATTGTTGAGATGTTTCGTGTAGAAGAATGTATTCTCATATTATTATGAGTTAGCCCCCTGTGCCATGACAAAAAATGGGTTGACCCATCAATCAAGTCACGTGTCCGAAATCTACATCCAAGGGACCAGTTCATACTACGGCAGCTATAGGTGCATGTCAACAAGCTTTGAATGTTCAAAACGACGAAAAGCAAATTAACAATCACCTATATACATTCCAAGACTTCCAACTAAAGCGTGAACCGTGGATTTTCTAATAGATTAGTGTTGATTGGCCCGTTACATCATCTATAATGGTCGCATCGCAGTATACAGATAGTCTATCCTCCTTTGGGCGAGTGCAGCTGAGCACGTGGATTATCAATATTACCACGACCTCAAATTATCTGCACTGAATCGCCTATAAAGTGCCGTCTAATGGTAGAAGATGACGCCTAGTCTATCATCCGAACGCAATTAAGTTCAAGTTCAAGTATTTATTGCACAAACACCATAAGAGGCAGAGTACAAATTAAATCGAACAATTAGCCAGAGAAACAATAGTATATGTACATTTGACACCCTGAGTGTGTGAAGGATAAACAGTCAAACATTCACCCAGACTGCGTGGATATATTGTAGATGGAATAGTACTAATGCGAAATATTATGATGCAAATATAGCAAGAACGTGTGCAAATAATATGATAATGCAAACGACACAAACATTAAGTAGAAACTCTTGCACGTAGTCATGTGGTGACAGGTGACAGCTGGGTATATTAGGGCGTTTCCCAAATGGTCACATCCGGTTGGTCCCGTAAGATCCGACCTGGGTGCAATCACATTCATAGAATGAACACACACCACCAGAAAGAGATGGAGTGAAACGATCCCTTGGTGGGTTTCGAGGTGCCCCATGACAAAATAGAAGTCAAATCTTTTTCCTGTGAACTCAATTAACCCATACTTCTAATATAGGTGATCAAATGAGTTTGGAATGCTATTAAAATATTGAAATCGAACACTTAATACAGATCTCGAACTTTATACTCCCAACCCGATATATTCGCAGAGTCGGACTGCAAAATTGTTGACACTTTAACTCGAATTTAAGCTATCTTGCATTGCTGTGATTCGAAAGCTGGTCAACATTTCCAATCTTTTTACATATGTTTGAAAGTCAAGTTCAAAGCGAACCAATTTGTGAGCCAAAGGCGATGCCTTGACCATCTTGCATAGCAGACCGCGTTCCATCCAATTGCAGTTACGCGACCTCGAAAAACTGCGCTGATGGTAAAAGACGCTAGGGATGCTCCGCACTGTTTCGTAGAAAAAACGAGGGAGTTTCCCAATGTTTTATAGGTCACAGACTGGAATTCCCCTCAAAACTTGATTTTAAAAACGAAAATGGCATTTTTTTTTATTATGTTGATATGAATTCAGTCTGAAGGTTGATAGAAAATCAGGATGGATGAATTCAGAAAAAATATAGAATTTAGAGGTGAATTGGGGATGACACCATGCACTTCGGATCGAGGCTATCCTTTGAGCGCCATTTTCGTCACTGTTGCAGACGACACGTTACATTGAAATCCAGCTGGAGATGGGCACATAAATGCCACTTTTTTGAAAGCGGCTGGGGTTATTTGACAGAGTCGTAGTGAATATAAACATCTCATTTGCGTAGTGGATACATGAGCCGTCAGCTGAAGTTGATGTATTTTGTGGAAAATGAGCCCACGTGTGAGCGTCGTTGTTGTTGCCGATTACAGGTCAGTCATTCAAATTTCTTTTTCAACACTCAATTGTTTTGGCCTTAAAATATCCCTGAGATATATAGAATTATTTTGATATATGAAATATGAACAGGTTCTGTGTTTAGGGCCTCCTCTATAAGTGAGACCCCAAATGTGGGCCTTTTCACAGCAGTCTCCCAAGATGTTTCAGTATCAGCGCGGACCATCTTTAAAGTTTCATTGTTTCCTACATTTGCCTGGCTTGTTGGATGTTTGATGGTAGATGAATGGGTTTATTTTTTCTTCAAATAGATTTTGTTTAAGACTATGTTTCTTTACATTTATTAAGGTTCATGGTTATTGAAAATGTGCATTGTTGTGATTCGAAAGCTGGTCAACATTCCCGATCTTTTTACATATGTTTGAAAGTCATGTTCAAAGTGAACCAATTTGTGAGCCAAAGGCGATACCTTGACCAACTTGCATAGCAGATCGCGTTCCACGCAATTGCTGTTACGCGACCTCGAAAAACTGCGCTGATGGTAAAAGACGCTGGAGTTTTACTTTCTGTGCAAAACTATTCGCTGATATACCGAGTGCAAAATATTTAATCCAAGCATGCATAACAATAAAATATTCATGGATAGATCAGTGAAATTTTATAGAAATCCGTGCCTTATTTCACCCAATTCAAGTCGTTTAGTGGATTGGTTAGGTCGGATACACTGACATCGCGGACCGCATTTAAAGTTTTATTGTTTTCTACATTTTCCTGGCTTGTTCGATGTCTGATGGTAGATGAATGGGTTTATTTTTTCTTCAAATAGATTTTGTTTAAAACTACATGTATGTTTCTTTTACATTTATTACGGTTCATGGTTATTGAAAATGTGCGTATTTATCTGCCACCGGTTATATCGCACAAGTCCTTCACCATGACACAAAATGGATTGTCCCATTAATAAAGTCACGTGTGCGAAATTGACACTACAGAGAACGAGTCCAATTAGTTCGGTCACGGAGGCCGCAGGCCTTAGTGATCAAAAGTGAGAACTCGTTCTGTTCCATCGCGATTTATCCTACTTGTTTTACCGCTGTAAACGAGCCTTTATTTCTATTCCGCTATACTGCAAACGGCAAAATTGTTGAGATGTTTCGTGTAGAAGAATGTATTCTCATATTATTATGAGTTAGCCCCCTGTGCCATGACAAAAAATGGGTTGACCCATCAATCAAGTCACGTGTCCGAAATCTACATCCAAGGGACCAGTTCATACTACACAGGCAAAATTGCAAGCCTGTGAATGATATGTGACACGTATGATCCACATATGTGAGCTCACGCATGTGTCACATGTTTTTCTAACCTAGCATTAGATACATGTGTGGAGCCACATACGTGTCACGTATGTGGCACGTGTGTGTTACAGGCGTGAGGGCAGATGTATGTTTCTTATACGTTACGCACATGCGTAATACACCTGTTACACATATGTATTACACACGTGACACATATGTGACACATGCGTGAGGCTGGTGTGTGTGTTTTATATGTTAATCACATGCGTGATACACATGTTACACATGTGTAACACATCCAGTTCACTCCTGTTATTCTCATGTGTATTATAGGATTTTTCTGTTGCTCGTGCAGGCTAGATTATAATTACATTTGAATCAGTCTTGAATATAAGATAAATGACCACTATATAGTGATTTTATCTCTGATTTTCTGTTATTCAAGACAAATTATTCAAATGTAATTCAAAAGCAACAAAATTTACCAAATCATTTGCATAACCTCATCTTGGGAATGTAGAATATATACCTTTATCAGTATCCAACTGGTCTTGGTTAATATTTTCTGTTATTGTATGACTTGTGAACTCATAAGAGACAGAATGAATTTAATGAAACAGAAAAATGTTTTGCAGACTCTTGTCAAGATAAAGTTGACAGTTGGTATTTTCTTTTAATATTCTGGTGTTCTAAAAGTGGCAAAGTAATGCTCTGTACTGACCATATACTGACAGTATTTAAATGCAAAAGTAACCTAGATTTATAGGTACATCTGCACATTACTAGATAGGCATGATAATGAACAAAATATCAAGTCATATCTCACAGGAAAGTACAATGTTTTGTCTTTATTTTATATACCGGTACATGTACAAACTACACACAGAAAATAAACAGTATCACATGAATACAAAACTGAAATATTTACAACGAACTGAAAACGGATATTCTTCTCTCTTCTCGCCCCTTCAGCCTCTCCCACTTGTCTGTTGTTGTGTCACACTTTACTTCTTCCACATATTTGTGGAACTCTGTCCAGAACTGGAAGGTACTCGGTTGTCCCTCCTGACCGAAGAATAATTTGTTGTTGTGTACAAATGCTCTCTGAAATAGTAATTTAAGAAAGATCTAATATACTAGTTCTATACGTATATTCAAACATAAAACAGCTTTTTATAGAACCGTACCCATGACAGTATAGAACCCTTTACATGATTTGTATACATAAAAAAATTCGGTTCTTCTGGGTTATTTAGAATGTTTGGTTCTACAGTAGAACTAATTTTGGATTTTTTGTCTGTATAGTGTTCTTTATATACTTTTTTATCAGCTACAATACACAGTTGGAGTCAACCTGAAGAACAAAAAATCATAATGAACACAATACAAAGGATCAACATTGGTTTCATATAGAACCCAATTTACAACCAATATGAAAGACAGATAAGCAGAGAATAAATGAATATTTAGAATTACCAAGCATTCTGAGAACCCCAACATCTCGCCTTGCGGGATCATCCGCCAAAGGTGCAGCAGTATTGAAAGCATACATGTAGAGCAAACAATAAGGTCTGGAATAGGTGATGTGGTACAGACAATAATGTCTGGAATAGATTATCTGGTACAGACAATAACATCAGTCCCATGAAGGATTACTGGCAAAAGTTAATCCCATGTAGGATGGATAGGTCAGTGCTGTCGGATTACTGGTATATAGTTCAGTCCCATGTGAGATTACTGCTGGATAGGCCAGTCCTGTGTAGGATTACCACTGGGTGGACCAGTCCCATGTTATTACTGATGGATAGTCACCTGTGGGATTACTGCTGGATAGTCCAGTCCCAAGTGGGATTACTGCTGGATAGTCCAGTCCCAAGTGGGATTACTGCTGGATATGCCAGTCCTGTCTGGGATTACTGCTGGATAGATGAGTCTCGTATGGGATTAATGCTGGATAGGACAGTCCCGTGTGGGATTACTGCTGCATAGGCAGTCCCGTGTGGGATTACTGCTGCATACGGCAATCCTGAGAAGGCCAGTCCCGTGTGGGATTACTGCTGGATAGGCTAAACCTGTGTGGGATTACTGCTGCAAATTGCAATCCAGTGTCATATTACATCTGGATAGGTCAGTCCCATGAGAGATTACTGCTGCATAAGCCAGTCCTGTGTGGAATTACTGCTGGATAGGCCAGTCCCATGTTGGATTACTTCAGGATAGGCCAGTCCAGTTTGGGATTACTGCTGGATATGTCAGTCCCGTGTGGCATTACTGCTGGATAGGCCAGTGCCATTGGGATTACTGCTGGATAGGTCAGTCCTGTGTGAGATTACTGCTGAATAGGCCAGTCCCAAATTGGATTACTGCTGGATAGACCAGTTCGGTCTGGGATTACTGCTGGATAGTTGATTTCCATTTGGGATTACAGCTGGATAGGTCAGTCCCGTATGGCAATACTGCTGGATAGGCTTATGCCATTTGGGATTACTGCTGGATAGGTCAGTCCCGTGTGGGATTACTGAGGGAGAGCTGTGACCTAGGAAAACATGAAACATGTCCACCAAGTTTTATAATCATCCCACAAAAGGTTCAACAAACTTTCCGTGTACAGATCTACCTGTAAATTTTTGCCCAACAAAAACCTTATAAATGGAAAGATACAAAGTTTAAACTGCAATAATTATGAAAAAATTTCATATTTAATGTCATATTTCTTAAATAGCACATGCACATCTTTGAATCACATTGAACTTGGGTAGCAAGTGTCAAACTCATCCAATGAAAGCTGACAGCTTCAGAAAACTTTCTGTGTACATGTATATACATGTGCATTATTATTGGCAGATTAAGACAAAACCCTCAAAATTTGAACAAAAATTAATATTTCATCTCCTAAATATCACAGGTACATCTTTTAATCATAAGAAACATGTGTACCAAGTTTCATAATCATTCAATGACAGCTGACAACTGCAGCAAACTGGGGTGTACAGATGTACATGTGCACTTCAGCTAAACGCAAAACTCAATCAGTTGCCATAATTTGGAGAAAAATTAATATTTCATCTCAAAAATAGCACAAGTAAATCCTCCAATCATAAGAAACATTTGTACCAAGTTTCGTAATCATCCAATGAGAGCTGACAACTGCAGCAAACTTATCATGTACATGTACATGTACATGTACAATTTACCTAAACAGAAAACTCTTCATTTGCCATAATTTGGAGAAAAATTAATATTTCTTGTCAAAAATAGCACAGGTACATCCTCTAATCATAAGAAACATGTGTACCAAGTTTCATAATCATCCAATGACAGCTGACAACTGGAGCAAAGTTACCATGTAGATGTATATGTATACATGTAGAGGCCTACATGTACAATTTACCTAAACAGAAAACTCTTCATTTGCCATAATTTTGAGAAAAATTAATATTTCTTCTCAAAAATAGCACAGGTACATCCTCTTATCATAAGAAACATGTGTACCAAGTTTCATAATCATCCAATGACAGCTGACAACTGCAAGAAACTTTCCAAGTACAGATGTACATGTGCACTTCAGCTAAACGCAAAACTCATTCATATGGATTTTAACATTAGAGTACCCCAGGGGTAGTACCCCCAGGTGGCATACCCACCCCACATATTTTTTATATTTTTTTTATATTTTTTCTAATTTTTCTAAAAAAAAATTTAACTTGCTAAACCAAAAACCCATTCATTTCCAGGCAGGGGACACCGACACCGACGACGACATCCTCTTTCCCCCTCTCATAATATCTCCCCTTTACTTCGTAAGGCGAGATAAAAAATGAAAAATGGATAAATCGGTCAGATATTAAATCTACATTTGTTCATCAGTACTATGTGATTCGCTATATGATCTGGCAGAGAGTGAATGCAAAATGCATGATTAAATTGAATTAATTATGATAAACTGCGACCAGGGATACTCACAAGTAGTATGGTGTGGTGCATT
This sequence comes from Hanleya hanleyi, assembly GCA_036873755.1. NCBI lineage: Eukaryota > Metazoa > Mollusca > Polyplacophora > Lepidopleurida > Hanleyidae > Hanleya > Hanleya hanleyi. The sequence continues at coordinate 223,868 of JAVTVY010003779.1, read as the reverse complement.
CTGCTGTCGCAGAAAAGGTCCTCAGCTGGGGAGGCAAAGTTGCCAAAGAGTTGCACCAGGAGTGATTGTAAAGGTAAGCCTTGCCTGGACTTCAAATTGCTGCCTATGATCTGTAAAATTTGTATAAAGGAATGAAAACTCAGAACATAGTGATTCATAGATTGCTACAATGAATGCCCCTCTCCCCCCCCCCCCCTTTTCCCTTCACCTGACCGGAGTTCATGATTTTCAATTAAACTTCATTGTGCCAAAATAACAATACCAAGCCAATAACAGCTTGACTTGAGCCCACAAGAGCTTGGTACAATATACAAATATTAATACACATGTATCAAAGCAGCATTAGACAGCTTTGACGTATCGGAAACATGACATTTTATTCAGACAAATTTGAATGACTCTAAAAACAATGTTTAGCAGATTCAATTTCTCATCTCTCACAGAATTTTCTTTTAATCTAACAGAGCGCATGTACCTCTGTTTGAATGAATGTGGAGTGGGTTTAAAATTCATCAATTTGGTAGGGCAAAGTATAAGGCGACACGTCTTGTTGTGGCCTGTTACAAGCTTAAACAGCCTGTGACCTTCGACTGCGACTACATTAACCCTATCTGGCCTGGGCGATTTGGGGTGTACCGCAGCCTTGGGGGGGGGGGGCCTATATATTTTCGCTATCGCTAAGGCTAGTGGGTTGAAACTTGCCACACCATATCTTTGGTTCAAGCTCTACAAGAAAATGTAAACAAAATCCAAGATGACCGCCATAATGACGTAACTGTGACGTCATTTCCAGAAAGTGCGTTTTTGGACCATTTTTCAGTCAGAATTTTCTAATTTTTCATTTTTGTTTTTCCTTCGCAAAAACTGGGAGATAAATTAGTAAAAAATAATCCGATATGAAATAAAATAAGTTTTACCCACTTTTCCATACAGAAAAGCAAAAATTTTGAAGAAATATGACGAAAACATCACTTTTCTGGGACCCCACATGGCCGCCATTTTGAATTTACCCATGATCCTCTGCTCGGGGGTTATGCAAATAGGCTCAAAATGATCGCCAATATGATAGTCGAAAAAGTCACGGAGTTTCAGCGCTCAATTTTTTGTCGTTCCGGAGATAGGAGAGAAAAACCAACAGGGGGGTGGCGGCGGAAAGTGCCCTCCCCCCTCCCCCCAAGGCCAGTCAGGGTTAATAAATTATTACGTAGCCTTGTGCAATTCAGTAGTGGTATATGAAAAGTATTTTAGCCTTTGAGAGAAGTAGCATGTACCCATAAAGTTCTTTAAATCATGATTATTATAAATGTATCAGACAAAAGCTACTCAATTTGTGGCGGTGAACATGCTGGAAAAAATAAAGAATATTTTAGAACATAAATTACAGTTACCTTGATTCGTAGCTGATTCCGCCAATTGGTAAACTGGCTTAGGGCAAAACTGATCAGTTTCTTTACATGCAATCCATCAATATTGTGCTCTCTCAGAAGTTTAGAAATGACATCCTGTAACATAAAAAGCATAACTTATGGCACAATGGCTTGCATTGATGAGTTTATTTTGTTTGAAGATGGAAAGGGAGTTTGAGGTATATCTAAGCACAAATTCTAAGCACAATATATTGCAAAACTGTAGTTGCATGTATAGTTTGAGTATAAAGAAACAGTTTCAATGATTCATGATGTTTAGTCCGCAGTGAGTGACCTTGACTCCATGCGTTAGTATATCCAAAGTTTGGTACCAATCCATAACAGGATATGCCACATGAACAAGACAGACATCAAAATCAATAAGCATCTCTTTTGCCAGAAGTTCAGGATACCGCTTGATCTGCCTGAACAAACATATAAATACGGTATATACAAATTGTGGAACCAATCCATAACCTGGAACTGAACATCTCGCACACAAAAATGTCAACAGATGGATAGACCATTTGAACTCGGACTGTATAAAAAAATGTTACAAATGGTGTGTACAAATATTCATGGTACCTTCAGTGCTGGATCCTTTTCTGCCAGCCAAGGGTATTTGGTAAATTCATTTCTCAGAAATGCCAGGAATGGTTTCTGTAGAATAGCATGAAATTATTGAAAACCGCATGAAATGAGAATGTGTAATAAAAACTGCATCTGCCTTTTCTTTCATGCGAACAATGTCGTGTATCTGCATATTTGTTTGCAACAAAATATCAAATTAGGGAATATACAATAATTAGGCAACAGAAATGTACAGATACAGAATAACCGTCGAACAATATATTGACTTCACATATGCATAGTTTATGCAGCAGTATGGAGTCACTTTTCCTAGGACAGTGGCTAGGTCTAGTTTTTTTGGCACTTTTACACATAGTTGTCTCATTGTTTTTATAATAAAACAGGTACCGGTAAGTATCTCTGAATGAAGATAATAATGCATATATATATATATTTATTAAATTACAATCAGTTCAGTTTAGCCATCTTCAACTGATGTGTTATATATCTTTACCTCTACTGATGATCCTTCGACAAAAAAATTAGCCCTTGTTTGGTGGCTGTCCATCCTGTCCACACGTCGATGGAGACGATTCACAGAGTCTTGTAGTGCTCTCAACTCCTTCACTGAAAGAAATGAAAATGTTGCAGCTACAATTAAGATTTGGCAATGTTCACTCATCATATAGACTATAAAGACTAGGACTACAGGCACACATGAGAGTGGACCTTCAATAAAAGTCATTAATTGGGTGACAGAATGGTCCAAACTGGGTATATGGGCAAACTGTGTAATAATCAAATAGGGTCAGCAGTCATTTTTTAATAGAGCTTATACTGTGTTGATGTTCATGAAGTTCTTCAGAATGAATTTCTGATTGAAATAAAAGCAATTTACATTGTTCAGAAGTATCTAAATTTGAATGTGTAGCAATAATATAGCACATTCCACACAGGAAATGGAATGGTGACGTTATAATTTGATGAATACATGTATTCCTTGATTCATGTTAGGGAGTTCCTTTATGGCCTCTTCAAAAATTCAAATTTTATTGGCTACTTGAAGGATATAAGCATTTTCCCAGTTGAAAGCAACACGACTTCCCATATTTGGAGATAAAAAAGAAATCCTAAATGCACTAGTGTGAGTGTTGGCAATTAGGTAATATCTTGATTGACTATATGGCATGTGCATCGAAGATCTACCTCATTCAGTAAGTCAAGGTAAAGAAGGGAATGTGAGTGCAGTACTTAATTTGAAAGATGAAGATGCTTTCTCAGGGTTGGATGGGTTTTATGTTGTATACAGTATGCCAATGAAATGAAAGCTCACAAATAGTTTGGAGGATGCCGGTCTGATTTGTGTTCTCTCTAGCAGGAGATTCATCGGCATGATCTCCTCCTTCTCCCTCAACAAACAGTTCCTGTGATTCAGGGATTGTCCCAGGCTGTGAATCCTGTAATAATAACAAAGACAAAGTTGATATAGTGGTTATCTGGTTATATATGTGTATGGTGCACTGGTTTTAGTTTTCTCAGTCTTCACACTCATAATACCATACCATTTTTGGGGAGTTGATTTATCTTCAGTAAGCACATGTTTTCAGTTTATAACCAAATCCATAATACCATCAGCCTGTAATATGAAAATTAAAGGACACCCAGGTTAACATTTAACATCGATTAATTTTTTTTATTTATTTTTATTTTTTTTAAATGTTCACAGATAAACTTTGAGATCGCTGTCGTCAGTAATTTGGAAGATATTGTATTTTTTCTACACTGATCGAGTCATTTACATGTGTTCCACTAGATGGCGAAACATCAATGAAATGATGCGATATCTGATGGCCGTTATTCATAATGTTGTTCATATTCAAATGAATAACGGCCATCAGATATCACATCAATTTATCTATGGTTTTCTCCATCTGATGTTCCACTAGTGTTTTCTAAAAATATACAGAAATAGTACTGCATACCGAATTTAGATGCAGTTGAAGATAAGATACAAGATAAAATTTATTGATCAATATACAGTCTTTGCAGACCGGCAATACAGTCAATGCACATAAATGAACATTTATAGAACATCAATAAACCAATTGTGTTTATGATACCAGTACTGAGAAGTGGCCATTGACTGTAATCTTAACGTTTCACACTTGATCAAATACGTTAGTGTGGAACAACTGGCTCTTAGACTTGTTCCCCAGTAGCATTCACATTTGGTATGAATGGAATTCATTAAATAAATATAATAATATAAAATTTGTTATTCAATAAAAAATATTTTTAATATTATTGATTGATTTATTTTTTAATTTTCTTATTTTTATATTAAATAATATATCAATATCTGATATATCTATAACAATATTGAATGTTGGAAAATTTTTTAGTACCCCTCAATCCTCATCTGAATTTTTTTTTGAAAAGAATGCTTACTTCGAACAGTTGTCTTGACATTTCTTCTTTCTCTCAGCTTGTCCTCAATGATGTGTCTCCAAAAAGTCAAAGATTTCGCCTATTTGCACTACTGATGCGGGTCACTGTTACCAGGTCAAATCACTGAAATGCACAAAGGTGTCCGCTCGACCTGACCTATTTTTGTCGTCTGCTATTTTGTTTAACTTGTATGAACCGAATGGGATAGTTTTGGAAATGTGAAGGAGTGTTTTTATTTTTGCATTAATAAACGAAATTACGGAAGCTGAGGATACATTGAAATATGATATCGTTCATATAAGGATGGAATGTCAACGGATGAGTAAACGGGAGATATAAACGTCTGTTTTCTATACAGAACTTGACTTTGGGTGTTGTTTGTTGTAATCCTGATTCTCCTGACGGTTCTCTCGCGACGAACGACTGATCGTCCCTTTTTTATTAGAGAGTTGTATTTGACAACAAAGCGCGGGAAACGTGGGATTTTTGACGTTGTTCAATGGATGACGAGGTTGATCTCGACTCTGAAGTTTCGTCAAATTTTTTTAAATCTAAATCAAATGTGTATCATTGTGAGTTGTGTGATTTCAAGAGCAATAGGGTGTCGCATATCGTGGCCCATGAAAATACGCGAAAGCATCAACAGCGTCTGTATTTTGTGGGTACCCAGTCTTCAGGTCAGCCTCATCATCATGATGATTTAGAAGATATCGAGGATCATCATGTTCCCGACCAATTCTGCACAGCCACAGGAGTGGAACGAGGAGAGGCTGATTACGAAAGTGACACTGACAGCTTCAGCGAGGACGACTTATACCATGGAAGGCAGTTTGCGGCGGCCAATACCCAGCAACAAGAAGAGACGTGGTATCCTTTCCCCGATAAAGTGTCATTTTTACTTTATGTTTTGCTGCACTCCAAGACCCATTGTGTGGTAAGTAGAACATTACCTGTCCTGGACGTACAGAAGTCGAGATCGATGTTGGGCCGTTTGACACTGGTATATGGTATATGTCCTTGTAACATTAAAGGGTTCATGGGGGGGAGGTGCGATGGGATGGGATTGGGAGAGGGAGAGGGAGGGGGAGGGGGGGGGTTGAGAGGAGTGGTTTCATCATCACTACCGTAGCAGTCTTTCGTTTTTGAAAACAGTAGGAGTGCTGTAAATCACTCTCCTAACATGATTCTAGGAGTATAAATCACACTCCTGAAGGCTTCTAGTTTGTAGAGAAGTTGTTGTAAGGAGTGCTGTTTCCACTCACCAAAACACCAAGGAAAGTACAAAAGATCATATTTTTACATTTGTTAATATGAAACAAACCTTGTTTTCTTCCATTATTTTCTTTTTTCAAAAATAAGTTATCAAATGACGTCAACAAGATCATCTAACCACCAGAGTTTTTTTCTGGAGGTTTGAAAACTTGGTACCGGTACCTCTACTAGACTATAGCCACCAGAATTTTTTTCTGGAGGTTTGAAAACTAGGTACCGGTACACTTTTTATACGCCCGCCAAAAAGGCGGACGTATTATGTGATGGCGGTTTCCGTCCGTCTGTCCGTCCGTCTGTTCGTCCCCCGTGTCCGGTCTATATCTGGAACAGTTTTCTATTTACAGTTCCAATTTTTGGTGAGTGGATACCCTACGGGGAGACGATGTGTCGCATACCAAAATGAAGGTCAAGGTCAGAGGTCAAGGTCACTGGCCTAGAAAACAGGAAATCACTGAAGTGTTCGTGTCCGGTCTATATCTGTGAACGTTTTCTATCCACAGTTGCATTTTTTGTGAGTGGATACGCTAGGTGGAGACGATGTGTCGCGTACCAAAATTGAGGTCAAGGTCAGAGGTCAAAGGTCACTGTTGCCTAAAATCAGGAAATCATTGATCATTGGCAGTTTTCTATCTACAGTTCTAATTTTTGGTGAGTGGATGCCCTAGGGGGAACGATGTGTTGCACACAAAATGTAGGTCGAGGTCAGAGGTCAAAGGTCAGTGTCACGGAAAAATCAGGAAATCATTAAAAATTTCTAATTTCTAAATCAGGAAATCATTGATCATTGGCAGTTTTCTATCTACAGTTCTAATTTTTGGTGAGTGGATGCCCTAGGGGGAACGATGTGTTGCACACAAAATGTAGGTCGAGGTCAGAGGTCAAAGGTCAGTGTCACGGAAAAATCAGGAAATCATTAAAAATGTCTAATTTTTTGTGAGTGGATTCAATAGTGGGAAACGAGGTGTCGCATACCAAAATATAGGTCAAGGTCGAAGGTCAAAGGTCACTGACCCCAAAATCAGGAAATTATTAAAAATAACCTTTTTTGTGTCAGTAGATACATGAGGGGGACACGATGTGTCACATACCAAAATGTAGGTCAAGGGACTAGGTGCTTCCCATCTAATTATTAGTTTATCAGTCAGTTATCCTTGGTTCATTATGAATGGTGCACATGTAATCCATCCTGGTGAGCCAGTGTGTCAATCTGTCCTCCAAGATCATTACATACATGTAAGTTGGGTCAGTCACACAGGACATGATCCTCCAATAAAATGAGATTGATAGCTGAGCCTGACTGGTAATAATTTCCTATCTGGCCAAACTTTTGTGACTGAAATGGACATGGGATGTCCTTACAAAAACCATAGAAATATAGACTCAGAAGGTCATTGGAAGTTCCAACTTATTCCTCAGAACTGGTCTTCACTGGAATGGTGCAAATGAGTCCACTGAAATGGCACACAAAGCTGACTCTCCACCATTTTACATATATCTATGTATTTCTTGTATCAATTCACAAATGGTTTCCCTGATGAAGCTAAAGCAACATGATCTTGGATGGATATACAGCCATATAATTTACTCTCAGCCTCCACAAACAAGTTCTGGTTATAGCTGTTTGCATATTGAATGTCTGCCCGTCTTGTCTGCCTAGCCTATGTTGTTTGTCATCCTGCAGGGACCTTAAAGTTTTCATATTTCAACTTGTAATTATCATAATATATAACAACTTGCTGAAAGATGATGAATGTTAATGGGTCTATCAGTATTTCTTTTGTTTTTCTTGAAGAGTGACGAGGTGGCACACTTTTTCTTGTTCATTCTGAAAGAATTGGGCATAAAGACTCCTTCTCTCTTCAATTTAAAAGAGCTGAAGTTCGGAGATCTTAGTTGGGAGAGTCTGTTGCAGAAGGTACATGTACTTATGAAATCTGCAATTGAGGGGTTCATAGAAGTCCAACTGTTAATAGGCATTGGAGTTTGCAAATTACTGAATTTGTGACATGAAACTTATGCCAACATTTTATAAAATTCAATTCAGACAAACCAATTATGTTGAAGCATTACAAAATTGCAAATTAGAGAAACTGAATATTGGTTTGAAAAAAATCAATTCAAACAGAAAACAAAAAATACAATATTTTGATGTTTATGAACCCCTGTATTAGACAAATAGTTGAGTTCATAATTTTTGTCGCAAGAACTGTATTGAGAAATACACAATTTTAAATAATTTTAATTTGAAAGTAATGGGCACCATGAGCTGTAATAATATATTAAGTCACAACAATTCAGCTACCGGTATGATTTTGGTATGCGACTGTGATTGTGCATACTTCCTAGCTACACATTCTCATGTTTATTTATTGCTTTTTATGAACAGGGTGTAGATAGAGAAGGAATCCCATTTTGGATTGTCAAACCGTCTGAACTGCTGAAGCTTGGGCTGGGAAATCCTCAAGTTTCATCAAGCCTAATCAGGTTCGTTTGAAAACTTTCCATATAGTTATACCATTTGCAAAAAAGGAATCCCATTTTCACAGTTACTTGTACATTTTCACAGTTACACTGTTGAGACAATATCCAAAAAATAATATTAGATATAAAATACTGCAATTATATTGAATTAGGCCTTTTGTTTTTTATTTGTTGGTTCATGGATCTGAGTGATGAAAAAACCAGGTCGACAGGAGGGAAAACAAAAAACAAAAAAAACACACTCTCACATATACACAAAATTACACTCATAGTGTACCAACTTCGATACAGCCGAATACAGTTGTAACACTGGGTGTACATGTATAATAGCATGTAGAAGTCACAGAAAAAAAAATATATGCACGTTTGACAAGACAAGACTCCTCTGGTTTTGCTGTCTTTTTTCAACATCCTCTCAAAAGAAAACTTTTGGTGACCAGAGTTTGTGAAGTTGTATTTAGTACTGACCACAGTTTCTGAACTTGTAAATAATTATTGGTCCAAATTGGGGGCATGTTGTTTTATCTGCAAGATATCTGTATTTACTCAAGAGTTAAAAAGTACTCAGTACTTTTCCTATTGACTAATTGTACAAAAGTTTTGAACATTTTATTTATAAAAATGGACGTCCTTTCGGCTGTGAAAAATACATACAAGATTCGGCATCAACAACATGCTACCACCCATGACCCTTAAATCACGAAATATAGGCCCCCTATAATATTGGGGGTTACGAAAAGCGAATGTATGAAGATCATGACCTTTCATTCAGGAGGGCATCTCTTCTCTTCGCCATATCCATCATAATGGAACAGCTCACCTGGGTCTGGCGTCCTTGTCAGATCGGATAACTTGAAGGAATTTACTCCGGAAGGAGTGCAACACTGACATCGGGGTAGACAGGTCACATTCAGAGACGGCACCATCTTCATGTTTTGACGACTTCACGGAGGAAAGCGTGTCAGTCGACGTAATACATTTGCAGACGATGTCCCCAACAGTATCGCTGCCGCTCGTTACATTGCTGAAAAGATCTAGTCTTGACATCCGCCCCTTTCTTTACGACGACACAGATGTAAAAACTGCCCGCCATCCATCCCGCCATTTTGTGACAGCGCGCCACAACAACTTTGCAGAATTATCTCCCTTGAAAGGTCCAAAATGGATGCGCGATGTCTACAGGCATCAGACTCCTAAATAATTTACACGTTCGGCAGTATTAACAAAACTGTACCTCGCTGGTTCCCTAATCAATGTTAGACATTCATCTTTCGACAGGAAGTAGTTTATTTCAAGCGCTACAAGGTGACCAACTTCTTGTCAAACTTTTACCGTCAAAATTTTAAGCTGTGCGCGCCTCTACACATGAGGTGCTCATTTCGCTGTTTTCTCTGCCTGCTGAAAGCAGTGCCTAGGCCCCGCAAATAGTGCCCCGGCGAGGCATGTTATCGAGCAGTGAATCGAAATAAAATTTGTAGCTGAATAGAACAAATACAATACTTGCCAGTGGTACCAACGGCTTTCTATTAATCGTTGCAACGAAGGCGGAAAAAAATCGGGAAAATGTTGGTCTTTGGCAGAGATTACGGGTTAACGGATCGACAGTATATATTTTTGTATACCTCAGCCTTTCAACTGAGTCATCCTGTCGAGAATTGTGATTTTTTTTATCAGAGGATATAAAAATAAGGTCAGTAGCAAATTTGTACGTCGGCGGAAATAAAAAAGGACAAAATCTTGATTTTTTTTTTCCACTTTTCGGAAAAAGTGAGTCGGCGGATCCGTGAACCAACAAATAAAAAACGAAAGGCCTTAGTATACTTTACAGTCTCGAGCAAAATATATTGGGTCATACATTGAAGTATGTATATAAAAAAAAATTATATACCACCCTACCCAAAAAAGTTAGCGCTCGGAACGCGTGCGGAATGCATTCCTACAGCTTTTGTGTGATTGCAATCCGCATGCATTAAATTGGAACCTTCATGATTATGCACTCGAGGGATCGCTTGTTTCAAGTTGCTGTACATATTATGCGATCATTATGCCTTCCAAGTGTGGAAGGCATAATGATCAGAAGCGCTCCTCATCCTGAATGCATGCGGAAGCCATAATGATCGCATGGCATTAATAATTGAATGATCAGCATGAACGCATTCCGCATGCATTCCGCACGCATGCATTCAAAAGCTCTTGTACACTAGCAATAACATAAATCAAATGACTGACATTTTAAATGGGCTAGTGGAAAGTACATTGTAAGCTACAGATGTACATGTAGAGGTTGTATGAATTGTGCTATTTATACAGTACAGTTCAAATCTTCTAAAGAGCAAAATTGGTCCAACATAAACATTTCAAGTAACAACATGTAACTTTATCAATGACCTGAAACTGACCATTAATGAATTCATTAATACATTGTAAATGCAAGTGGGAATACTTAAATTATACATACATGCTAAAATTTAAATATATTCAGAATGTATCCAAAGTGTATAATGACAATTTTTCAAACTGTAGAGTGACCTTCAAGCTAGTGAGTAATTCACAGAATGACAGACTTACCATCAAATCTTAATATCTTAGTAGATTTATGTGGAAAAACACTGTGATCCATTGTCTCTGGAGTGGACTGTGCAAATTGTGTATTCCTCACATCAAAGAATTCACTACAAATAACTTCTCTTTCCATGTTTCTGCCAGCTAAAAACCTCACACCAGTATATCATGACATTGTGTTCTTCAATTCTGGTTGAGCATTTTAGGCTATATCCAATGTGAAATGTCCAAAACTGCAGCTAAAGAAAATACTGCTACTGCATGGTGGTGGTGGTTAAAATTTGAAATCTGGTCATATGATAGTATCCCCCTTTAAATTTGGCAGGGTTCCCATGGAGATCAGTGATTAATGGGCTATGAAATCAACACCATCTGTTGGTCTGGAGACAGACACCAAGCGATCATTTAAGCGATCATTTTGGATTGCTTGGACTTAGAAAGTTTTTCGTCTGATCACTGGACTTTGAAAAGAAGATGTAAGGATCGCTTGACCATAAGAAAATGATCACTCAGATCACATAAATGATTGGATGATTGCACACATTTGGGCAAAAGTGATCGGTTGGATAGCATAATGATGGCAAAATGAGCGCTTGGAGTGTTTCATCCTGTCAGGAATGATTGATTGGATAGCATCATGATTGCAAAATGAGCGCATAGAGCGCTTAATAATCACATAGATGGCATGGATGGCATAGGGAATGCATGCGGAAGGCGATCCGCATGCGATCTGCATGCAATCCGCATGCAATCCCTCCATTTATTTCGGGTAGGGAGTATTTGAACTTAAAAAAAAAGAATTCAGGAAAAAATCATTGAATGTGAACTGCATCATGGTTTATTTGTTTGTTGATGAAATTGATTTCTAACAGTCTGATCTAAATTTACTTGTGGCTGTACACATTGGACAAAATGTATAATGATGATTGCGATCATTGTTTAACTTTTCCCGGAAAGAAATTTTACATCTGACTTTTATCTTGCCATCTTTGTACAAAAAAAAATCAATTAAGGGGAGACAACTGAGGAAAATGTAATTGTTCTTGTGCATGATCATGGATATACTCATTTAATCAGTCTCTGTCCTATGTCCCTCACTCTCCTTGCAAAGCCCCTGATTCAGACAGACACATTTGCACCTCTTTGTTGCCAGAGGCACTTTATCTGCGTTATCCAATCTTGATTGATAGATTAGGTTGGTTCATAGTCAGAATGCTTTGCCAATTGGCTGGTAGCCGTACATGTTACCAACCGTATTCGATTTTCGAAGAATCTCCTAGCGGTGGAGAGGCACTAATTAAGGTCTCTCTGAATCAGCACCTGTGCAAGGATAGTTAGGGACATAAGACAGAGGCTGATTTAGAAGCTAAGATATTGGAACATCCATCTTCAATTTCAAGATTATGATATTTTGCAAAATGACTTATTATAGACAGCTTACAAACAATGAACCTTGTTGATTCAGGGAAATCAGTATACAAATTGACAAATTGGTGGTTTTAATTCTTAATAACTTGAATACTATAGAATATGCATGTTCATATTATGATCAGCTGAAATTAAGAAATTAAAGAGTGAAATTCAAATACTCTCCTTAAGAAAGTTCCATAATAGGCATTTGTCATTTGATCAGTTGTTTAGCATGACCAGCCCTCATTTATATTTTGAGGACAACTAATTGAAATATATGAGGGATATATATTTTTGTGAGTGAAACTTCATATTTAATACAATTGGTTTGCAATCTAATAACTAATAATAAATAATTATAGCATCGAGCATACATGTGTGTTTGAAATATTCAGGTCATGCTAAACAACCAATCAAGTGACAATGGTCTTATTCATTCATATCACATATCACAAAAATTAATAAGAGCATGTTTTGTTCAAACATAAATGTTGTAAAATCATGTACATGTAAATGGCAAAATTATTGATCATGATATTTTGTGAATAATTGTGTATTGTAATGGCTTCTTTCAAATATGAAAATGTATTCAACAGGTACCCGCAGTCATCACCAATGATACATGAGCAATCGAATGCCCATAAATGGATGCACAAGTTGCGCACACACTCTGCAAAGTGTGGAGAAGACACCTATTTTTTAGGGGATTTCATATCTACCACAGTTGATGGCGAAAACACTTTTGGGAAAGTAACATCTTTTGTGGAAAATGTGGAGGTGAGGTCTTACTGTTCTTTTCTGTGCATCCGATATTTTAAGAGCATCAATTAGCAATAATTCTTACCATTGAAACCCCATGGGAATTTTCAGCAATTGAATTTAAAAAGATTCTTCTTTATTGTTCATATTTATTGGAGCATGCCATCATGGGCATTTTCACATCATCATACAAAATGGTCTGTCCAAATGAGTGAGAATGTAGAGGTCATATGACAAGTCAAGCATACACATTTTTAAATTACTCCTGTATGATGCATTTTAGAATTCCATAAATGACTCAAATTGAACACAGTTTCTTATACAAAATTCAGTGAGTGAGGAAAAGTGAGAAAATGTTTCTTGATCAATATAAAACAACAATCTTCTCGCTCATGTGAAATAATTTACTTGAGGATTTAATTAGAATTCGATACAATGAAAATAAGCCAAGCCGAGTGTCCCGTCATGTTTTTACATGTATTTACTTTCTTCATTATACCCATCGAACAGGTAGTGTAAGGGGGGGGGGTATACTGGTTTCAGCTTGTCCGTCCGTCCGCCCGTCCGTCCGTAACATTTCGTTTCCAGAGCATAACTTGACAACTGCTACTTGGATTCTTCTCAAATTTGGTATGCAGCTACCATACCATGAGGCCTCACTTGGGATTGCGGTTGGCGCATGTGCGTCTACAGGTGGCGCCACCTAGTCAAAACTTTCTCATCGGTCCGTAACATTTCATTTCCGGAGCATAACTTGACAACCGCTACTTGGATTCTTCTCAAATTTGGTATGCGGCTACCATACAGTGAGACCTCACTTGGGATTGCGTTTGGCGCCTTTGCATCTACAGGTGACGCCACCTAAGGTCAAAACTTTCTCTTTTCCATCCGTAACATTTTGTTCCCGGAGCATAACTTGACAACCTCTACTTGGATTCCTCTCAAATTTGGTATGCAGCTACCATACCATGAGATCTCACTTGGGATTGCATTTGGTGCATGTGCATCTACGGTTGGCGCCACCTAGGGTCAGAAATTTCTCTTGTCTGTCCGTAACATTTCGTTTCCGGCGCATAACTTAACAGCTAATTGGATTCTTATCAAATTTTGTATGTACCTACCATACCATGAGACCTCGCTCGGGATGGTGCATATGCATCTACAAATGGCACCACCTAGGGTAAAATTTGATGTTGGTCCAGAACGTTTCGTGTCCAGAGCATAACATGCATAGACAATCCATTAATCACACTCGTGACTAGTTACATACCGTGCCACCACCAAATGCAACCTAAATGAATTTTAACCTGTAAACTAATATAGCATGTACTTATATTTCACTACAAATATTCGTCAATTCCATCAAATGTGCATCCGGGGGGGGGGTATCTTGCTTACTGATCATTTCCACCACCATCCGACACAATCCCATTCAACTTACTCGTGAAATGTTAACTACCAACATGTATCTATGCTTTATGGGAGGGAGGGTATCTTGTAAGCAGCCTTACTGATCATTTTGATCAAATGTGTGCATCCCTCAGACTATGCTCTAGTAAAATTAGATAAATAATTTGGTGTATTCCTACTTGCTAAACAAGTCTTTGTTGGGCTGGGTAAAAATCAACCAAGAAACTCTTTTTTTCCATCGAGATAATAGAGGATTCTATGTTATTTCTTCTAATTATTACAATGCAATTTGTAGTTCATTTCGTGATTGAGGATCAGAATAATGGACCAGGATATGATGTGATGGATTTTAATTTAATTTGTCTTCCATTTCAACAGGATGATGTTGTGCTCGTCCACTTTGATATGTTTGTGCAACCTTTTCACAGCATGATATCAAATATACCAGGACTTCCAGAGGAGTAAGTACTTTGAACTCTCAGTGCACATGGTTACTATCTCACATTTGTATAATTTCTTTAAGGTTCATGTAGATATTTTCATTTGCATGATCATTTCAATATTTTGACATGTATATTCATTAAAATAATTACTATCTGGATCAAAGCAGACACTCATGAAAACGTATACTAAGATTGTCCAGTTTGCTTATCTTTTATCAATAAAGGTGTATTGTCAAGGTGTCACAGACAGCTGCACGACCCATTCATGATATATCTGCTACAAACCTGAAGTTGTCTGAATTTGACCTTATGGTGTTGGACGATAATAGGACAATTCGAAGAATGTCAGAACAGGTAATATAAGAAAAAAGATAAAAAGTACATATATCTAATCTGGTATAAACTATCTAATTTATACATTTTTACTCCACCATCATCAGATGGTGGGCTGTTCAAATCACTTTTCGTCCGTGGTCCGTCGTCCGTCCGTCGTCAGTCAGTCCGTCCGTAAACAATTCTTGTTACCGCGATTTCTCAGGAACTACTGCATGGATCTTTTTCAAATTTGATACACAGGTTCCCCTTGGGGTCTAGTTGTGCAAGAAACCTTTTCTGGTCCGATTCGAAAATCCAATATGGCCACCAGACAGCCATCTTGGATTTCCCCATGAAACTTTGTTACCGCGATTTCTCCGGAACTACTGCATAGATCTTTTCCAAATTTGGTACACAGGTTCCCCTTGGGGTCTAGTTGTGCAAGAAACCTTTTCTGGTCTGATTCGAAAATCCAATATGGCCACCAGGCAGCCATCTTGGATTTCCCCATGAAACATTGTTACCGCGATTTCTTGGGAACTACTGCATGGATCTTTCTCAAATTTGGTACACAGGTGCCACATGGCGTCTAGTTGAGCAAGATACCCTTTCTCGTCCGATTCGAAAATCCAATATGGCCACCAGGCAGCCATCTTGGATTTCCACATGAAACTTAGTTATCGCCATTTCTCAGTACTGCATGGATCTTTCTCAAATTTGGGTCTAGTTTTGCAAGATAGCTTTTTCGGTCCCAATCGAAAATCCAATATGGCCACCAGGAAGTACTGCCTGGATATTTCTTAAATTTGGTAGACAGTTTGCCCTTGTGGTCCAGTTGTGCAACATACCTTTCTGGTCCGATTCCTAAATCCAATATGTCCATCAGGCGGCCATCTTGGATTTCCCCATGAAACTTTGTTATTGCGATTTCTCAGGAACTACTGCATAGATCTTTATCAAATTTGGTACACAGGTTCCCCTTGTCGCCTAGTTGTGCAAGATACCTTTTCTGGTCAGATTCGAAAATCCAATATGGTTGCCAGGTGACCATCTTGAATTTCCCCTTGAAACACTGTTATCTTGAATTCTCAGAAAATATTTCATGGATCTTTCTGAAATTTGGTACACAGGTCCCAGATAGGGCCTAGATGTGCAAGATAGCTTTATCAGTCCGATTCGAAAATCCAATTAATACGGTATTCCCGGGTTGTGACCTTGCATCACAAGAGTCGGTGGATCAACCGGCATAAGTTCAGTTTCTAGAAATCTTGAAACTTAGAAAGATTATATCTTGGTGTTTTCCAGTGTTCCTTTTTCGATCTTTTTCGCTCAGATTCAAGATTCTGTAAACAAAGTTACAACTCAATCGTCTTGGTAACAATGGACAAAAAGATCCTCTTGTCATTAGCTTACAATTATCGGACAATGGTGGGCGCCAAGATCCTTCAGGATCTCTCATTATTCAGAGTAATAACAATTACCACATGTGTGTCAGTGTCTATGTGAAATTTTCATCCAGTTGATAATGGACTGTGAAATTGACCTACATGTATTAGTATATTCACCCTCATTTGAAGGCTGATACGAGTCATCTGTCCTTGGTTTGATATTAACCAAGAGTTATGCCACTCACTCTAGTCTCCTCTCAAATGGATCAGTTTTGCATTTATATCATTAATTTATTATTGA
This sequence comes from Hanleya hanleyi, assembly GCA_036873755.1. Classification (NCBI taxonomy): domain Eukaryota; kingdom Metazoa; phylum Mollusca; class Polyplacophora; order Lepidopleurida; family Hanleyidae; genus Hanleya; species Hanleya hanleyi. The sequence goes on along the minus strand of JAVTVY010003779.1, from coordinate 207,103 downwards.
TGTTTTCACTGTTGCCATAAGATGAACATGTATTAAGACTATGACTTTCATCTATCCATTTCCACATCAGAAATTCCCATCAGAACTACATGCCAGCAGAGAGCCAAACTTTATAGCAAGCCAGCCAACTGTCGAAAATAGTGCTAAAGTTTGGATGGCATGTCTTGTTAGAAGCATCCTCCCGAGCCAGTGTATCAATCGATATGTTACGATCGATACACTGGCTTTGTTAGTCAGCCATAGCAGTTATGAATATAAATAGATCGAGGGGTCGAACCAATCAGTACGCGTGCTAAAGCAGCTCATCAGGCCAATCCGCGGCGAGGTTTGAGTTTTGACTGGTTTGAATTCCATCGCCGGCTAAACTACCTATGAAGTTAGGCCGAAATCAACATCGGGTATCAAAGCGAAAACCGTAGGCTTCAGATACCGACACGCTCATTCAAAACAACTGCGGGGGATGAAATGTACGAGATTGTGTCATAAACACGACCACTCGAGAACTCATCCGAATCACCAAAAAGGTCCAGGTAAACCCTCTGTGAGGATTTAGGGTTACCTGGACTTGTGCAGATGGATATACTGTACATGGGTTGTGCATTCAGATGTTCGTGGATGTCTTTCTCAGTTTTGACTTTTTAGATCAAATAAGTCTGTTTCATCTAATTTTTACTATAGATCCAGAATAAAACAACATTAACATGTGGAACTTTGTACCTGACTTCATACCTTATCCTAGTGAACTTATTTTAAAACCATATTGTGGGCGGCAGGTCTTCAAAGCTGACTGCAAAGTAGCCGGACTGTTCCACTTGTTTTACTGTAAATTCCACTTCCAAATATTAGAAGAGGAAAAACTTCTCAGATTGGCCACTTAGTATCCTATTTGAATATTACCATGTGCAAAGAATGATGGGAAATCCAAATGGCACCCATAGTGTCATCAGATATTTGTGTATTTGCGAATTTTTACTGCAGCTCTAGACTGGAAAATATTCTACAGCTCAGCTGCTGTGAAGTGATAGTTTATCGTTGTGGGTTCATCCTAAAGATATTTGTATAATACAAGGTACAAGGCATCAAATGAAAATTTAATATTGTGGTCAGATATTGTGATCAAAACTGGCTCAAAGTAGCATTGTTTTCATCCAAGTTGTAACCTCTAATATTGAAGCTTCAATTTCTCAGTTTATCATATTGGGTTATATGATATCTGCATAATACTCTGCGGACAAATCATTAAAGAGGTATGTTGATCTATTATTCAATATTTCAGGAAGTGATAGATGTTTCTGGGATATCACCATACAAGAAAACATCTAAATTGCAAGTGGTTTCCATGCCCATGAATTTTTTCATTGATGACACCAGTGCCAATAAAAGCAAACGTTGGTTGGCATTGCACTGTATACAAGGACAGTTTGCTGGACTTCCCCTGTCATTGAGGACCAAAAGCCAACATTGCCATTTTCTGGGAGCATCTGAAAAGGCTAATGTGTTGGATATGGTTGAAAAAGTATGGGAGGATATCGAGTATGTAAAAACGTGAGTAAAATATATAACAACTCCCATATATTGTTGCAAATGTTCATGATAATGGAAGCATAACAGCTGTTGGAAATCAATAGCAGAGTTATTTCCTGAAAAGGTATTTTTTATCTCACCTTATGAAATAAAGGGGAGATATTTTGAGCATGGGAGGGGGGGGGGAGGGAGGGAGGGAGGTGCTGGTGTCCCCTCCCTGGAAATGAAGTTTTTGGTTTGATCGAAGCTGATATGTACAGGTATGCTTTCAATACTACTGCAGCTTCAGCGGATGACCCCGCAAGGCAAGATGTTGGGGTTATCAGAATGCTTGTTATTTATGCATTGTACATGTTCATTTACATTCAGTGATTGAGGTAGACAACCACAATGACACAAGCCTTATACATATGTACATGTATGTCTAAATGCTGAATGTTTTTCTCTTTATAAACTGCAGGAATGGGGTAAGAGCATACGATGCGAAGGAAGAGGAAGAGGTGGTAATATCTTCGGATATATCTCTAATTGTGGCCGATTTCAACATGGTGGCTTTGGCCTGCAACCACATGGGTGCTACAGCTAATAAATTTTGTCCCCGCTGTCATGTAGGTCTATTAATAAACAGTTCCAAATAAGTTGCACCAAATATATAGCCAAAGAAATAAATGATGACCTATCCTAGATTCATGATTTCCATATAATAATAAGTTATTTCATGAGTTCCATTTTTTCCAATCCTTTGATTTTTGTAATTATAACAATATAAAGATGGTCAATCTTGTATTTTGGCATTTTTCTGATAAATTTCACTTCACATTATTTCAGAAGGTTTGTAAATATATACTCAATCTGTTAGTAAAAAGAGTTCTGTTAATGCCAAAATACTATTTATAACCATATATACAGGCTCATAAATGATTAATTATTTTTAGTGCTGTCTTTTAGTTTAATTTGTTATTTCTGAATAGTAACCATAAAGCCAAATGTGTTTGCAGTATTTTTATGGCAGTGTACATGGATGGTGTGCCCTATTTCATAAATATTCTGTTTTACCTTATTCTTCACTCACCATTTTCAAATTGAATTTCATGTTCTTTTGCGGATACAATGCAAGTAGTAAAAACAAAGCGTTTTCTTTTATCACTTGGCTGTTTAGTTGAAAAAATAAGAACTGTTGGATCTCAGTAGCTGATAGTTCCATTTTGGTGGCCCGAGTGGTCTAAAACTTTTCGCTGATGAGTACTAGCCTTTCACTCACTGTTAGCCGGCATGGATTGAATTTCCACTGTTGGTATGTGTGAAAGTCTGCCAATTACTTCCTGACGGATAGCGGTTGCCTTCAGGTACTCCGGATTCCTTCACCACTAAAACTGACTGTCACTATATAAGTGAAATATTCTTGAATGTGACATTAAAATCAACTCTCCCTCTCTCTTTTTTTGGTGTCGGAACAATAGAAGAATAAAGTCTGCCATTATTGTATCTAATTTTTCAGGCAGACAAATCAAGATGTACCGAGAAAGGGAGGGAGAGAACTGTAGAGGAGTCGAAGGAGACGCTAGCACAGATACGCGCTGAAAAAGTCAAAGGAAGACAAAAAGACCTACAAACCATATCAGGACTCAAAGATTATCCAAATTGCATTTGGAATTTTATCAACCCACACAGGTAGTTTAATGGTGTCAGACATTTAGTTTAAGGGGAGTGAGAGTGATCACTCCCTATCACTTCAATTTATTTCAGTGGAAAAAATATCTCTATTTGAAGTAGTTCATAACAACCACCTGCATGCTAAATTCACATCAGACTGAGGCTGATACTGTGGCATCTCCTTAGGCCTGGGGAATTTTTCTGGTTGTGTTTCGATACCCGTTGCTCACCACTAAATGGCGTTGTAGATGGCATTGGTAAACCTTTCTCTGACGATTTCGTCTGAACGGCTTGTCTGATTTCTTTGATATTTTGTTACAATGGTCTTGAATGATGGTCAATGTGCTGAAAAGGTTTTGGTGTTGCTGGCATAACTATAAAGGCAAGAATTTACCAATTCGCTTGGAGAAATATTTCAAAACTGTTCCACTCAAGGTTGCCAAGCATAAATATATGATTGCTGACATGATAATTCCCTTTCGGTGTGAAGCAAATTGCCATTTAAATGAAAAATCTCATTTACCTGACTCAACGACAAAACCTATATATGAACCATTATTATGATTAAAGTTTTTTCCATTGAACTCTTATGTGCAATCTCCCTAGGGCTTTAGATCTCACCCGCTTGTTTTTCGTGGCATTTGGTCATCACTAGGAGGCGCTATAGACATGAATGGAGGTAAACATGTGTAACATCATATCTTCTAGGATGAACTAGGATGAAAGTAACTCCGAAAATGGAAGTCATTGTGATAAATATTCTATATTTCGGCTTTGCTTATGCCATCATCAGGAATACATATATAAAGATATATCATATCTTCTGAACAACATTTCCATGAAATTTGGGAATAATGATCTTGGATTTGACATTTCAATTTTTGCATTTCAAAATAAGATTTTGTTTTCACAAAAATGGAAATCTGCTTCTTAATTAGGGAAAAGTAATTCTATTTTGCTGAACATGAATGTAGCATTCCTGCGTTATAATTCACATCCCCTTGGTAGCCAAATGGCCATTTTTTGAATATATGAAATTTTCATGACTGGAGTCTAATATCTACTGTTATTTCGACCCCATTGGACATTTTCTTGAGTTAATCCCCCTGATTTATCTGAAATCCTCTCATTTCTCACCCACTGTCCTCATGAATGCAACTGTTTCTTGAGCTTTCTGTGAATTCTTTTGAAATTTGGTACAAACACTCAGTGCAAAGGGTACATCACAGTGCATGATCTTTTGCGAAGGCTTCACTTTATTTCGCAACAATACAAACAACATACAGTCCAGGTAGGTTCAGTTGTATTGTAAATATGTGTCTATAACAACATTCAGGAGTTAAAAATATTGTTTATCAGCTGTATTCTTTTACGGGTGTAAAGTTCAATTGAACTCTTTTTCTCTCAGTGACACACATGTTGGGTGCTGATATCGTGTTATGAACAGGTTTGGGGTTATGGATGAGAAAGATGAGTGAACAATACATTTGGATGGTTTTAAAATGGCTATTTCATACAGCCTCAATTGAAATATTACTGTACTTCTTAATGGAACACTGGACAAAAGACATATATTTCTTAAAAAAAACTGATGTTCAATACCACACAAATATGCCATTTTTCACTTTAGAGATATCCCAGTTGGCATACTGCACTGGATGTATCTTGGACTGGCAAAACATCTGATGCAGCTGTGTGTACACCAGTTAAGTGACGAACAACATGCAACTGTAGTGGCTCATTTAGAATCCATTGACCAATCGAGCTTTGAAGTTTCATTGAAGGCAGATTTAACAAGAAACATTGGGAGCAGACAAGGGAAGGACTTCAAACAATTTGTGAGTATATATAAGGCTATGAATAAAACATTATTGACCCTTTCCATGCTAACCCTTCACCTAATTAATCTTTCCTTGCACAGCAGGCTGAGTATCAGCATTAATTGTTCAATAAATGTACATGTATGAACAATAACTTGAAAATGGTTCAAACTTGACGACAGTGAGAGGACAGTAGAGATTGCTGTTGACCACCTTACTTGTTACGCAAGTTTATGTCTAGGATGATTCAACCTATGTCCTCTTTAGCTTGAAATTGGAATTTCAAATGATATCTCTGATCAGCATTGCTTTCTTCAAGAGATATATATATTGTCTTTTTTAACTTTCAGTAAATGTTATGATATATATATATATCTTTGCAGATACAAGTCGCAGCTTTCGTGATGGGGTTCTCTGGACTGCAACTAAAATTTGTTAGGATGATCTGCAAACTAGCATTGGTAACATGAAGTTCTCTCTTGTTTAATCTGTTACTACTTTTGTTAATTCATGTAGATTGGTCTGTGTAACCACACCAAACATATATTCCCCTCACCTCATCTGATATAGTCCTGACATTTACCTCTCGCCACACCAGATATATTCCTGACAAATTACTTTCACCACATCAGATATATTCCAGGCATGTACCACTCACCACACCATGCATATTACTGATGCATACCCCTCACCACACCAGACATATTCTTGACATATAACCTTCACTGCACCAGATATATTCCTGATGCATACCCCTCAGAACACCAGACATATTCCTGATGCATGCCCCTCACTACACCAGATATATTCCTGAAACATATCCTAAACCACACCAGACATATTCCTGACACATACCACTCACCACACCAGACATATTTCTGACACATACCACTCACCACACCAGACATATTCCTGACACATACCACTCACCACACCAGACATATTTCTGACACATACCACTCACCACACCAGACATATTTCTGACACATACCACTCACCACACCAGACATATTCCTGACACATACCACTCACCACACCAGACATATTCCTGACACATACCACTCACCACACCAGACATATTTCTGACACATACCACTCACCACACCAGACATATTCCTGACACATACCACTCACCACACCAGACATATTCCTGACACATACCACTCACCACACCAGACATATTTCTGACACATACCACTAACCACACCAGACATATTCCTGACACATACCACTCACCACACCAGACATATTTCTGACACATACTACTCACCACACCAGACATATTCCTGACACATACCACTCACCACACCACACATATTTCTGACACATACCACTCACCACACCAGACATATTCCTGACACATACCACTCACCACACCAGACATATTTCTGACACATACCACTCACCACACCAGACATATTCCTGACACATACCACTCACCACACCAGACATATTCCTGACACATACCACTCACCACACCAGACATATTTCTGACACATACCACTCACCACACCAGACATATTTCTGACACATACCACTCACCACACCAGACATATTCCTGACACATACCACTCACCACACCAGACATATTCCTGACACATACCACTCACCACACCAGACATATTCCTGACACATACCACTCACCACACCAGACATATTTCTGACACATACCCTAAACTACACCAGACATATTCTTGATGCATACCACTCACCACACCAGAAATATTCCTGACACATACCCTAAACCACACCAGACATATTCCCAACACATACCCCTCACCGCACAAGACATATTCTTAACTTTCAACACACCAGATATATTTCTGATGCATAACCCTCACGATGCCAGACATATTCCTGACATAACCCCATACCAGATATATTCCATGCATATACCCCTCACCCTAGCAGATTTTCCTGGTCATTTTCTTGATGCAAATCCTCCACCACATCAATTATATTCCCAACCCATACCCCTCACCACACCAGACATATTCCGGACACACACCCCTCACCACACCAGACATATTCCTGACACACACCCCTCACCACACCAGATGCAGGTTCTCTGATATTCATTCAGTGTTTGAATTGCCAGTATTATTTCTTTCAATATTTCTTACATATATGACATCTCTGTACATCATGCAGTAGATCTTTACCATTTTAATGCTATGTTATCATACATGTTGTGTACCGCTTTGTTGCTTTTAATTCTCCCATGGTGGAGTGGACAGAGTTATGAATTTTCCTACGAAGTAGGCTACCATCTGCAAATTATCCGGAAGTCAGTGAGTCCATCTGTGTCCTTTCGTCGGCAAAATATGGAGAACCGTTGACATTAGAACCTTGATTTTTTGCATGAAGGTGCATTAGCAGAATGTTAACAGCAAGTTCTGAGCTGACCTACTTTTTCTGATGATTTTTGATGAAAAGTACTGGTGATTCTGACATGAGCTGTGCCCATCTTAGTATAGGCAGGATTTCAACTTGGGATTAGGGGATTTCCAAGAGTTCAGTGCATGTCGCCGAATGTCTTCGGAACGTCGTTCTAATGCCTACCCTACTTCGTAGGTCCTCTAACATTAGTCACACTGCCATGTCTGTCTACTTGCTCCGATTCTTTGGTATTTAGTTCCTGCATGTGTTTGCATTTAAATAGGCTACTGAGCCAGCATTAAATGGAGATGAAATCATTGGTAGTCACCGATTATAGAACTTCAAGAGCTAATATGATAAATGACCACATTGTCATTCTTACATGTATTTATTTCAGCTTTGTAAGCTACTTCAAGAGGTTCCTGCTAATGTGACAGCAATACGAGAAGGTATCATAGACTATCTTCAACTTGTGAAACGGGATGCCCCACAACTCTTGAGTAAAGTAAAGACTCACATGTCAACTCACTTTGTAAGTCAAGGTGTTTTGCTATCTTTTAATGCAATGTTTTATGATAATTCGGGCATAAAGGGATTTAAAATATTTTTTTTCAATAAAACAATACTCCAATGTTTGTGCTTGTGAACAAATACTACCTTGACTACAAGAAATCACAAATCATTTGTGCTCTTGCATAAATTGATTGTGCCAATTACACATAAATATCAGTACAAATATGTATCTTTGGGTCACCCATGCTCTGTCTCTCTTTCGAACTGTCATGGTTAAGAAGTGTTAATTGAAAACAAGAAGCAACAGTGTCCTTCATGATATTATTGAACAATCACCATGATGGCTTTTCAATTAATTGCAGGTTGATGATATACTTGAACATGGGCCCCCACTAGCATATGCAGAGGATGCATTTGAGAAGCAGCATGGTTATATTCGCCAGCAGCTTTTTGCTCAAAACCAACTAGCGAGAAGCAGAGACACTGCAAAAGCTTTTGCTGAGAATGAAATTCTCTGTCATATCATGTCTGGAGGTTTCTTTCAACATATCGGAAAATGGTATGTCAAATAAAGAATTAAATTTCTGTCTGTTTTCCATCACTCAAACCTTTGTAGGGTGGGGTATGCGAAGTATTGTGCTGTATTTATAGGACCCAGCAATCTTCCGGGGAGGGGGAATTCATGGTTAAAAAATGTTCAAATTTCTGTCTGTTCCCCAGTCACATAAATTTCAGATATTTGAAGTTGGGTGAGGAATGTTGTTGTGCTCTACTGGGTGGCTATCTCCACCACAGGAAATTTTCTGGTTCAAAGAAAGTGGCTTTCTCTGTATCAGCCACATTCTCCAACATAATTATTTAACCCTCAGCCTGATTGGGCGAGGGGTATTGTTGTCATCCTGTCTGTTTAGTGGTCTGTTTAGTGTCTGTCGGTCTTCTTTACCCTGGACTCCCATATCTTGAGTACTACTGAAGGCAGGTCGTCAAACTTATGTCTAATTTTGAATCTAGTGTGTAGATGTGCTTTTTGTATGTTTCTTTGGTCAGGTCCTCGCCTGTGGATCTGTCCATTCACTTTTCTGTCCATCTGTATCATGGTTTAATTCCAACATTATGTATTATGAGCCTTCTTGCAGTAAGTTTCTATAATCTAGCTGTCAAATAATTTACATAATAATTTTCCTGTATTCAGAAATGTTTCCTTCTCATTCTACTTCCAAAACATTCATGAAATGCACCGAAACAACTTTTCTGCAGGTGGACAGGGGAGATAATCATGTAGAGAATTGAGTTGTGTAATGTACTGGAAAATGTACATGTAGTGCAAGTTTAAATCTACAATTTAAATCTACACAAATGTTTCTGCTTTTGAATAACCATTTACCAATTACTCAGTTAGCTTTAATTTTGCTGCAGTTGTAATTTGTGATATTTCCACGTCTTGGGAACCCTTCTGGTTGGGTATCCATTTGGGCCAGTATCAGCATTGAACCTAAAAGATCTACTTTTATAGTATACAGAGGCTTTATTTTTGAATGATAAACTGAATTAAGCCGATGTTTACTTGCCATATCTTCTGAATAAATGTATGAAACTTCAAGTTATATTAATGTGTCCATGCCCCCAATAAATGATAGCTATTCTATGAAAATGATAAACAATTTGAGAACAGTAAAGCATTCTCTTTGGCATTTGCACAAAAGCCCCAGTGAACAAAAAACTATGGACAAAGGCCCCAACTCAGGAAAAAAGCCCCATCCAACAGTTTTAGGCCAGGATAACTTGTCTCAACAATTCCAGATAAACGTCTCTTTCCATATACACATATCCACTTTCCAAGTTGTATTTCAGGAGAATTTGGAAGCATATGCTGTACGCTCAAAAACAGGCTATTTGGCAGAGGACCTGCTAGCTACTCAGCTTGATGATCACCATGATAACACAGAAATTGTGGATACATGTATATACCATCTTTCATTATTTTGTAGGAGGAAAGGCACAGACCAATTGAAAGTTCTCGCAAATCAAGCAGAAATAGTTAAATTTCTTGGTTTCCAGAAAGCCTCGAATCTTGTTCCAGGGACACTACTCAAAGCAGAGGAAAGAGGACTGAAAAGCAATCGCCCCATTCTGTTGCCATTGGCTGAATGTCCTGAACCCATCAGAGCTCATCTTGAGAACCTTGGTGTCTGTGATGATGATGCCAAACTTACATTTTTCAAGGCTGTGAGGAATGAAGATGAGAGCCTGAGTAACATCGGCAATACTGTTCTTTTCTTGGACAAAGATGGTCAGGTAATGGACTGTATGTACTATTCCAGTAGGGTATGATGTACTATTTTTGTTGTGAGGTTTGGTAATTTCTATTTTGTAAAACAAGGTATTCTATAATTAATATAAAAAAATATTTATACTCCTAAGCATGTTAACATTATTCATTAGCATACAAAATTGCTTATTACGATGAAACAGAAGCTGTTCACAAATTGAATGGTATACAATTCAGAAATGCAGCTGCTGGAGCTTTCCAGGGAAACAAAGCCCCACAAGTGAATGGTTTACAACCATGACAAGTTACTGCAGACATCTGCTAAAGGGAGATAACCTAGTTATCTTCACAATTTATAATCCACTGTGGGAGGTGGGATAAGTTTAGTTACATTGTTTGTCAGTGATCCAGTACGGAAATATATGAGGTTAGTAAAATTTATATTGGGAATATGAAATAGGTCTTTGAATTATGGACGCGGATATTCTCTAATGGACGACGGCTGGATTATGAATGCCGGACTAGACGCTTGTAATGCATAGGCCTACTGACAAACCATGTAATGAATTGATGCTACTGACAATCATTTCTGAATGCCTGTCAGAAGACTTTGAGGTGTTGCTGTTTCCATAATATTGCCAGATAAATGCCATTTTTGCTGCACTTCCAGCGATCAAATTGTTGAGGAAATTACTGTACATATTGTGGACAAAAATGTTTCCTTTACCATTGGACATTATTACAGGAAAAGATGGGAACATTCCAAAGGGCCATGCGAGTGGCGAGTGAGAAACCGAGCCCAAACAACCTCTTTGCCTTTATGAGGGAGCTACATGTAGTTCAGATAAATCAGAATGGTGAAGGCTTGCTTGATGTTCTGGACTGTGAGCATTTGGAGCTGTCTGACATGTATCACCTTGTTCCATCCATAAATCTGAAGAAGCTCATCTCTGTAGTACATGATTGTATAGGTGGAAAGTGTGCAGTGGAACAGAGTACCGTACACAGTTGCATTGAGCATGAAGTTGTGAATGTACAAAAGAAGGCTATTCAGCACAATGAAATGCACAAAAAATACTTTCTGAATAAATTCAGACACTCATAAGGATTTCGAGGACAGTTCAACTTTCTTGTTCTCAGGGAAAAATTGCTCAAATTTGGAATTCCTCCGAAATATTTGTTTGAGCAAAGATGTCTTTATGCTCCCATCTAGCAGCTATTGAGTTCTATTCCTTGATGATACATTCATAATCGGATGACTTTACAGCTTACACGATGCAACTGATATTCACCAAAAGTGGCAGTCTAAATGACATGTTTTTGGCCATGATTCTCATTTTTTTGTGGTTATTATGTAGCCAAACTTCTTAGTTAACTTCTCTTCTGATATTTTGAAAATTAGATAAATTTTGAATATGAACTGCTATAAACTGCATATTTGGTGCATCAGTTAACACATTGAAGCCCTTAGAGAATAAACCTCTGATTTTGACCATTGACTTATAAAATCAACTCTATTGGAGGTGAAGGGTGCAAGCTCAACTTGCATCACAAGTGTCGGCGGATGAAACAATGGGACATTCTATATATTGACTATAGAAAATATCCATACCTTCACCTTCAATATCAAGGAGTTCAAATAATTCGGAATTAAAATCTATTTCTTCAAATTTTAAATCAGTGTTCTCCATGCAGTCCATGCAGATGCAAGTGAACTGCCCCACCGTTTTATCTGCCGACAGGTTGGCTACATGAAGGGACGTCACTTGTGACACAACGTCACAACTCGACAACTGCAGACTACTGCATGTTTTGTTCCAAGGGAGATAATCAGGATTCAGGCACTTTCGAAGTTTCAACATTACTGCGCGGATCGCTTCAGTATTAACTATTGTACCATCTTACTATTTTCAAGCATGGTATCTTAAAAGAGATACATCAAACTAGCCCAGTAAACAGAACGGAATTAGCATGCGTCCATAATTATAAAATCTTAAGTATGTTTCATAGCTCATGCCAAATTAGTGTCAAAGATATTTGTCTTTGCTCCCAGTACCCAATGATGACACATGCCAAAAAAAAAGAAGAAGAAAATACTACAATACGAAGATGAATGATCATCCGGACATTCACATTCAGACTAACTTTGCTCTTTTCTCTTGTACTGTAACAACAAACATAAGTACAGTTTTTAGAAATCTTGAAACTACTGAAACTTAGAAAGATAATATCTTGGTGTTTTCCAGTGTCCATTTCTCGATCTCTTTCACTCAGATTCGAGTGAGTGAGTGAATAGAATTTAACGTCGCTTTCAACAATATTTCAGCTATATCACGATGAACCAATTAAGCACCACCCAGCCCAGTTGTGTTTCAGCTCAGATTCGAAATTCTGTAAACAAAATTACAAATCAGTCATTTGTTCTTTATAGTAACAATGGACAAAAAGATCCTCTTGTCATTATTTTACAATTATCGGACAATGGTGGGCGCCAAGATCCTTCAGGATCTCTTGTATTCTCCAGTATAAAATCTTTTCTGACTTTGATTGGAATATCTGAATGCCTATATTAATGCTCAGGGACATGTTCCTGCTGATTAATGGGTAGTCTGTATGGCTAACCTTGAATGCTCGTGGGTTTGGATCATGTTTAGAATGTGAGGTATTTTTCATTTTGGCTCGTCCAGCTTAAGGCCCATTCTCACGGTGCGATTTGTAGTAACAACTTGTAGCATACAACTCAGTTGCATCGTGAGAACACTCGTACGATTTTAGTCGCATGCTACAAGTCGTATGAAATAGAACCGGTCCTATTTCATGCGATTAGTTGCATGCTACAAATCAGGGGATTCCCCACAGAGTTGTTACTACAAATCGCATCGTGAGAATGGGCCTTTAGGAATAGTTAGACTGTGGCACTGTCCATAGTGGCTAGTTTTGTTTGATATTTGCATTTGCAATAGATGAGATAATAGTCATGCCACCAAAATCAATTACTTTCTTTGTCGTTCATGTACATTTGTCTTCGATATAAACTACACCAATCATGCCAATTGATAGCGAGGACAATAGGTTCAGTATACAATATACAGGGCAAATGATCTCAAGAACTGGTAGTACATGTAGTTGGGGATGTTTGCTATTTGCACTTGGATTATTTTACATGTATGTGCTTGCATATATACAAGTTCTTCTTCAGTTGTATATGTTTATATCAACCTGTACATACATGAACAATGGTAACAATGAACAATGAAGCTATGTATTCTATCCAAGCACATTTAGAATTATCATGCAGCACCATTCATATATTAATAGTGTTGCATATTCTGTATTGAATAAAGTTTTGTGCTCACAATTATTTGTCTATTGGAAACCCTGCCCATTTGGATATGTAATGATGCTTTTCATTGACTATTGGGAAATCAACGGCGAAAATTGCAGCATCTTTGACAGTCGGTTTGGGAAATTTGGGATATGTCATAATATCCAAGTCAAAACGGAAAATGTTGTATATCTTGAAAATGAAAGGTCATATTTAGAAGAAAATTCACAGGCATGCTGTGTATGTATTGTTGCAACTATACCGATGAATGAAATCAAAATATTTTGGTGGATTAATAATTGAAATAGCTTCCTTGTTTGCCAATTTTTTGGTACACCACTAGATTCTATTTTGAAATAGTTTATGTTCAAAATTTCTTCTCAGTGGTATCTAGGGACCACCTAGCTATGATATCATGTTTGTCACTTGTTCACTAATATTTATCTTCATATTTCATGTTAAATACTACACTAACAATGTTAGATGGCAAGTGGTAGATGTATTGATGTTAATTTCTATTGAATAGCCAATCAGATTTAAAGGTCATATCTTGCACTCCTCCTGATATGGACCATTTATAGAGCTATGACATCACCAAACCCATATTCTGAAGATAATGTGTTATATCCAAGCCAAGGCAACACCTGTAGTGTTCGACTTGGATATGCGAAGATGGCTAATATTTAGATTTGGTAAGAAATTATTGCTGATTTGTTATGAAACAATGAGATATGCGTAAATGATATGATCAATAGCTATTTTCTGCACCTAAGAATTATGAAATTATTTCAAACACTTGATCTTGACACCTAATTGTAATCCAATCTGAAGATCCAAATTTTAAAGAGTACTTGAAAATTGGAACATTTCCATTTTATTACATCATATAATTGCAACAATACACAGACAACATGATTGTGAAGTTTAATCCAAATACGACTTTTCATTCTCATGATATTCAACATTTTCTGTTTTTGAGTCTTGTATCATGGCAGTTTGAACACGTACATTTCTCTAGCAATGGCCCCAGAGAATTGTGACTGTAGGGTCTCTATGGTCAGTATCTACAGTCAAGGCATTTGTTTGTGATTAGACACTAAGATTGGAGAAAAGACAAACATTATCAAAGGCGACGTGGACAGCAAAAGAGGAGATTTATCCCTGTGAATGTAGAAAAATCGACTATTAAAGATGCCGCCATTTTCACCGTCCATTTTCCCAATATCTGATGAAAAGCCTCATTACATATCCAAATGGGCGGGTTAGGTTTTACCAACAATGCAATTATTGCACATATATTTCAAATCTTCTCCAAATACAAATTTTAAAAAACTTCGCATAAAAAAAATTATCAAATAAAATAAAACTAAATATAAATGAATAAAAAAGGTATCCAATGCACAAATTTTAAGTTATTGCATATAAATATAGATTCCAACAGTTTGGAATCTATCAAATATTGCATATATGTATTTATAATTATTGAATATAAATTTAATCAGAATTAAATGAATATATGTTGGATTGAGTGAAAATAATAAGCTTATGATTGAATATTGCAAGACTTGCATGGTCTGCGTTAATATACCTGTTCCCAATATTGCAAGGACTGAAGTATAATAGTTAATGAATTTGGCATTACAATTTCAAAATGGAGCCCAAAATGCTGATTGGGAGAAGTTTGGCCCATGTGATGGCAACTAACATAATCACTTATCAGTACTTAGAAACTTTGTATGTTTTGAGACCATTGGTGCATGCCAGTCCCCTTATTAAAAGATCACAGATCTGAGAAAAACGTCTTCATCCCATATGCCATCATTGCAGTCCATTTACTGTACACTACAACCTACTACTATATGGTACAATGGCTTATTGAATACGGTACCAATAAAAGTGTTTCGTTAATAAAAGAACACAACTCATAATGATTTTTTCAAATTTTGTCCGGTGCATTATTAATTGTTTAAGCTACATTTTTTTGTCAGTGGACCGGTGAAACGCAGTGTCATTGATTCACATTGTACATGTTTATATGGGAATCACAATTTCTCCTGCTAATCTGATTGTATATTATGTTAACATATTGAACTATAGGAATAAATATTTTATGTTTATTCAATAACTGGTTACGGTATTTTGTTCAGCCTTGGACTTATTTTTTAGCTGAGAGCTTCAGATTTCTACATCCAAGCACCTATATGTTTGACTTCATCGAGACGTAAGTTATGTTTTAATTTGACTTTATCAGGCCAATACCCAGTTTGGAAATTGTATTATTCAAATTCAATTAAGTTTTCAAATTTAGAGAAGTAAATTATATATTTTTTTAATACTTCAATATACTTATAAATTAAGTTCAATTTTAATTTCAGATTTCACAATTTCGCTCCAAGTTATAAAATGTCTTAATTTCAATTTGAATTGATATTTCAATAGATTACTATTACAAAATCTAATTTAGAAAATTAGTTCAAACATTTAAAATTCATATTCAAGGCAGAGTATGCAGCAGTTTTAATGTTGCCTGGTTAACCGTATCTCTTTAGCTGGCAGGTAGACCAGTTAAGACAAATGTCTGGAAAGCTGTACTCTTCTATCTTTGGAGGCTGTCTGGGTTAATCAAAACCCCCGCTCTGTTGCGCTCACTAATAAAGATACTCAAGGCAAACAGTTGAGATTCTCTGAATGCCTTGTTTCCCAATATTGTGCTATCATATGACAGAAGAATAACAAATTTAAAATCTGTTGAATACATGTATTAAATTACATATATTAAAAGCTATGCATGTATCCGGTACAAGTGTTGCATATCAAAGGTATTGAGTAACAATAAACAATGTATGCGATTTTCACATTTGAATTTATATATGATACACCTTTGTGGGAATTAACACATGTGTGGGAATTAACACATGTATCACATATAATGATAATGCATGTGACACATGTGTGGGAATTAACACATGTGTCACATATAATGATAATGCATGTGACACATGTGTCAAGGAAAATTCATGTAACACATATGTGAAATGTCACATGTGAAAATCACATGTGATTTACTCATGTATCACATGCGTGAATATCATATGGATCAGATGTGTGAATTCTCACATGCGTATCACACATGTTACACACACGTGTCACATGAAAATTTTCTCACATATGTGTAACATGATTTGCAATTTTGGCTGTGTATGGCTGCCTGGTGGCTATACTGGAGTTTCGAATCGGACCAAAAAAGGTATCTTGCACAACTAGACCCCAAGGGGAACCTGTGTACCAAATTTGAGAAAGTGCATGCAGTAGTTCCTGAGAAATTGCGATAACAAGGTTTCCTGGGGAAATCCAAAATGGCTGCCTGGTGGCCATATTGGATTTTCGATTCGGACCGAAAAAAGTATCTTGCAAACCTAGGCCCTAAGGAGAACCTGTGTACCAAATTTGAGAAAGATCCATGCAGTACTTCCTGAGAAATGGAAACCGATAAGTTTCATGGGGGAGATACAAGATGGCCGCCTGGTGGCCATATTGGATTTTCGAATCAGACCAGAAAAGGTATCTTGCACAACTAGACCCCAAGGGGAACCTGTGTACCAAATTTGACAAAGATCCATGCAGTAGTTCCTGAGAAATCGCGACAACAAAGTTTCATGGGGAAATCCAAGATGGCCGCCTTGTGGCCATATTGGATTTCGATTCGGACCGAAAAAGGTAGCTTGCACAACTAGACCCCAAGGGGAACCTGTGTACCAAATTTGAGAAAGATCCATGAAGTAGTTCCTGAGAAATCGCGATAACAAGGTTTCATGGGGAAATCCAAGATGGCTGCCTGGTGGCCCATATTGGATTTTCCGGAATATCCACTAGAAAAAGTGTGTTACTACCTTGGAACTAAGGGGAACCTGTGTACCAAATTTGAGAAAGATCCATGCAGTAGTTCCTGAGAAATCGATAACAAGGTTTCATGGGGAAATCCAAGATGGCTGCCTGGTGGCCATATTGGATTTTCAGGTCGGACCAAAAAGGTATGTTGCACAGCTATTGGGGAACCTGTGTACCAAATTTGAAAGATCAGTGCAGTAGTTCTGAGAAATCAACGATATAAAGGTTTCATCAAGGAAATCCAAGATGGCTGCCTGGTGGCCATATTGGATTTCGAATCGGACCAAAAAAGGTATCTTGCACAACTAGACCCCAAGGGGAACCTGTGTACCAAATTTGAGAAAGATCCATAAAGTAGTTCCTGAGAAATCGCGATAACAAGAATTGTTTACGGACGGACGGACTGACGGACGGACGACGGACCACGGACGAAAAGCGATTTGAATAGCCCACCATCTGGTGATGGTGGGCTAAAAAGCAGCAAAAACATATGATTTTTATGATAAAATAATGTGTTTATTTTTTTAATTAGATGCCGTCAATCAAACAGGTTACCCTAATTTTCCCGTTAGGGGATCTATTTCAGGTTACCATAGCAGATTTTAGATAACCCCTAATAGGTTTCCATAGAAAATATTACAGCACAGGCCTGATATCAATAGTACACGTAGCACAAGATCGTGGAATTTGATTGCTGGTCTGGATATGATGACCTAATAATTGTACAGTTAAACCTGTGTAAACAGACGATGTGTGGGACCAGCTTATAGCGTCAGTTTTGACAGGGTTCTGGTTTATCAACGTTCAAAATACCTTAATTTTAAGTATTGGGACCCAAGATAATGTCAGTATTTAGAGTTTGGTCAGCCTATCCAGGCGTCTGTATTCACAGGTTTCACTGTATAGTGAGTGTACACACTTGTTCCAGAGAGAACGGTCCAGATGCATACTTCAGCTTCTTGTGTACGTGACGCATATCCTTACAAACAGGGTCATCTGGGAACTGGTCCAAACTGGCTATGTATGTACGCAAGGTGGAGGCATTCTCTACGCAGAGGTATTTCAATAATTGAAGGACCTGGAAGATGAAATTCAATATAGTTAAACCACAGGCAGTCAGTTATGTCCTGAAACAAATCAGGGGTAATTACAGTTTTCAGGTGCGCAGGCAGTGTTTTCAAAATTCAAGTGAACATTTTCCAAATGGGGTAAGTAGGCATACTTTGCTCTAGAGACAGTATTTCTCTCAAATAACCTAAAATACAGTCTTCTTTTACCCGACTGAAAAGATCTTCTAAATTAGCTGCTTGATAACTCATCTGACACTTGCACAGATAGAGGGTCTGAAATCGCTATATGGGATTCCAACAGTATCATCGACGTTATCTAAGGCTGCCTTAGCCATTTCATCAGCTTCATTATTTCTTTTGATGCCAATGTGGCTAGCAACCAACAAAACGCAACATCAATCTGTTGATGAAATCTATGGTCATATAATTTTAGAATGTTCGAAATGGTGGGGCGAGTTTAGGTTCCACTCTCAATTGCTTGAAGGCATGACTGAGAATATGATATATTTTCCCCCTGTAGTAGACCCAGTACCTTCTAAAGCTAACAATGGAGCTTTCGCTTCGGCGGTGAAAATCAAACTTTTACCTGGAAGTCAACATGTTTTAGTTTTGGAACTAAAGATAGTAGCATACGCTATACTCTATTACCATCTTTAGAACCATCTGTATAAATAGCTTGATGCGATCTGTATTTTTCTCTCAATAGACAAAATTCTTGTGTATACACAAGATGGCTCATGTCTGCTCTTTCGTATAAGTTTTATTTAGTCACATACCTGTGACCCTACTTCTCCTTCAGTATGAACATATCGCAGTAGATGACTGACTATCCAGGACAAATACTTCCCCAGTTCCTGTCAGGAAAGAAAGATTAGAGTGTTCTATGAACATGTCAATGTGGGAATGGAAGACTCCTGATGATTCAAACTTTACATGTACGTGCCGAATTTCAGAGCAAAAGTGCTATTTCAAAAACAAAACTGTTTGTTTTTACCACTAAAAACGTGTATTATAGTGTTGAAACCCTAGACCTCATTGCACACTACCAAATTGCACATCATGTTGACCTATCTGATCTTATAATGCATCAGCTTTGAAAGCTATGTATGGTACAATAATCAAACACAAATACACGCTCTTATTTAATATATCCGGAAACTATATAAATGTTTGTATTATTTTTAGATATACGGAAAATGTTTATTTTATTGTTGTCTAATATGTATGTTTTTTTAGTTGGTTGGTTTTCGGGGAACCCGACTAGTCTAGGTGTAAGCCACCTGTTTGAGTTCCTCCATGCATATGTGTACATGCAGGATCTGTAATAAATATTCAGTCCATTTACAAATCATACATCGTGGAACCATGGAGGCATCAAAGGTCTTCACGAAATAGTTTGGAATTTAGTCTGGACATGTACCGTAATAATTGATGGTGCCACAAGTGCCATAAGAGGCAATAATTCACTGAAGCTTGACTGACACTGCACACCTACAGAATAGTAAGAATCTACATTGAAAACTTAAGGGAGCTTAAAAACCTAAACCTTAATTCATAAGGGAGACACAGCCCGGACAACAATGTACTGTAGCATGTTTTGAGCTTTCGTCGACAAACTGAGGGACTTGACCCTGTGGAAAAGTGAGTGAGTGAGTGTGACTTAACGTTGCTTCCAACAATCAGTCAGACATAACACAACATTCATTTTTGAGTCCTATTCATTTTTACACCCGGGAACTCCATGGCTGTTCCAGTTAGCCACCTCTTAAAACAGCAAGCTGTCTGAGGGGCTGAGGCCCCTAAATTCTTGGTGTGCACAACAACACCCCAGGTCAGCCCCCTGAGCCACTGTGGAAAATCACTACAACGGACCAGCAAGGTATTAAGCACCTTCAATGTAAGTTTTTAAGTCATATGTCCATCCGATAGTAACCGAAATATGAACAAAACAAGCCTGTATTGAAGTTGATGATAAAAGGACAAAGGACTCTGGAATAAATCATAGAAATGGGTTAAAAACAACCTGACAGTGCACACCTACATAATCCACTTCAAATTCAATTAATAAGGAAGATACAGCCTGGGCAACAATGTACTATAGCATATATTTATGACATTGTAGGAAAACAATAAAAAGGGTAAAAACCTTAGAGTGCTCATCTGCAATGTACTAAAGCATGCATATGCTCTGCGCTTTCAAAACATTTGGTCAAGTGCATATGATTAGTCAATTAAGGGTATTGCATTAACAAAGTATATCTTGCATGGATTAGTGACAACCATATGCATATGTTTCACATTATTTCCACACTCAAGTTTGGGGTGAATCAATCACACAGGTGACTATGCTAATATGAATGCGACTAGCGTGTAACATTCACCTCATGACACTGGTTCATAGCTGTCTGACAGATATTGTAGAGAATATCCAAACACAGACTAAGGATACTTCTCTGGTACTTCAGCTCCCAAGGGCAATCTGATCTGCTGAAACATAACAGGACAAGACAGATATAAACACATTATGTAAACTTGAACATAAAATCTTCTTTGGGTCCAGGTTTCTATGACGAAAAATTTGAAAACTATAATCTGAAGACATAATGTTTTTTTTAATTTGGAAAGATGCATATCGAGTATCGTAGAAATTCTGATGGTACAGATGGCATGAGTGCATAGGATGTAACATCTCTTTTAATAATGGAATCATGATGGTGCCTACAAGCAACAGAGCAGTTCCAATGCCCCTTTTTTCATAGCATTGCCTCATTGAAGTGCTAAACCATAGGTAGACATTGATACTCCACCCAGTCACATTATCCCGACACCAGGCCAACCAGTCCTTGATCTATCCTCTCAATGCGGAGCACCCATTCTTTGATTCTTTGATATAACTCGGCCTAGTATCAATCTCATGACTTGGTGAAGATAGAAGATTTTAGAGCAGTTATCATATGTACCTTTGGTGTGTAATGCGAGGACAACTCTCCACGAAGATGTAAATGACACGGTAGATGACCTCTCGTAGAACAAACGCCCAACTACCACCCAGCTGGTCATGGAATTCCTTCATCAGTAACTTCACAAAGAGACGGTACATGAGCAGGATCCGACGTTTCTCATGGCAACGACGAGCCCTCGATATGTGGACAGCCAATGACAGCAGTATATTCTGGATAGAATCCTGAAAATACAACAAGACAGCACAAAATCAAATTTATTTCACTATTTTCTCACGTAGCTGGACCAAAGATATCGATGATAAATCGTTTCGAAAATGACCTTGGACGTGAGGCTGAGACTTGAAACTGAGGCTTTTCTTTATTCACCAAATGTCAAAGGTGACAGATTTTTAGCGAAGACAAGAAAAGTGTCAGCAGACGACTTTATCCTTCAATAAGATGAAATAGTTATATCCATAATCTTATCTGGAATGGGCAGTACTCATCTTGTTCCACTCATGGAGCCTGCTACATCTGCTATATAAGTATTGAAGGCCCCAGCAATTAGTCATTAACAAATTATTCAATTTTTGCAGAAAAATAATACAAGGTCTAGGAGTTATAAAAAAATGTTTAACCCCTTAATGCTATATATTTGGAACAGTTTCTTAATCAATTATAGTTTCAGCTTCTTATATAAATAACTGCAGTGAACCTCAATCAAATAATAACCAGGGGAACTTTTTGGATGGGAAAACCCAGAAACACTACAGTTGCAAGCTCTCCCATCCACATGATGCTGGGGACTTGAGAGTTGACACATGGACATCATTGTAGATCTCGGTGCATCTCTTTGACTGGTAAAGGGTTGTAATGGGGTTGAGCACTCTGAGAAACTCTACAAACAATAGCCTGAGATAAGGTCAAACTCCAGTGCAGGGCTCGCTTTAGAGCATGAGAGATGACCTGCAAAAAAAAAACCCTTCCAAAAAATTTGCAGGCCAA
This sequence comes from Hanleya hanleyi, assembly GCA_036873755.1. Classification (NCBI taxonomy): domain Eukaryota; kingdom Metazoa; phylum Mollusca; class Polyplacophora; order Lepidopleurida; family Hanleyidae; genus Hanleya; species Hanleya hanleyi. The sequence goes on along the minus strand of JAVTVY010003779.1, from coordinate 184,715 downwards.
ATCCAAGATGACCTGCAATTGCAAAATTTGACCTGCATTTTTTTAATAAGATTTTTGAAATTCTTTGATGGACCACAGCTCAATAATTAACGGAGATCTTATGTTATTTGCGAATCCGACTGTCATGCAAATCATCCATGAAATTAACAAATTCAATAAATGTATTTCTCAAAACTTGTTTTCTTTGTTTAATTCATTCAATAGACTAGAATCACTATAATCACAACCATGACATTTGACTGAAACAAGTCACAATGTAAAATGAATCTCATAATTCTGCATATAATTTATAAATCAATCAAAACGACTAGAGTGCACATGCTTGCCTCATGGACTGGAAAGCCCTTATTAATTTACAATCACTCAGTTTCACCATGTTCACTGGTGCAGAAAAACAGTCAATATGATCACAAGTCAATGTCAATTTGAATGACCGCTGAGCAGAATAACATGACTAGAAATAATCAGGAATCATGGGCACAAGGGGGTACATGTAGACTAGTTAATTTTATATTATTAAAATGAATTATGACTTAGTAAAACTTATTAATCAGGAATGAGGTACCGTACATGTACATGGTAGCCTAAGCTAGCAGATGTTATGACTTCAGCAAGTCAATTTGTTTGACTTCAACTCAAGTTCAACGCCACAGATAAGATCTATTATAATCACACCACTGTTCGTTGATCAATAATCATTATCACACAAGTCAACTGTCATCAAGTTCGATCAAATTGTTGAGAACATTGTCCAGCACCTCAGAGTGGGACAATTTATGTTTAGGCCCACGGCCAGCAGTGCTAGATGGCCGTGGACCGTACGGTTGAGTATTTGGTTTCCTCGTGCACTTGTTACACCATTTCTCCACTGCGAGTTTTGGATCATAGTCTGCAGCATCTGGACCTTCTAGGGAAATTCTCATCAAATATTGAACTCGCATTTCTCCAAGTCCATTTCTCCAGTCCTCGTGAATTCTGTTCATGCAGCTGAAACCTCTTTCCACACTGGCATTGCTAATAGGAAGTACCAGAAGAAGTTCAACAACTACAAGAATGTTGCAGAGTTCATCTTTCTTAGAACTAAGAAAAAGTTTTGCCCATGTTGCCCGATATTCCATGTCATGTAGACCAGTAGTGACGACAAGCTCTTTCAAATCTTCCCATTCTCTGTAAGCAGCAAGGCAGTCACAGCCATTTGATTCAAGCACTGGTTCGAAATGTACTATGACAGCCTTCAGTGCTTCCCTGCCATACTGAGCAAAAGATTGACTATCTATCTTTGGATATACCTCTGTATCTAAAATAGTAACTGCATGGGTGAAAAGTTCCTGATCACGGATAATGTTGGAGAACCGGGCCTGGAAGCACTCGTCAACAGCCTGAAGAATGGACCCATTGTTGTTCAGCAGTTTTTGTCTAGCTCGATCCAGGTAGGTGACATGGATGTCCTTGTAGGCCATTGTTGGATGATCCTCCTCACCGTCCGCTGCACCTCGTGTTCGGGTACGGTTTGTTGGTAGCTCTGTGAAGGGTCGTAGGGCATTGAAGAAGGCATTAACCCTCCCAGTAGAAATTAGCAGTTCTTCAGAGCGTCTCATTTCACCTATGATTTTGAAGAACTTCTTGATGTTTTTCACTGCTGTCACAAGGTCTAGGTCTTCCTTCTGGAATTGAAAACTCAAGATGGCTGCAGGGGTAAGGATTTCCAAATAGTACTCCACGAATAGAGGAAATTTTGCATCCCGGTATGCATCAAAATATCCCTTGAATTTCGCTCGCTCTTCTGCCTTGAAGGTATCGTCAACGCTCATATGCTGCAGATGTTCAATCAGCAAACTGTAATTTTTCGAGAGCCATTCCAGAGCACGAACTTTGTGTGCCAACCATCTGGTACCACTTGATTTTGTAGGAGCACTAACACCACTAGTATGACCCAGAGCTTCTGCAATCCCATTGAGTTGTCTCATCTTTTTTGGGCTCTTGTCATACATAATGTAGATGTTTAGAAGCATTTCTTCAATGTCCTTGAAAGCTGGTTGCTTTGACAAAGAGTCTTTGATACTAAGTTCTAAGCGATGTGATATACAGTGCATAGCAACCAGCCATGACAGGCCATCTTCATTTTTCAGTACAGCGTATACACCGGCGCGCTCGCCCATGTTCACAGAAGCACCGTCCACTCCCAAGCCGACCATGTTTTGAAGTTTACTGGTTATCATCATGTTGTGATCTTCCAAAGCCAACTTTATTGTTTGTATCAGGCCATGTGCATTTCCATGTAGAGAAGAAGGGATTTGCTTCAGCGAGAAAAATCTCAAACATGGTTTGCCCGTCGTTGGGTCTAAATAGATGACATAGATCATCTCTTTCTCCTTGTTACTTGCGTCAGTGCTGCCATCAATAAGGAGGCTAAAAAATCTCACCTTTTCTAGAGCATCATTAAGTTCATCTTCATAAACTTCCCCTATATTGTCAATAAATTCTGCACACTTGTGGTCATTCAAGTAAGTGTTCCCTAGTTCAACACCATGTTTTTTCTCGAGTTTTGCCACAGAAACAAACTTGGTAAAGGGCATTTCTTCTTTTGCTATCAGGTAAGCCAAGTCGAACAGCTTTGTTATTCTTTCATTTTCACCTTCCTTGAGTTTGTTGAGAGACTGGCCAATTATTGTTCGAGCCGTGGGATTTTCTCCTTTTTGTCTGTAGAAACGATCACGTTCAAGTGTTTCCGCCCGTTTATGTGGTTCTGCCTTCGAATGTGTGATCACGCAATCTTTTTTGATTGTACGAGTGCCGCTAATCCAAGCTTGTTGAAAATTTCTCACCGTTTGAATTTGCCGTTCGTACTTCGAACACAGCGAGCAGTTCATTTCTGTCACAATATCATGTCCGTTTTTTTTCTCCTTTTTCGTAATGTTGAGCCAGTCGTTAAACACCACGATCGTACAGTTGATACTTTTGCCATCACACAATTTATTTCATTATTTGGCAGCCCGGCAAATTAATCTGTCAGTTCATTTTGGCCAGTCTCTCAGCAACAAACGAACGGAAATAGGATTCCAAAACAGCGGCGCACGCATGCGTAAGGGACTGTAAAGGGAGACAACAGGTTCTCTATTTCCAAGTAATGCACGAGTAGACTCCCCTGAACATATTTACTTTTGCCATCGATCTGAACTCGACCACGACGATGTATTTTGTGTTGAAAAAGATGAAAAGTTTTCTACCTTTTGGACATGCCGTCGACGAAAATGATCTCCAGAATATCCACTGAACAGAAGATAATAACAATTTCTGCCACAGAAATTATGACCTGCAATTTTTTTTTTTTTTTTTTTTTTTTGCAGGCGAATTTTCACATGGCCTGCAACACCTCAAATTTGGCCTGCAAATTGCAATTTGCAGGCCGCCAATTCGAGCCCTGCAGTGGATTAATGTTATGTATCTATCCGTGTAAACAGACATAATATTCTGTTCTGTTTTAGACTGATTTCACAGCACTGACCTGTGTCTTGGCGAGGACGGATACCAGGGACTTGGTGTTACCAGAGAAACTCTGGGTCAGATAGTTCAACGTGGCTGTGATCACATCTGTATTAAAGTAGGGAGGGTTGGGCTCAGGGTCCTGGTCTCTGTCAGAATAAATATAGAACTTGGGCTCACATATTACAAATTAATCCATGTGAAAATACTGAATTATTGATTTCCTGAACAAGAAACACATAACATCCAGGTCCCAACAACTAGATTTTGCTACCTATAGGTCAATAGTTTTATTCTTAGGAAACACAGTTCTTGCCATAACGTGACTCCCCAGTGCTGACTGAAATCCATGTCATTTTATTCATATTTAGTTGAAGTTTCTCTATATAATATAGAATCCAAAGATCGAATGAAAATTGAGGGGTCTTACATTTTTTTATAGTTTTACAGTGCAATGATATAATTCAGGTAATTTCTAGACTAGTTGGATACCTGTAAGCTATATGATCACATATGTAAATTAACATGATTAAGGGGGTCGTCAGTAGAAAATTTTAATTCTTTCAAAAATGAAGTTATCTCAGAGATTTTCATATATATTGGATATATGATCAAAGTATTTGAAAAAAAATCATTTTCACAAAGATATATATATCGGTTGCCATGGTAACGGCGGCCATCTTGGATTTTGGCGCTTAAATTAGGAAAGCATCATACGCCAAAGTAAAAGAGCTAACTTTATCAAACTTGCAGGGTATTTCTGTGATGTGTTCCTTTGCGCAAATAAGAAGTTTCAAGTAAAACTAACCATTGGAAGCAAAATTTGAGCTGTTTTACTGATTTACACTAAATACGCATATATACCTGGTTGCCATGGTAACTGTATATTCGCTTATTGTGAAGATATTCTGAAAATATTTCTTATTTGCACTCAGATATATCCCAGCTACCAAATATCCAAATTTCATCCCATTTGATCAATGAGAAGGTGAAATAATTTCTTTCCTAATGTTAAAAAATGTGTGAAAATCGTGAATTCATGATTTTGAGAATAAAGTTGAACAACTTGAATGCTGTTGTACCTCTCATGTCTACTGTTGTTTTTTTCTTGCAAATCTGGATTTTCATACAGTTTGAAAGAGTATTGTCACAGGGCTGAATGCAATGTTCAATATAATATCACCATTTCTAATAAAAATCACACATCTACATGGTCCCCGACTCGCGTAATAATGTCTTGAGATAACCATATCTGTCGGTCTTGGGTATCCGTAATATTTAGTCACTTAGAAATTTCCGGATTGGTAAGAAGTACCCTCCTCTGTCTCCTGGTTCATCTGTTTTCTTAAAGTCTCTAACTCTTTCTCTTTCCTCAACCTTCTGAACCGCTCAGTTGACTTATATTTAGATTTGGTGATGCGTTCCCGATCCTGGGATTTGCAGAACTTGATCATGTTTGGTCCCGGACTAACGGAGCTCCTCTCCATCAGAGTTACTAAGGAGAATGCACCCTTGTTAAATTCAGTAACTCCTCTAGCTGCTGCGTTCTGAATGCTAGAAAGACTAACAAACCTGACTTTGGGGGCCCTTGCCCATATCACACCATTCAACGACTCATTCACATTTTGCGTTCCTCCCCGAATGCAGCGTTTGAGTAGGGTTTTGTCACAGAGACGACGGAAGACTGGAAGAATGGCCTCACTTACGAAGTATGGCAATGGGGCAGAGTGAGCTCCTCTTTGAGGTTGTTTGATGCCATTGGCAATTTGCCGATTATACCAACACCAAGAATCTGTACCTTTGGGACAGTGATTATGTCGGGGTTTTGTGTCATTAATGTAGTGAAAAAACACTGCCCAAGTGGCTTCATGCATACCTGTCAGATCATTGGCATGATCTTTTATTGCTCTGCCATAGTAGTTTTGCATGGCTCTTACTCTGTCCTGTGTTAACCTACCCCTTCCATCTATGGGTGCCTTCCTAGCCTTCTCGACCTGAATCACTTTGTCCAATCCGTTTTTCATCCGCTTACTAACGTGGTTGATACAGTCTTCATTTTCGACAGGAAAATCTTCACCATATGGCCCTTTGCCGTCATTGATTTGAGAGATTTCGTTGTACACAGAACTGTCCCCGTCATTCAGTAAGGTGGTGTAGCGAAAATTTAATTTCTCAACTGACCTCTCAAAAAATTTTACTGCAGCTTTTGTTTCCATTGACTTGGAAGAACCTTTGTGATTTATTTCGCAGTCTTTCTCATGTGCTGCATACCAGTCAATGTACTCTTGAGATGTTTTTTCCATTTTATTTCGAAAGCATAAGGTGCAGTAGTTTGACATAACTTCGTAATCTATGACTAAGCCAGTCAAAATGTCGGTTACAAGTGTAACATTGTAGTGAGAGGTATACCCCCGTTTGTGCCAGGTTCCGTCACAGGCGACAGCTATATTTATAATTTCTTGGTCTTTCAGAGTTGGATCAGTTTCCTCGTATGCTTTTCTCACCGCTGCTGCTGCTTCCTCTAAATGATCGGATGTTACAGAAATACTTTCCTTTGAAATGACATTAGCGTGTTTTACGAAGGCCTCCTTTTCTAGAGAATGAGGAAAATCAAACACTTTCGCAAACTTGTCAAGTCCTGCTTTACCACAACCTAGTTCTTTCATAGCTACAACAGCTCTTCTATTTACAGATGGTCCCCCCCTTTGATTGTTCAAATTTTCAGATGTTGCTGCACTGTGAACTACCTCCTCACATGAATGACAGAAAATTTTAAAAGTGCTGCATAGTCCTACAAAACTGTCCTCTTGTATGTCCAAGTCACTGTTACTACACCGGGGACAGGTTAAACCAGCCACTAAGTTTCTGATAAAAATAACATCAACCAGTCTGAAACCATGCGATTTATTATTTTCAGGCTCTGTGAAGTTTTCTGTTTCTGCAAACAATCGAATTTTTTTCTCACTTGGAGATGTTATGATTTCCTCCGTATTATTTTGAATATTGTCATTGCTTGCTGTAGTATTTGCTGTTGTACTACTAGCAGACTGACTATTGCTATCTGATGTTGCAGTGGACAATCCAGTGTCATCCTCAGAATTACCCGATGTAAACGTCCGTTTATCAGCTTTGCGACGTCTTCCGGTGAATTTGTGACACGATCTGAACTTTTTTGACGGCATCTTGTTCGTTGATGATGAAAAATAAGGCCTAAAAGTGTTGGATTGTAAAGCTGTCTGCTAAATTCAAATCCTCAAGGCGGAGACAGGAAACGGCGCAGTACGCATGCGCGGCGTCGCTAGATACTGCGCTGATTGGCCAAGGTCCCTAATACATATTCATATGGACTGGACGATCCAATGAAAAGCTACTACGTAACTTTATAGTAAAATTCGTAGTAAATGTATGCCTTATTTGGGAGCTCATTCATGGCAAAGTACTCGGAATGTGATGACGTAGGTCACACGAACTGACAGATAGCAATCTCAGCTTTCATATGAGACCAAAATGGCGGATATTTACCAGCGATGATCGGGAGCTTTACCGCGATAAAATGGGCAGTTTTTGTGAGTTTTATTTCGGTTTCTGTTTGTTTTTGCCCTGTTTACTATCAAATAGAAGATGAAAGTATCTTATTTTACGCTAAAACAATGATGATAAATGAAAACAAAGACCAGTACCACGTAGAACAAGCCTCATTGTATCCAAATACGCAAAAAAATCACAAACGATAATTTTTCAGTTTTAGGCCCCCAAATCATAAATCCACCTACGAACGACCCCCTTAAGGAGCTGTATCAGATCAAAACTAAGAATTGCTAAAAACTACCTTGGCCTGCATGCAGGGACCTTAACAATAAACATTTATAAACAATGTTACTATTTATAATCAAATCAAACCTGCTTTGCTTAAATGCCTAATCTCCATTAGGAAGAACAATACAAACTGTTAAAACGTAAGTTAAAACCAAAAGTTGTCTCCCCTTGGGAAGTTGTCTGCCCCCAGGGGAGCTCTCCCATTCATCCCAGTGGAGTTACTATATAAGCTCTGCTCACGCCAATTCATATCCTCTTTCTCACTGTAATAATCCGAGACCTGTAGTGTGCAAGGCCGTGGAGTCAGGGGCAGGAAGGGAGGGACAATCAAAGCAAAGTAGGTTTGATTTGGTTATAAATAGTAACATTGTTTATAAATGTTTATTATTTATTACCCAAATCGTAAACCTGCTTTGCTTAAATGCCTCACTACCAACATATGGAGGTGGGAACCTCGGCCTTGTTGTAGCTCCAATAGCAGGCTGAGTAACCGCTGGGATGACACAGACATGGGCATAGATATGACACATTAATACTCAACAAGAGAACCCTGGTCGGTGATGCAAATGGGGTAATTCATGGAGTTGATATAGAAGATACTTATCTTGAGTGTCTCATCCATGTAGCTGTGATCGTGGCCGTAGTACAAACAATATTACCAATACGAAGGAACTCTGGCAGTTGCTTCTATGAGTATTCGATTGATAAGCAATGTATGATCAGGGGAGAGGCGATAGCCGAGCTACCCGCGGCATACACGGTGACCAACTTACACCACCCTCAGTCCACAAACCGTCTTAATGTTAACTCTCTGTACTTTAGTCCTTGAGGCTTGAACCGGTCTTGTTGAGTTGACAGCGGTTGCCCTGAGTCTACTCTCCGTCTTAGGTCAACTTCCTGTACTTTAATCCCTGTTGCTGACACTGGTAACCTGAAACAGACATTAGTACTCACAAAAGTGTCAGTTCTTTGTACGTTGAACTTGTGAGTTGACAGGAGGTGACTCGGCTGAGATGATCTAGAAGAAGGTCATAGCTTCAACCTGAAATGACACAAGCAAATCTGCAGTAAAGGCAAAGATTAAAACTCACCACTGTGTCAGGCCTTGATAGATGACTTGAGAGTCGGTGGCTGGCAAGCTGACCCATTACTTCTTCTTAGGTGATCATGTAGAATGTGGACATATGATATGATTGAGAGATGAGATGATATGATGCAGCAAGCTGGTTGACTTGCTGCGATGATGAAAATTTGCCCCCCCACCCCCTTTTTTTGAAAGTTACTTGACCACGTGCTGGGCAGCCACCAGCGGCCCAAGCGTGGACATTCTATCTGATTGCACTGACATATCCCTCAGATAGAAATTAGTGAAGGTAGAATTTGCCGTCCATGCGCAGGACTGAACAATGTCATGAAGGGACAAGTTCTTCCATAAAGGCCATGACGTAACGATGGCACGATTTCATGAGAAGAAGCAGTAGACAACAGAGAGGAGCATCAATGGCCAATTGATATGACCACTTTATGGTCTTCTTCAACCAAGAAGCAATGGTATTCTTAGTAATGTCACGCACTGCAGACGGCCGAAGGGACAAGAATAATAGACGACGAGAGCCCCGACCGGGATCGGTACGAGTGAGATAGTGGCGTATGGCCCGAACAGGGCATAACAGAAGGTCGTCTTCAAGGTCATGCACCAAGTCTGATAACGCAGGGATGGAATACAAACGTTGAGCACATGGACCTAGGCGAACAGACTCATTTTTGGCGATGAACTCAGGGACGGGTCGAAAGGAGATGCGAGACCAATCCGCCGTCCAGGTCATAGAAGATCTCTCAAGAGCATGAAGTTCAGACACTCTAGACGCCAAAGCAAAAGCCGCCAGAAAAGCAGTCTTATAGGAAACAGCTTTTAGAGAAGCGGACTGTAAGGGTTCAAAGGGCGGACGAATCAGAGCACACAGAACCACACCGATATCCCATTTCGGTGACAGCTGGCGAGTACGGCGAGACTGTAACGCGAAGGCGCGAATGAGCGCAGAGATATTGTCGTTAAGGCTAATGTCGCTGCCGGAGGTAAGACGTAACACCCTAGCCAAAGCAGATCGATACCCTTCAATGGTGCTGATTTGAAACTTCTTATCACGGTGAAGGTGAAGGAGGAAGTCAGCTACGAGGGAAATAGAGGCAGAGTCGGGATCGGCATCACGTTCTCGGCACCAGGAGACGAAATAAAAAAATTTTACAAGTAAATTTTCTGTTATTAAGCTAAAACTTACCTCACTTCCACTCTTTGCATTTCTTGTCTACAGGAAATATCACAGTAAGAATTTAAATGACACAGTTATCTCCCCTGCTAGTCACCTGATTGCATAGCTACCCACAATTCTACTTCCTTCTTGTTCCACTGCGATACATGGTCTGGATGTATCATAGCGGGGAGGTTGGGTGGGCATCACTGGAAGTGAGGTAAGTTTTAGCTTAATAACAGAAAATTTACTTGTAAAATTTTTTTGTTATTTGCGCTGAAAACTTACCTCACTTCCACTCTTTGCATAGAATGCCACCGTAAGGTAGGTGGGCAAACTGATACAATCCGTGGTAGTGATAAATGCCATACATAGTGACTAGTTCAAAGTAGAAATCATAGATCTTCTACCCCACAGAGGATCCATGAAATCATACAACAGTAATAACCTGTATGCCTATGGTACACAGGGAACCTCTGTTGCTACTCTGACTTCAAGGCTGAGATGCAATATACGCCCCCCCCCCCCTTTTTTTCGAAAGGGGCCGAGAGAAAAAATGCACTCACCCGCAAGCAGGGTTACAACTGTACGCCCGGACTTTTGTAGCTATATTGCTGGCCTCGGTCCCCCTGACACCCGCTGTGCGGTCACAAGTGGGCCGATAGAATAGAGGTCGTTACATGCCAACGTCATGTCCCGGAGATAGTAGGAGGCAAATGTCGTGTTTGACCTCCAGTAGCACGCCCTCATAATGTCTGTCACCGATCTGTTGGTCCATAGAGGCCATGATGCCGCTAATGCCCTAATCTCGTAACGTTTACAAGCGCGGCTTGCCTATCAGTAGCCGTGGAGTACGCTAGCCGAATCGTATTTTTGAGCCAACTCGAGATAGTGTTTTTACTTATTTCTTGTTTGGCTTTGGGATCGAAAGGGATAAACAAACGCCTCCTTCCCGCTCTGATCTCCTCTGTACGATTCAGGTAACACGCAAGAGCCCGAACCGGACACATTAACATGTCTGATTCAAGACCGGACGAAAGGAAATCAGATAAGGCTGGAATTGTGAACTCTCGAGATATGGAATCGTAGAGGGCTTGATTCTTGGCCACAAACTCAGGAACCGTTGTGAGAACTACCTTGCTCCAGTTCCTAGAGTGTCTGATGTTCCTTTTATTGAGCGCATGCAGCTCTGACACCCTAGCTGCTGAAGCAAGAGCCAACAAAAACGAAGTTTTGTATGATAAATATTTTAGCTCAATAGCTTCTATTGGCTCGAAAGGTGGCTTTCCCAATTGCCGAAGTACTAAGGCTAAGTCCCACTTAGGTAATTTCGGAATAGCCGACTGACTTGATTAGTGCAGATAAGTTTGGATCAGTCGAGGGATTAATCCCAGTACCCAGTAGAATAGGTTGAGCAATGGCCGCTCTATAACCTTCTACCGTAGCAGGCACCAGGCCCCTATCCCTGAACAGGTACAATAGAAACTCTGCTATCTCAGGGATAGTTGCGCAGGATGGATTAATATCCCTCTCTCCACACCAAAGATCGAAGATTGCCCACTTCGAGTTGTATACAGCGGAAGAGGACGGTCGAATAGATTGTGCCATTCGGCGCCCAACCTCCGCTGAAAATCCCGCCTGAGCGAAGTGCTGCTTGAGCACTTGCACACGTGGTAGTGGAACAGTCCTGGTTGGCTGTGGAACGTCGACGTTCCGGGCTGGCGCAGTAGATTGTGCCATACTGGAAGCTGTCTTGGTACATCTACCAGAAGATCCAATAGTTCCGGGAACCACGGCCTTGCTGGCCACCACGGAACAATCAGGTAAACGACACACATGTGTTCGCGGATCTTCTGAAGTACCTTCGCTAGGATAGCTGGAGGAGGGAACGCATATGCTACCATCCTTGACCAGTCCTGCGATAGTGCGTCCACTGCATATGCCGACGGATCCGGAACCGGCGACATGAACAGGGGCAGTAGATTGTTGCGCCGAGTGGCGAACCGATCTATGTGTGGCATCTCCCAGACATGAGCTATTTGTTTTAGTATGTCTGGGTGAAGTTGCCACTCCGTGGGAATTATCTGATTCCGTCGAGAAAGCGAATCCGCTAAGACGTTCAGTACCCCCGGGATGTGCCTGGCCAACACCGATATGTTGTTGTCCCAACACAGACCGAAAAAGATTTCCGCTTGGCTTTGTAATTGCGGAGATCTCGTCCCCCCCTGCTTGTTGATATAGGACACGACTGATGTGTTGTCCGTCGCAACTAGCAGGTTCTTGTCGGTCAATACGCTCACCCACGTGCGGATGGCATGCGTCACTGCCATAAACTCCAACACGTTTATATGGTACGAGCGTTCCTCGATTGTCCATAACCCGGATGTCGACTTGGACTCGAGGTGGGCTCCCCATCCTTCCATAGATGCGTCCGTGAACAGGTGATGTGACGGACGAAACGGAAGTAGGCACACACCTGGCATAACGTTGAGTGGATCCAGCCACCATTGGAGGCATTGTTTGACTAGCGGTGTTACAGGTATCCACGGATTCAACTGCCTTTCGACCCATTGATGATTGAAGTAAATCATTAAGGGACGAAGCTGCAACCGCCCTCTTGGTGTTACGTCCTGTGTTGACGTCAAGAGGCCGATTATTGCAGCAAAGTGTAAAGCCCTGGCCTGAGATAACTTGAGGAACTGAGGTATCTTCGTTGTTATCTTTAGCCATCGATCTTCTGGGGGTTTGGCGAGAGCTCGTAGCGTATCGTATTCCACCCCCAGAAATTTGCGCCTTTGTGAAGGAATCAGCTCTGATTTCTCTTCGTGTGGGATGTATCCCAGAGAAGTCAACATCCTTAAGACAAACTGGGTGTCTAAGATTAACTGCTCCTTGCAGGCATTCCTTAGCAGGGAGTCGTCGATATAAAAGTGGTACTTTATACCTAGACTGTGCAGGAATTGTGCCACTGGTGTAAACACTCGTGTGAACACCCAAGGGGAAGTGGATAGGCCGAACGGAAGCACTTGAATTTGGAAGCGTCGTTTGTCGACCATGAATCTCAAGTACTTCCTGTCCCCCGGATGTATCGGGATATGCAGGTATGCATCCCTTAAATCCAGAGAAGTCAGCCATTCCCCTTGTCCGAGTACCGACCGGATAGACCGGAAGGACTCCATGCGGAAGTGTGGCGGTGGAGTGAGGTAGTCCTTGTTGAGGCGCTTTAGGTTTATAACCATGCGCATCTCGGACGTGTCTTTCTTGGGGACCAGAAAGACCGGCGAACAGAACCCGGGTGACGTGTCCGAAACCGGAAGCTCTATTACAGCTGCCTTCTCTATCAGCTTGTCCACAGAGGACTGTATCGCTGATAGATGACCCGTTCGTAATGGTATACGAGACGGAAGGGAATGAGCAGTCAAGGGAGGAAGCGTGTCGAACAATAGGCGATAGCCGTATCTGATCGTTCGAATGACCCACGCTTCCGTCCCGATCCTTATCCAGTTCCTCAAAACAACTGCAGCCTTCCTCCTACCGGAAGGTCTAGTTGCTGGGGAACTGGAAACGTTATGTCTCGGTGTTCCCGCCATACCGGAAGCCACCCGGTACAGCCCGAGACATCAGGAATCCTTCTTTGACTGCTTAGATTTCCCCTTACCCTGCTTCTTATGGCCATAGGTCGATACTCTTGGCTCTAAAGAAGCAGGCGCTTGGTTATGCTGTTGGCCGGAAGCACCCTTATTAGCCTTGGAACTAGGCGGGTTCTTCTTAGCCTTCTTCGCCTTTGGACCCGACCCGACCCGGAAGCCATAGGTCTTTTAGACGAAGCACCGGAAGCAACTGACCTGTCATGCTCTATACGATCCATTTCAGGTCGAACTTCGGCAACAGCATCACCAAACAGTAAAGAAGGAGCCGTAGATGTCCCTAGTAGACTCCTCTTTACAGCTTCCGGTGTGTAACTATGCATAAAAGGAATGAAGGCCTTTCTCCTTAAATACACTAGCATAGAAGATAGGTAGGCATTGTGTACCAGTAAATCTTCTACAGCACCGGAAGCAATCTTCTGGTAGTCAAGAACGAGGTTTATACCCTCTTGTAACTGTTCTTGACTCTCCGCGCCCGACAGCGAAAATAAACCATCCTTTATGGCTTTAAGAAACCAGTCGAGGTGATTCGTAATCGCCACTCCTTGTCGAGCAGTTTCCTCAAGTACTGCGGCCTGTTTGTTCGTGCAAGGAACATCCGGATTACTAGGCACTTTAGTATTGCTAGAGCATAAATACTGAAAGTCGCCGTTCACCTCTGCAGACCGGAAGCTAAACGGTGAGTTATGTACGCCGCAACTTCGTGTGTTTGGCTTCTGTACTGGGAACGGACCAGAAGATCCTGCAGGGCGGAAGCGAGCTTTTGGTCTCAACCTTATAGCACGTTCCTCCTGCGTAGTGGGTTCTGCTAACGTTCTATGGAATAAATGGCAGATAGAATGAATAGCAGTTGAGGCCGGCAGCGTGGTAGCCGACCTCGTAACCCGGTTTGACTCTCCTGATTCAGTTTCAATATCCCCCGCATGTGGGATCGGAAGCTGCATATCAGGAATTAAGTCATAGATGCCGGAAATAAGTTCATAATATTTCCTAGCATCCGGATCAGTATTGGTAGGTTCATTCAATTCAGATCTACCGTACTGGTCCCTATCCACTTCCATAGCTTCCGGGGCTTCCTGCCAGGAGTGAGTATTGGAAGGGATAGTCCTCGACAAATTAGCTTCCGGTTTCCTAGACTGTTCAGTCAAAACCGGAAGCAGTGACGTACTACTTCGGAATTGACTGGTCATCATCTCTCTCAATTCCTTCATTTCCTCACGTTGCTGTTCCATACCGCGCAGTATGGCAGCCAAAGTGGGATCAGTCACTTGAGAGTGGACCGGAAGCAAGGCCTGACGAGGTGTGTTCACACTCAAAGACCCTCCAGCTGGACGTGAGCACGGCCACTGTAAAGGTCGGTGAACGGGCATACGAGGTCGTAAACCGGAAGCACGTATAGGAGGACGCATCATACGATAAATTCCCGGTCCCGTACCGCGAACACCACCGGAAGCAGATATCTGACCTAAGCCACGCAAGGGCGAAGGTAGACCAGCAACCGGATGCCGCATAATTTGAACTGGTCTGATTGAGGGTTCTTGATAACGCAACTCAGACACAGGCAAAAAATTTGACATATTATGGTTACCTGAATACATACCATACTGCCGTTGTTGCGGGAACCTTAATCTCTGGTGGCCCAGAAGGCTCGTAGACACAAACGTCTTGGCAAGGGAACGAGGAAGGCCACCAGAGTAACCGGAAGCAGGTTGAGAAAATTCAGACAAACCGGAAGCAGCAGTTAAAGGCGTAACTGAGCGACCGGGAAGTCCAGGCCTCGACAGCGTCGAGGAAGGTATTTTCCCAACCCCGGACCCAAATGAAAATTTAACATTAGGCTCCTCACTGGTGCTGCCCAAGTTTTCATAATCATAAGTTGACTCCGATCGTGCGATCGGAGTCCCCTGACTTTCCCACGCTAAGCCTGGGTCCGTCACCGATTTCCCTTCATCGTCACATCCAGGCGTCCGCTCAATAGGAATCTCCACTTCCACAGTCGTCGTCGTACCAGATTCCATATCCTCGATTACTCCTTCCACTTGTACCAACCGGGTCGATCCCTTACCTGATTGACCCTTCACCTGGCCTGAAATGGAAGCATCGTGAGCGGGGGGGGGCGTTTGTTTATCTTTATTTACATCCAATAGGCTGACTAATGGAGTCCCAGCTACTGAACTAACAAACCCCCTAGACTCCTCGCCTACATTAGTACGAGGAGACTGTGCTACATACGTCTCGTTTGCGATATTGGCAGGCATAACGACACCATTCCCTTCGTTAGCTGCCAGAGAACCGGCCAAATAAACCTGGAATATGCCGGGCGCCCACACAATACACTCTTCACAGGCCGTGTCCCATGTACAGATTCTACCCTGGCGGCATGGCGGACACACTGAGTGAAGGTCATAACTTGGCTTGTCACCTCCACAAGACATGCATGACATTTGAGACATATTATGAGCCATTATTACGCTGATAACTTAGAGAATACTTCCCAAAGGGTTTCTTGCAGGAAATCAGACGTCTGAGGTAATCCAACTGTGAGTAGTTTCGCTAGAAAAGGCACTTTTTCACGGAGTTGACAATGTTTACTTCCAGCCCTACGAAGCAGTAGAACAAGAAGGAAGTAGAATTGTGGGTAGCTATGCAATCAGGTGACTAGCAGGGGAGATAACTGTGTCATTTAAATTCTTACTGTGATATTTCCTGTAGACAAGAAATGCAAAGAGTGGAAGTGAGGTAAGTTTTCAGCGCAAATAACAGGCCCATTTCGCCTGATAGAGCTGCGATGTGGAAGATCGATTGGCTGAAACCATCGTCCGTGCAACCTCTGCTGAAAATCCTTGGACTGAGAGTGCATTCTGGATAGTCTGCAGACGTGTAGGTTGAGCCACCGTGGGTTGTGATGAAGAATCCCGTGCGGTTGACGTAACAGGCTGGGCCAAACTGGAAGACAACGCGGCGGGGCAGTGAGAAGTGGAACCAGAACCGGAAACCACTGACGCCGAGGCCACCACGGAACCACGAGCAGAATGACGCAGTCGTGTTGAGAAATCTTTTGAAGAACTTCCTGAATCGGGGCCATAGGTACCCAGGGTAGGCATAAGCCAGGAAGTTGTCCCAGTTGATTGAAAGAGCGTCGATGGCGAAAGCTTGAGGGTCCAGAATCGGACTGACGAAGAGGGCTAGTTGCGCATTGTTCCTCGTCGCAAACAGGTCGATCAAGGGCGACTCCCAGACGCTGCAGATCTGATGAAAAACCTCCGGATGAAGTTGCCATTCGGTCTGAAGAACGGTGTCGGGACGAGACAGGCGGTCCGCTAAGACATTGAACCGACCCGGAACATGGCGAGCATTGAGATGACAATGATGAATGAGAGCCCAGTCGTGAAGATCCCACACCAGACGAAACGTTGATAGCGATCGGGTGGTACCCATCTTGTTGATGTGGGCAATGACCTGTTGGGTGGGATTGGAAGTACGACCCCGTTTAGGTTTCCGATCCACGGAAAAGGCAGGACGTCGAGTCACAGCAGAAATCAAACGAGACGTCCGTTCCTCACGAACCGCAGGCATGACGGACTCGATAGCATTGTTGAAAACCAACTTAGAGGATAATGGCCGACGAAGCAATTGATCCTTAACAAAGTATGGAACGTCAGGCTTGACCACCTTAAGTAACGCACTAAGCTGAGCTTGCAGAAGCGAAACATAAGAAAAAGACCCGGCCTCAATGACATTACGGTTAGCTTTATTGAGAGTGTCAACGAAACCACGTAAATAGGCCAGGCGACCAGGGGACAAAGAAGCCGACCCATCTTCTAGGCGTAACGCAGGATCCAAGGCAATCCGAGAAGTAGCCAACAGAAACCAATCCGCGACAGATGTAACACGTTGCATAAATAGCAACATCTCCAGAACACTATCCATATTTGGGCAGAACCGTAAGAGGAGCTGATTTAATTGCCTTGGAAATCTGACTCAAATCCCAATCACGTTTGGGTGGTTAACGGGTAAGATGTTATCATGAATCACATATTGAAATGGAAAATGGGGCTTCTTAAACTTGTTGTCGTCCTCCAATTGACGATCAAACTCCTCTAAATTAGACTCCCAAGCTGGTGACGGAGCGCATGAGATAGGTGACTTACGCGACGTAGGCGCGAACGCGGCAGAAGCCGCCGTCAGACATTTAATTCGAGAAGAGGAAATAACATTCGAAGAAACAGGCATATCCGGAACAAGCGCCAAAAGCGCCTTCATTTTATCCGGAAAAGACATCATAGGCGAATCCTCCGAACTCTCCACTGACGAGGAGGAATCATGATCACTAGATGCACTCGACGAAACCGGTGTGGGTGGACGAGAGATGTGACGTTGACGAGGTTGATAAACCGTGATCTCCCGATTGCTCAAGAAATGGAGTCTGCGACAGACGAACTTGGCGACCTTGATGAGAAGGGGAGATAGAACGACGTGGCAAACGGCATGGAGGCGAACGAGAACGTCGAACAGAAGTACGAGAACGGCGTACCGGAGAACGGAAAGGCCGTAAAATAGTACTAGGACGAACTGGTGAACGAGATCTACGAACAGGAGAACGAGACCGTCGAACAGGTGAATGAGAACGACGTACGGGCGAATACAAACGGCGATGCGGCGTAACAGAACGTCGCGGAGAAACAAAACTCCGTACAGGCGAACGAGAACGTGAACGGCGTTGCGAAGTACATGAGCGTCGTTTAGACGCACGGGAACGACGATGTGACGGATCAACATACGTAGCAACCGGAGATCGTAAGTCCGCAATTTGAACACTCAAAGGCCGGTCCGAATGACCCTCCATAGAACGAGAGACAGATTTAGATAAACCAGCTTTAGATTTAACCCCTAAAAGTTAAATTGCCACACGACGATGTTTATTTCCTTTGGAAGAAACGTGTGATAAACCGATTGACAAAGGAGAATGGGAAATAACATGTGGCGAAATAGCATTCTTTAGTCCGATGGAGACAATGGATCGCTCAGGTAAAACCGACCTAGCTCTAGAGGCCTTTGTTGAGCCGAACAATGGAACCGGTTTGACAGGGACTCCAGACAATGCAATACCGGTAGAGGTCAGACTGTCTAGAAGTTGAAAATTATCTTCCTGCAGGACGGTCCCACTCGGAGGAATATTTACAGACGCCGATGAAACTGGACTTTGAAGTCTATGAGACAAATCTAAGCCAACACCGTCGAGATCCTCGTTGGATTTCATGTCATTTACAAGGGAAATTTCCAAAAGTCGTCTATCGATCTCCGATAGAGAAGAGTCCTCAGACGCACGCAACAAATAAGCACGTCGCGCCTGTGTATATTTCTTCCAGGTAGCTGAATCCCATAACAAACATTCCACACACGTGGCTTGGCGATAACACAAATCTTTACAAGCAAAACAAACCGTGTGGGCGTCCAAATGGGACAAAACTTGCCCCCACGCACGACAAGAATTAGAAATCGGAACAGAAACCTCAGACATAACTAATGTAAGAAGAATTTCCCGAAAAGAAAACACAAGTCAATCTTGATAAAGGATATAACCGGCGGTTACAACAACAACACAGCTGTATTGCTTTAACACTTCCTTGATGTGCACTGCTCGAGTACAAACAGAGAAAGAGGATATATGAATTGGCGTGAGCAGAGCTTATATAGTAACTCCACTGGGATGAATGGGAGGGCTCCCCTGGGGGCAGACAACTCCCCAAGGGGAGACAAATTTTGGTTTTAACTTCCGTTTTAACAGTTTGTATTGTTCTTCCTAATGGAGATTAGGCATTTAAGCAAAGCAGGTTTACGATTTGGGTAATAAATAGGTGATGTGGTACAGACAATAATGTCTGGAATAGATTATCTGGTACAGACAATAACATCAGTCCCATGTGGGATTACTGGCATATAAGGGTTCATACTTTATGTAAGAATCACGAGATAATGCATACAATAGCCAAGTCTGGGGACAACAATGTGTCTAGACATGTGCCTTTTCAACGACACCAAGACCCAGACAATAGTTCCTACATGAAGTATCAACCCCATATAAGTTAATCCCATGTAGGATGGATAGGTCAGTACTGTCAGATTACTGGTGTGCATAGGGCAGTCCAGTGTGAGATTACTGCTGGATAGGTCAGTCCCATGTGAGATTACTGCTGGATAGGCTAAACCTGTGTGAGAGTACCGTGGGATAGGTCAGTGCCATGTGGGATTAGTGCTGCATATTGCAGTCCAGTGTCACATTACTTCTGGATAGGTCAGTCCCGTTCATCTCAAAAATAGCACAGATACATTCTCTAATCATAAGAAACATGTGTACCAAGTTTTGTAATCATCCAATGAGAGCTGACAACTGCAGCAAACTTACCATGTACATGTATACATATAGAGGCCTACATGTACAATTCACCTAAACAGAAAACTCATTTGCCATAATTTGGAGAAAAATTTATATTTGGGTCATTCCATGAAATGGGGTCACCATTAAGCACTCAAACTTAAAACCAGTGAATTTTCTAAAATATTACACTGATTTTAAAAACATTTATTCCTATTTAATGCCAGATACAAGTAGATATACATAAGATAACATCTTAGTTATAATTTATATGTACGCCCATTACTTTTGGAGGACCATCGGTGTCAGCATATGAGGACACCCACGGACCCCAAAAATGTGACATTGCAAATATTGCAAACATTGATGCTTTTGCTTGCACTGTGTGCATGAATTGCTAATAAATTTGACCAAGAAACCAACTTAAAGTATCTATCTGGCTCATGTCTTTCAATTTATTTTAGTTTATTTCATATCAGTCACCCTTAAATGCAGATTCTGGATGCACGAAACCCTCAAAATTCAGGTTGCGCGTGTAACGCTTGGTGTCCTCTTGTTATTTAAGTTACCTCTTACCTGTCACCAAGAAAATGTCATTCAGTGATCATTCAAAACTATTCTTGAGCTGGGCTAATCTTGTCTATTATCGATCCAAATATGACAGGATTTCGATGTGTCCTTAATAGCTGTAGTTGGAATATACTTAAATTATGTACCGTATCGCTTTCGTGTCCTCTTTCATGTGGTTACATGCACCACCCTCGGCTTGCATTTTACTTATTTTTTTTTTGGCATGAATTACAATGTGCAGCAATGGGACCCAATATTTGTGACATGGCTGGTGGAGCCACTTTAGAGTAGGTGTCATATAATGAGGCAATTGCAAAAAATAGCGGGTAAGTAGTATTGTGTTATTTCGCGTCCTGAACAGTTACCTTTGCGACTTCGTTACATGTGTGACAAACAAATGTTGATTCCAGAAGAAAGAAAGTGAAACTAAGACCAGTCTTGCATAAAAAATTTTCATGTGCCATGATCAGTTTGATGGTAAAGTCTAGAGTTTGATGGCGACCTAGTATGGTGATTTCACATGATGTATGCGAAAGGACACGAAGCCATTTTTGATGTCCATGTTACACGCACCACTTGATTGGATTGAGGCAGTCAATGCCACTAAATATGCTGACTAAGAACAAGATTAAATATTCTAACAATTTAATCATGTTTTTATTCTATTTGACACTTAAATTAACGTGTTATGTGGTGAATTTTGCATATTAGTTTGGTGTCCTCGTTACACGCGCAACTTCTTTATTTTATTTTTCTCCCAAATTGTGGAGTATTATCCATTTTCTTATGTTTTCCGAATCTCTGTATATCAATATTATCCCTGACTTAGTGCAGCCAGGAATTGACATCTTTTCAAAATTGGTTTGCATGTCACACTTTGGTACCCCCATTTCATGGAACAGCCCTCACAATTAGGAAAATTCTCCTCAGCAAAAACCCTTGTGCATCAAAAAGACTCCCATTCAATGCCATGTTAAAAATTGCTGAGGTGAACTGATAATGCCACAGCATTTACCTCAGCAATTGCTGATTGCCGTGGCTAATTGTGAGGGTTGTGGAATGACACATTTCATCTCAAAAATAGCACACGTACATCCTCCAATCATAAGAAACATGTGTACCAAGTTTTGTAATCATCCAATGGGAGCTGACAACTGCAGCAAACTTACCATGTACATGTATACATGTAGAGGCCTACATGTGCAATTCACCTAAACAGAAAACTCATCATTTGCCATAATTTGGAGAAAATTAATATTTCTTCTCAAAAATAGCACAGGTACATCCTCTAATCATAAGAAACATGTATACCAAGTTTCATACTCATCCAATGACAGCTGACAACTGCAACAAACTTTCTAAGTACAGATGTACATGTGCACTTCAGCTAAACGCAAAACTCATTCATAGGGATTTTAACATTGGAGCACCCCAGGGGTAGTACCCCCAGGTGGCATACCCACCCCTCATATTTTTTTTATTTTTTTCTAATTTTTCTAGATTATTTTTGAATTTGCTAAACCAAAAACCTTATCATTTCCAGGCAGGGACACCGACATCGACAACTGACATCCTCTTTCCCCCCTCACAATATCTCCCCTTTACTTCATAAGGCGAGATAAAAATGAGCAAGAGAAAAAGTGTAAATCTCTCATCTATTTTAATTATTTGTCCTCAAAATATAGATGAGGGCTGGTCAAGCTAAACAACCAATCAAATGACAATGGCCTTTTGCTAACATCTTGTAAAGCAATCAAATCTTATTGTGAAAAGTTGAAAATTCAAGATCATAAAAGAAAGTCATAATTAATCCTGGTACGTCAGAAATTAGGTCCGAGCTATAAATTGGATATGAAAATAAAACTTTTATTCCCCACAGAAAGTGGACACACATTCATGCAGTTACTCATCCAAGGAGGAAACTGGACTGTCTTGCTATAAAAAGCATGAGAAAAATTTGAGCATGACTGAAGAAGTTTCAGAGCAGTGATAATATACATGTACACATGTTAATATCAAACCTTATCATTTCACAAACAAACTTAATCTTGCCTCCAGACAAATCAGCTTTTTTTAACAAAGTGAATACACAATTTGTTATGGACAATAAACAATTTTGTATGGTAGAAAACAGAGACACCATTAAAGTAAATCTGCCACTGATTGTCCCCACTGGCGTTCCTGGCCCTGTTTTGTTGTTTTACATGAACAGATTTAACATGATATTAGAGCCCTGGAATAATGAGGTCACCTGTACATCAATTGTGAAAGCTGTCAGAAATATTCTGCTATAATCCAAGTTTTAAACACTTTACTTTAGGTTAATATACATATTGTATTTCATTTTACACCGGGACTCAATGCTCAGCATACTATTGTCCTTAAAGTACACATACAGGTGGCCATTTAATGGTCATGTAACACATATCTTCTACCAACACATTTATTAGATATTTATTGGCATTAATCTGCAAATCAAAAAAGCATTTGAGATCCATCTAATAAAGAGACAGAGAGAAGAGAAAGAATTAACGTTTAACATCACGTTCAGCAATATCTAATAAAGATCACACTCAACAATACACATTATTTTGGTCATGTACATCTTACCCAGACAACATCCAATACACACATTCCGTGGCCAGTCACATCCAGGAATACAAGACACTTCCCCCCCAAACCATTTCCCCCCCCGACATTTCCCCCCCAAAAAAGACATTTCCCCCCCAAAATTTTGAGTCACTTCCCCCCCAGTTTTGCCATTTCCCCCCCTAAAAAAATATGATATTCCAGTGTTCTCAGGGGGAATACAAAAGAAGAAGACACACAGTTGTTGAATCATAATATGCACCTTCAATTTATTGTATAACAAATATAATCATAAGGTATAGCACCATGACACCAGCACTGATCAAGGAGACATTGTTAATACGTTAATACTGGTTCAAGTTGATCAGTGGGGACCAGTGGTGGGGGCGTTGACCTTAGCACATTGTCATAGTAGCTGACTCCGGGTCAAATGTCTGATCATTGATCAATTGTCTTACACAGACAAGCAAATAAAGCATTATTTGTTCTCTCTACAGGAGAACTTCTTGTAATCAGTGGGATTAATCACTGAACATTAGTAGACTTTACCTTTGAAAACATATTGCCTCACAACATGTTTATTATTTGTTATACAATAAGTTAAAGGTTCATATTATTTGACAAGTAATGCTGGGTATGCATATGTGTACCATAGAATATCATATTTTTTTTAGGGGGGGAAATGGCAAAACAGGGGGGGAAGTGACTCAAAATTTTGGGGGGGAAATGGTTTTTTGGGGGGGAAGTGACTGGGGGGGAAATGGTTTGGGGGGGAAGTGTCCTGTACCCACATCCAGTACCGGTACACAACGGAACATTCAAGCTCAATTTACAATCATGTATCATTTTTCTGAATTGTCATCACTCATTAAATATGTATCAAATACACATTTGTGGACAATCAACACAAAGTAATCAAATACACATTTGTGAGATTAAACAGACATTTCTTGTTGAACATCCATAAATTGTTATACATGGAAATTTAGCTATGTACATTTGATCAAATACACACAGATTCTTGAATGGGTGTGAGTGAGTGAATATATGTCACTTTCTTTTCCAGCATACAAATTTATGGGCATTCTATTTCTACACACAATGGGCATTCTACACACATTAACGGCACCATGCAGACTCACATTCTACACAATTTGATGAAATACCGGTACACATTCAACACAACATAAAATACCGTAGCCTAGGCCTATATGTATTAAATATATTGGTCAAATACACATAAATAATTCAACACACTGACATTACACACCGAGTTTCATGATGTATAATCATATTCTCGAGACTGTTTCAGGTCATCATTATGATCATTCAGTGTGCATTGATTTCATGTGTTATAGACACGCGTGTCCGAGTGCATTCATTCACAATCACATGTGCAATATGATATATTTTTACCTGAAATTAGAGAAATGCTATTCAAAATCGGTTGCACAGGACAATTTATAAATATCGTGCTGTAAATATATCTCACCAAGAAGCTGAAGCTGTATGAAACATATCTTTCAGTCAGTCATGTCTTATCTAGTACTATCCCTCTATACCTTCGCAGTCGCAGGGTACTCACGAGCTAAATCATCATAATTTCTGCCTCATGTCAAATCCTTCTTCGAGGTCGAAGCGAAAGTTTTCCGAAATATAGCGAACTCACACGACGGTTTTTAACCAATGACAGTTGCGGATAGACTTCAGCGCAGTACTGCATAAATATTTAGCATGGCCGCCAGTGGTGTAAACAAATCACGATTCTGATTGAAAAAAAACCTCGTTTTTATCTGTGTCAGTTGAATTCAGTGGCTAAGTCCTTGATTTTGAGAAGTATGGTGAAAAATACGATTCAAATATTCGCCAGGGTCAAGCCCACACGAGCCAAGACTGGAGTGAGTTTCAAATCATGATGTTTCACATTCCCATTTCTCAACAACAACAACAACTCCATGTTATTTTCACGAAGTCTAAACTTCGCTTTCGCTCACCCTTTACTCAGCCCAACATATATCACGTTCCTGCGATGCTGCGCGGTTCCCCTGCAGACATTTCCACCTACCTAGTAGGATTGAGAAGTTGATTTTTTTTTTTTTTTTGTCGTAACAAATAAATAAAGCCAGGGAAGCCAGGAGAGCATGATAACATTTACCATTCAAGTGTACAACAAGCCAAATGATCACAACTGGTAAAAGAAGTTCCACATGCACTGAGCTTAAAACGTGAAATCGCCATCTAAACTGCAAAGTTTAGCAGAGCGAAAGTCACGTGTTCAAAGAGAACTTCAAAGCAAGAGAAATAACTCTGATACCTGTTCAGGTGAGAACAATTGGTGGGTCGGGTAGCTGACGTAAGAAAATTATGTTCTGCGTGTTGACTCCGCGTACTGTGTAACAGAGGCGAGTCACACCCGTCGAGCGCCTCATTGTTTTCTTTCCTGGGAAAGCGGAAGAGCGGGTCTATAAAATGTTCCAAGGATTACAGGCGATTTACAGGGTTTTAAAAAGATTTCTACAGTTGTTCATTTATTTAATATCAGTCCTTATGATATTGCTCAATTCAGCGCGCTCGAAAGCCCTTTGATGAAAAATATGACTGCGTTTCCTTCGCGTTTCTGTTCAAGTCAGGGGTCACAAAAAAAAAATTCAGTTGGTCGCCATTTGGCGAGTATGGCTAAAAATTTACTCGCCACATTGGCGACCTGATGTTTTATTCACTCGCCAATCCCTAACAACCTTTCGATGTAATAAAATGACAGACGAATCAGTCTTTCCAACAACATGATAATCCAGTGTTAGTTTGAAAAAAAAAAAGAGAGAAAAAAATTGCAGAGTACCCTCAAAATTTTGCGCGAACGAAACGATCATTTGTGTGTCGCTTTCGCAAATCCGAAATGGCTTGAATGAAAAGTCGGTCAGGTGAAACAATAGTTTCAACCTCTTCTCTGCAAATTTTTACCACATGAAGTGTGTCTTTCAACATTTAAATTTACTGAGCTGGTTTTACTTGACTACAATTGTTTTAGAAGCGACACTAAAGTCAAAACGCACATGTCGTGCTTCAGGCATACCATCGCATTGACGGACCATTTGGAGTCTTGACCTTGAACTTGCAAATTCCCGCCAAGTTTGTTTCTTAGAATTTGTTTACGTTAATTCTACTACAATGATTTCATTGGCTGAGAACAGTCAGCGGGTCGTGGATTAACTTTTCTAGGGCGAGCACGTGATCTTATTGTGTCACGCCTGCACATGGTTTCAAGAGCGCGGATATTACATCAGACCACGTGGTCTCTATAAATAGACCAGGCTTCCCCATGTCTGTATCGTCGGCGTGATTCTCTGTCATTATTTCCTGTATATTTTAGGCCTGATTGGATTTCGCTGCCTGATAAACTAAACACAAAAATACTTTGGCGACTAAACACTTCATTAACCAAAAATTCACTCTCCACTTTGGCGAGTTACTCTATTTATTGATCGACACATTGGCGAGTGACTGAAAAATTCAGTCGCCAGTTGTCATTTTTTAGTCGCCATTGGCGAGTTGTCGACCGGGTTTTGTGAGCACTGTCAAGGCTATATGGTTCCACATTTTTCATCTCGTTCCATTCATTTGTGTTGTTAGGGGACCTCGTGGATGACATGTCTTCCGCCAAAACATGTCAAACAGGTTTTGTCAAAGGTCAAATCATTGGTCATCGGATCGCTGACGTAACATTTCCTGATTGCAATTTATCAGGCTGCGCAACAATCGGCTCCCAGACACAGTCTTCACAATCCTATACCTAGTATAATTCACCGGCACATTAAGAAAAAAAATTCAAAATTTAATATAAAAGAATTTTGCTTACCTGAACATTTTTCACAACAGCGATATGGACAAATAAATATGAGGTGGGGGGATATGACGGGGAGGGGGGAATGACCTATGATCTATATTTTTGTACTTATGACTTCATACGAATTTGCGATGAAGTTGGAATATTGACAAAATTCTGCAACACTGGAATAGGAGTATTATGGCTGACTTACCCAATTTTCTCAGTACAGAGATGTAATCATCAGATATTGATATTGGTTAGGGTAGTCATCGGTATTCAGGGTCCGAAATGGCGGCCTGCTATTGGCTAAAAGCAGGCCAAAATTTTGACATAGCAGACGGTGTAAAAATTGGCCTGCTAAAAATAAAAAAATAAATAGCAGGCCATAATTTTCTAGCAATTTGACCATACCTTGAACAATAAAGTATTTATTAAATAAATACTTTATTGTTCAAGGTATGGTCAAATTGCTAGAAAATTATGGCCTGCTATTTATTTTTTTATTTTTCAGCAGGCCAATTTTTACACCGTCTGCTATGTCAAAATTTATATAATAAAACTGACTAAAAGTAAGCCGTACCCACAATTCCTAGTACAAGCTTCAGACTCAGTAATAATTTAAACTATCCGGTAAGCCACACCTGTACATTAATGGTTGTAGCTCAGACTCCAAAATAATAATAATTTAAACTATCCGGTAAGCCACACCTGTACATTAATGGTTGTAGCTCAGACTCCGACACCTGCCCTTAGTTATCAAACTGCGGGTAAATTCTGTAGAAATATATTTACAGAAACAGAGTTTCGGGTTGTTTTTTTAATTCATAATATACGAATTAGCGATTAACCCTCGTCAGGGAGTCTCAACGCAGATCATAACATGTCATCAACATGATCAGATCTTCTCAGTATTTTACTGATGGCATATGTTTATATACACCACAAAAGTCCAGTCAATTCCCATATAGGAATTACTAGCCATCATTCTCCAAGAAGTAACTTGTGACTAGCATAGTTTACTTCATTGTAATAGGAGAATCGTTCCGCTATGCGGGTATCCAAAGTATGTCTGTTTCTGAATTTATTCTCAGTTAACCCGTAATCGAGGGTTTCCAAACATGCTATCTGGTGTGCTGACAATCTGTGTAAGTACTGAATATATTTCATATATTTCAGTTACTTCTTGTAGCTTTGTTATTAATTTGACGGGCTATTGCCCTGTACTGTGTACATGTCAAATTTGTCGATTTTACGACAGTCGGCTTTCGCCTTAGCAGAAAGTCATCCGCTGGGCATTATAAATGCCAGATATCATAGATATCTCAGATATACAGTAGCATATATCATTTCGCTCCGTGTACGATTGTACACTCTTTGGGAGACCGTAGAGGTCTGGGGCTCACAGACGCTGACACTGTTAAATAGTGTAACAGCGCTTATGTCTATTGGCCGTAAATCGGGAAATCCGATTGGCCGCATGCAGTGCCGACAGTCTATAGGCTGGAATTGGCGGGCATGTCAGTCCTTTGTTTGCTTGAATCCTCTCAAGCTCCCAGGGCTGAACTTGCATATATTTTGTGTACGGTATGACCGTATACTATAAGCCCCCTCTTTTTAGGTCCCTTTAGCGTAATGTCTGAGAAGAAAATGATATATTTTCTAGGTATAACAAAACGTTTCGGTGACTGTGAAAATCCTGATATATATACTTAAATATCAAAAACCAGGAATATCAACAACTCCATCGGGGTGTGATATATAAGTCGTGATAATCGATTTATTCGGTATATACAGTAGTCAGGGAAAACCTAGACATGCATTTTGTAAATACATATAGCAGTCAGGTATTATATCTGAAGTTATATCAGATACGCAGTGTAGAGTTTGATAACTCGGATGCTATAGATCCGTAAGTGTGTATGTACACTGTAGTACACGAACAGCACGGATACCGAGTAATGGTAACGCTTCGCATCGTTCATAAATTTTGATCTGCGAGGCAAGCGTATAGTACTTTGCCACGTATCAAAACACTCATGCGGCACGTTTGTACCTATAATAGAGTCGACAACGAGGTCTAAGACAACAGAGGAATATATCTCTGTCTAGAGTGGTATCGCAAATCTCGAGCGATATGTTGGAATTCTAAA
This sequence comes from Hanleya hanleyi, assembly GCA_036873755.1. Taxonomy (NCBI): domain Eukaryota; kingdom Metazoa; phylum Mollusca; class Polyplacophora; order Lepidopleurida; family Hanleyidae; genus Hanleya; species Hanleya hanleyi. The sequence continues at coordinate 156,009 of JAVTVY010003779.1, read as the reverse complement.
CGTCCAACTGGACGCAATAACACAGCGGCTGTCGGCCAATAATTATAATAATATAAACTATCCGGTAAGCCACACCTGTACATTAATGGTTGTAGCTCAGACTCCGACACCTGCCCTTAGTTATCAAACTGCGGGTAAATTCTGTAGAAATATATTTACAGAAACAGAGTTTCGGGTTGTACGAATTAGCGATTAACCCTCGTCAGGGAGTCTCAACGCAGATCATAACATGTCATCAACATGATCAGATCTTCTCAGTATTTTACTGATGGCATATGTTTATATACACCACAAAAGTCCAGTCAATTCCCATATAGGAATTACTAGCCATCATTCTCCAAGAAGTAACTTGTGACTAGCATAGTTTACTTCATTGTAATAGGAGAATCGTTCCGCTATGCGGGTATCCCTCAGTATGTCTGTTTCTGAATTTATTCTCAGTTAACCCGTAATCGAGGGTTTCCAAACATGCTATCTGGTGTACTGACAATCTGTGTAAGTACTGAATATATTTCATATATTTCAGTTACTTCTTGTAGCTTTGTTATTAATTTGACGGGCTATTGCCCTGTACTGTGTACATGTCAAATTTGTCGATTTTACGACAGTCGGCTTTCGCCTTAGCAGAAAGTCATCCGCTGGGCATTATAAATGCCAGATATCATAGATATCTCAGATATACAGTAGCGTATATCATTTCGCTCCGTGCACGATTGTACACTCTTTGGGAGACCGTTCATAACAACGTACCACCCACACCTGAGATTTTTAAATAAAATAATCAGGAAATACTGGCACTCTGCTCTGAAAAAGGCCTTATATCAAATAAGTCCTACTCCCCCACGTATAATATACAAACGTGGACGAAACTTGGGAGAAATCCTTGGAAAATCGAAAGTCTAGCGCACACCTAGCTTTTCTGACTGATTTATACAAATAAATCAACACGGCGTGAGTCTCCTGATGAGTGTACTACGTTGGTATATATTAAAATATAGCCAAAAAATACACGAAACAACAAGGTGTTTGGATAAAAACAAAACACAAACAAAAAGGAATAAACGTACTGTTTATCTCCCTATATTATGGTAAACCGAACATTCTTTTATGTTACAGTTACACATGGGCATTTGTTGTAGAGTCTGAAGCTTGTACTAGGAATTGTGGGTACGGCTTACTTTTAGTCAGTTTTTCCTGATACTAGAAAAGTTTCAGACCAATCGCATACAAATGCCATATGGTTTACGCGCGATGCGTGTTTACCGCTATAGTGTATTCACTTTAAAATATGTGAATCGCTATACCAGTCAGCCATTTTTGTGGCTTGAGTGATTTTCATTAATATATGATTATCTATAACACACTGCATACAAGAGTATGTCCTGTGTTAAATACATTCCACAATCTCCACAGATTGTTATAAGTCGTATATTCCCAGACGTACTGTCTGACCTATGTACACCAACAGCTGTGTACACAGCCCGATTCCGTGTATCGGAGAGGCAAATAAGACTGTCTAAGAACAGACCGTTGACACTTGAGGCTATTTTCTATGCTGATGAAATCGGTGTGGATAACCCTCATTATATTACAAGAATGAGAAACCTATATATATATACATAATATTGGGCTGTCTCTCTTGGACCATACCGGTCTCCTGGATATTACTGTATATTAATAAAATAATATATATTATATTCTCTGCACTTCCACATATAACAATATATGATGGAGGAATGTATTCCCATTGTTTTACACTGCTGCCATTTAGTGTTGAGCAGACAGTGGGCGTATCCTATCGAATAATGGGTCCACTGAACTGACGGCCACTTGCGCCTCTGTTGACCAATGAAATTGATCAACGACCGGTGAGCTCCCGCTTCATATACTAGGAGGCTTGTTACTTAAGATCGGTACTGGGTGAAAAGACTCAGACTGGAGGCTACACGTGTCCGAAGTTGACCGGTAACCAGAAAACTGTATCAAGCTAAAATGCTGAACAGATTTTCGTCCAGGGCGAAAGCCAAACGCTGCATAAAACGTGTTTATAAACACTTGGCAGACAAAAACCAGAACTTAAGAAGCCAAAGCATTGAGAATGCGAAACAGTACATTAGAAATCTGTCTAATGTCAGGCTCACTGGTGGTAATATATTATTGCTATCAAAGGGACTGAATTATGTTCCCTCCCCCGTCATAACCAGTTATACACTGGTGTAGGACTTGAGCTCTCTGGAAAGAGCGCCAGGCTATACGCACTATTCCTCCATGAGGCCTACATCTTACCTAAACACGACTTGTTTAGGAAGAAATCGGAATTCATTCCACCCATAGCGGGTATAGATATAGAATACTATCTGTTCGCTACCAAACTCATGCTGTCTAAGTTACAGAAGAGTGGAGACCAATGGCTAATCTCTCAACTGAGAGACAAGCTGTGGATAAACGGAAAAAACCACGATGATATTGTGGTGTCACGGGCCGATAAAGATAAAAATAATACGACCATCCTTCTCAATGTAGAGTACTACATTCATGAAACGTATAGACAACTATACGACGGTATTATGTCGATATCGATTCAACTGTGGAACGTGTACGTAATATCGTATATGGACTGAATATCAATGCGGCGCTCAGCCCTGGTTGTTTCAGATACCTATTACACATTAATAGGAAAATTCCAACAGTATACTTTCTCCCTTAACTTGGGAGGAATCCTTGGAAAATCGAAAGTCTAGCGCACATCTAGTTCTTTTGACTGATTTATAAAATAAATCAACACTGCGTGAGTCTCCTGAAGAGTGTACTACGCTGGCTTAATACTGACTTACAGCCAAAAAATACACGAAACAACACTTGGTATTTGGATAATCCAATACTAAACTAAATAAACGTACTGTTTATTTTCCCCATATGATGGTACACCGAACATTGTATTATAGTTTGGTAATGCCTGGGCATTTGTTGTCGAGTCTGAAGCTTGTACTAGGAATTGTGGGTACGGCTTACTTTTAGTCAGTTTTATTATATAATTTCCATATGTTGTTCGCAAGTTCACAAAATGTATTGCCGGTATTAACTTACCAAACAAATAAAGTAGAAAAACCATGTGGACGGACTTGTACAGGTCGATGTCTTTCAAGCCAGGGGAGACAACTGCCGAGTTATGGCTTGGATTTCCGGTTCCATTTCTCGACAGCGAGGAGGAGCAACGCTTTGACGGGAATGACTTACCAGCAAAAATGATGCAAAAAAGCATCAAACTATCAACTTTAAAGTCCTGGAACTTCGATTGGCTCGAAGATTTACAAACTGAGAAACGCAATGGGCAAGTCATCATCATTAGCGTCTATTGTAGCATATGTAAGCAGCACGGAGATAGGATAAAATCTGTTCGAAATTTTCAACCAACATGGTTAAGTGGAACCACAAACGTCAAAAAAGACTCTGTTGTTACACACGCGAACAGCGAACCCCATAAAAGAGCCCAGACATTAGAAAGAGATGCTATCCTAAGAGAAAAAGGTCAGTCGCCGGTCGCATCTACAGTGATAGATCAGGCATTAAATAAAATTATTCAACATCAGTTCAGTAATTTGTTATTAACTTAGAAATTGAAACAGCTTCTAGTCAGTTAATGATGCAATTGTGGATTGTTAATTCAACATTGTAAAAGCATTTATGAGATTGAGTGATACATTATCATGTCATCTGAAATTGATTTATGTAAGTTATTGTTCCGTTATAGTTTCCTCTTGATTATGTACCGTGACCCATTATCAGGTTGAGGACAACTTTTCAACCATTAAACATGTTAAAGCTCAATAATGTTCACTCTCAGACAATCTCTAGTAACTAATAAGGACTGTCAATCTGTACATGCATATTAACAAGAGATGGTTCAAATTATAGTTTATTTTCCTGTGAAATTCGATAGATAACATGCATAAGAAAATTAACAAATGAATGATCCTTAATGTATGGTGTTAAATTAACTATTTTAGTCTGAATTTGCACAGGTTGAAAACAATAGCTGTCCAATTATAAAAATAGCAGGTGATGTTCAATTTGACCTGCGATTTTTCTCTGAAGGAAAAAAAAAAGCAGGTCATCAAAAGTTTTCTATTTTGGACCCTGGGTATTAACCCTAGTGCTGTCGGACAGTTACACGCTTGTCAAAGTCGGAGTGTCGGGGTGTCCAGCAGAGTTGAACTGGAATTATAATATATATATATATATATATATATATATAATAATATAATAAATGCTTTATTTAACGAGGGTTACACAATCAGTCAGCGACTGTTCTTCCTTGAGGCCCTCAGAGTACATATTATAATAAGCTATTATTTACAAGTACATTATTATACATATGGCAGTGTGACTAATGTCACAGGACCTACGAAGTAGGGTTTGATATGATTTAAGTGTGTACTCGAGAGATGACTTGGGGGCCCTATGTGCTACCATGGGAGAATGTATATAGCAGTCTCTAATTGACAGTGGGTACTATTAACTTTCCCAGATGTCACCGCTGATGAGTCATTACCGTAGCAACTATTATCGCCCTCAGTTCCTATTACCCTGGATAATAATCAGACCAGCAGTACAGCACGACGTCACTCATCCAAGTCTTGACCGGGCTCAAAGTCGCTTAACTTCGGTGATTTTACGAGAACCGCTGTGTCCAATGTGATATGCCATATCAGGGAACCTTCAAAAGTCACAGTGAAACACATCATGAAGTTTCACTATTTACAAAATTGTGTACAAGTCTCTTGAAAGAATTCACATACTCGGCATTGATAAATAAATTTAAATAATGGATGGTATTTGATGCATGATACATCAATTTGAAACCCTGAACATACATTCAGAACATATTTGGCATTTTACAGCTTTAGAAATATTTAGGAATTGCAATTTGGCAAAAATAGTGTACCATGAAACTCATGTAAGAAATTTTATCACGTTCAGATTACTATCGATGGACGGTCTGTTTTGCTTCATCTTAACTAAATAACTTGTCTAAAATTTTATAGATGTCACAATATGTATTCCTGATTACTCGTATGATAACAAATATTGAAAATATTTACCACATAAGTCGGTAAAAATCCTATTGAATACGTGACGTGTGGCTTCGCCCATCGAAACAAAACGCCATTCTGACTTTTGAAATAAGATATTTTATGTTAATGAGCAGCTTGACCAATCAGGAAGTTGGGTTACGTGAAATGATCAGAATTTTCGTGTGTGAATGAAAAAGATTCAAATTTTGTCCATTTGGCATTTTATCTATTTGTCATTTTATCTGTTTATGTTCATATCACTGATGTGGACAATTTTACACATTGTTGTTAAATATTTTAGCCATCTAGAACATTTTTTCTATCGAAAAGTACCCCAATCAAGATCAAAAGGGCAATTCCACGATATCGTGGACAAAACTTGCAAAAATAAATATCAGCTGTGGGCAAAATGATGCATGTAGAATTATGGCTAGGTCCCTCAAGGTAGACAATTTAGTGCTGATATACTCACTTACTGCTTGACTTAATAAATTAGGCAATTTTAATGACTGCCAAATTTTTCAACCCTTTAAATGTACAAATTACTGATATTTCACTGTTGATTTAAGGTTCATCTGGTTATAGCCAGCTGAACCAAAATGATTTTATACTTTTTATGGAAGAAATGTCTTCCTACAACTGGTGGTTGAAAGAGCATATCTGCAATGCTAGCAAGAATCGATCAGATATGATTTGGTGTCGAGTTATTGTAATATGAGTTACCAAAAAGTGACAGTTTTTAGTTTTCACAGAAAATTATTGAAGTTGTTGTCTGCTCAGTTAATTTTCTCTGCTTTTGATACACACTGAAAGAAATTATAGCAGTGGAATTAATATTTCATCCATGCATCATAATTTATGAAGCTGCTGAACTTCGTAACATGAGTTACTTTGTAACATGAGTTACCAAAATGGGGTCCTGTAACATGAGTTACATATACCATCATAATGGGAGATAGCTCTGAAAAATCTAGGTGCCTCTGCTTGCAATTACTGACAACTCATGAATAATCATTGAAATGTGTAAAACCTGACAATGCACTTCTGTACAATACTACAAGTATCTTCCATGTAAGCTGCGAAATTGTCCATCAAACAGTAACTAAGATCTGGTCCGGACAAGAAATTATTAAACTGATGGGATAAAGGGCCATAACTCTTTGGAAATTCATCGAAACGCGTAAAAATTCGACAGTGCACATCTACAAGCTATAGTAAGGGAGATATGGTCTGGACAAGAAATTACTAACACGATAAAGGGCCATAACTCTGTGAAAAATCATTGAAACGCGTAAAGGAAATCTCACAGTGCACAGCTCTATGGTTCTAAGCATCTTCCATGCAAGTTTTGAAGATGTTCATCAAATAGTAAGTGAGATATGGTCCGGATAAGAAAAATTATAAACTGACGAGATAAAGGGTCATCACTCTAATAAAACCATTGAAATGTGCAAAAATATCATCTTAAGATTATGGATGGACCAACGGTCTCATTCATCCAGTCAAGGGTTAATGCTCCTGTAGAGCACAAAATCACTGCTAATCCTGCCGATTCTCCAATTAGGTGGCTGGTATGTCTTTGAGTATGGCAGACACCGTTCTCCTCAGAATGGTCACTGCTCTTGGCATGGAGAATATTAAAATAGTTTGGTGATAGAGACTGCTGAGAATCATTGGAAATGGCCATTTCTGCAGGACGAAATATTCTACTACAGAGAGCAGAATCTGAGATGATCCAGAGACTTGAATAAACCTGATGTAGCAAATAACCATTGCCACTAATCAGTTCACAGAGAAGTTTGATAATATACTGTTATACATAGCCTTCAGGATGTTTATAATCAGACAATACTTAAATTTCTTGAATTTCACACTGAATTGACCACTAATCATGTTGATGAATTTCAAATTTTATACAGTTATTTAATTACATTCTTCATGTTGTTTGAGACACTTTTTTGACACGAGAGAAACATGTTCCAGGAGACTTAATTGTTCCTTCTTTCATTTGGACAAACCGTAACATGAGTTACTGTAACATGAGTTACCACATGTTTAGCTCGGTGGAAATAAAACGGTGTTGAATCAGTTGTTTAGAGCAGGGACAATACACAGTCCAGACAGTGTACAGTGTACTAAAAGAAAAGACTTCTAATTCTCAGATTAATTGATCAGTATTCAGAGGTTTTTCGGAGAAACACTGTACCCTCCGAGGGCATGCCCGTTTACTGTAACATGAGTTACCGAACTTTGCAATAAGATTAATTCAATATTATTGATAATACACTGTTGTGTTTGTGTGGAAAACAAAGCTACGAGTTAACATTACTACCTTGAAAAATAAGAAGGATCTGGATGCAAATCATAGTATTAAAATTCCAGGGTAAACATGAAGGTTATGGCTAAAGTGTAACATGAGTTACCGTGGAATTGCTCAAAAGCTTTTTTTGTGTTTTCGAATTTTGAAGCTGCTTGGCTATCAGCATGTGAATCGCTATGATGCTTTTTATTCGCCTGTCAATTTTGATGAAACGTATTATGGTATGGCATCCGTCCATCCGTCTGTCTGTCCGTTAATTTTTTTTGTGAACGCAAAACAGCAAAGAGGTTTTGTTGGATTATTTCCAAATGTGCATGTGACCTTTTGGACCAGAGTTATGCCCCTTTAACGTAAAAAAAACTACTTCCATCAGCTACCTTTCTTATGAACGCATCACAGCAAAGAGGTTTTGCTGGATTCTTTCCAAATTTACTAAACATTATTCTCACCATGTGAACATGTGCTTGTGACCTTTTCAACCCGAACCGATGTTTTTTCCGGAGTTATGCCCCTTGAACATAAAAAAAAACTTCCATCATCTACCTTTTCTTGTGAATGCATCACAGCAAAGAGTTTTTGCTAGATTCTTTCTAAATTTGCCACACGTTATTGTCACCATGTAAAGAGGTGCATGTGACCTTTTCGACCCGAGTTACGCCCCTTGATCATCGAAATTAAAAAAACGCTTCCATCCGCTACCCTCTGTTGTGAATGCAATTCCTGATAGAGTTTTTGTTGGATTGCCACACATTATCGTCACCGTTTGAAGTTACCTTTTCGACCTGATCCAACATTTTTTTTTTGTCAGTTATGCCCCTTGATTGTTGAAGAAACCCCACTTCCATCTGATATTCTTTTTCGTGAAAGCAAATGATGAGGTCATGTACATGTATGATTCTTTAAACACTATAAACTGGTGTATGATTTTGTCACGATAAGGAGGGAGTCCAATCCTGTAACCAGTCATCATCATAATGTGCTGCATGATTTCCTGTAACATTTATTTGATAATGAAATGATCCTATTACTATCACATCATTGCTCAGCTGATCTGATGATCGTGTCCTTAATTTATTGCACATAACCATATTTATCTCCTGGGCTTTTAATCACCATTTCTCGTTTTTGGGGTATAGCTGTGTTGTCTACTAACTGTGTAGAGGGCGTATCTTGGGTTCAATTGAGCTCTTGTTTTATCCAGATGTAAAACAATTCCAAAAACAGGCAGTTATGCCCACTCGAGTCGTATACCTGAGCAAACAGGCCCAGGCAATCTCTGTTGAGATTTGATTTGACTGGTTAGTGCAGATGAATTTTTGTGATAATATTCTGAATTGATAAGAGTGATTGTTCAAGGATGAGTGATGATCAACAGAGATTGAACCCATGACCTGTGAAATTACTGAACCCATGAACCTGTGGAGTTCTTGAATCCATGCCCTGTGGAGTTATTGAACCAATGACGTGCAGCGTTATTGAACCCATGACCTGTGGAGTTATTGAACCGATGACGGTGACCTGTGGAGCTATTGAACCCATGACCTGTGGAGTTATTGAACCCATGACCTGTGGAGCTATTGAACCGATGACGGTGACCTGTGGAGTTCTTGAATCCATGCCCTGTGGAGTTATTGAACCAATGACCTGCAGAGTTATTGAACCCATGACCTGTGGAGTTCTTGAACCGATGACGGTGACCTGTGGAGCTACTGAACCCATGACCTGTGGAGTTATTGAACCCATGACCTGTGGAGCTATTGAACCGATGACGGTGACCTGTGGAGTTATTGAACCCATGACCTGTGGAGTTATTGAACCAATGACCTGCAGAGTTATTGAACCCATGACCTGTGGAGTTATTGAACCCATGACCTGTGGAGCTATTGAACCCATGACCTGTGGAGTTATTGAACCCATGACCTGTGGAGTTATTGAACCAATGACCTGCGGAGCTATTGAACTCATGACCTGTGGAGTTATTGAACCCATGACCTGTGGAGTTATTGAACCCATGACTTGTGGAGTTATTGAACCCATGACCTGTGGAGTTATTGAACCAATGACCTACAGAGTTATTGAACCCATGACCTGTGAAGTTATTGAACCCATGACCTGTGGAGCTATTGAACCCATGACCTGTGGAGTTATTGAACCAATGACCTGCAGAGTTATTGAACCCATGACCTGTGGAGTTATTGAACCCATGACCTGTGGAGTTATTGAACCCATTACCTGTGGAGTTATTGAACCAATGACCTGCGGAGCTATTGAACCCATGACCTGTGGAGTTATTGAACCCATGACCTGTGGAGTTATTGAACCAATGACATGCAGAGCTATTGAACCCATGACCTGTGGAGTTATTGAACCCATGACCTGTGGAGTTATTGAACCCATGACCTGTGGAGTTATTGAACTCATGACCTGTGGAGTTTTTTTAGCCCACCATCACCAGATGGTGGGCTGTTCAAATCGCTTTTCGTCTGTGGTCCGTCCGTAAACAATTTTGTTATCGCGATTTCTCAGGAACTACGTTATGGATCTTTCTCAAATTTGATACACAGGTTCCCCTTGGGGTCTAGTTGTGCAAGATACCTTTTTTGGTCCGATTCGAAAATCCAATATGGCCACCAGGCAGCCATCTTGGATTTCCCCATGAAACCTTGTTATCGCGATTTCTCAGGAACTACTGCATGGATCTTTCTCAAATTTGGTACACAGGTTCCCCTTGGGGTCTAGTTGTGCAAGATACCTTTTCTGGTCCGATTCGAAAATCCAATATGGCCACCAGGCAGCCATCTTGGATTTCCCCATGAAACCTTGTTATCGCGATTTCTCAGGAACTACGGCATGGATCTTTCTCAAATTTGGTACACAGGTTCCCCTTGGGGTCTAGTTGTGCAAGATACCTTTTCTGGTCCGATTCGAAAATCCAATATGGCCACCAGGCAGCCATCTTGGATTTCCCCATGAAATCTTGTTATCGCGATTTCTCAGGAACTACTGCATGGATCTTCTCAAATTTGGTACACAGGTTCCCCTTGGGGTCTAGTTGTGCAAGATACCTTTTCTGGTCCGATTCGAAAATCAATATGGCCACCAGGCAGCCAGCTTGGATTTCCCCATGAAACCTTGTTATCGCGATTTCTCAGGAACTACTGCATGGATCTTTCTCAAATTTGGTACACAGGTTCCCCTTGGGGTCTAGTTGTGCAAGATACCTTTTTTGGTCTGATTCGAAAATCCAATATGACCGCCAGGCAGCCATATTTGATTTCCCCATGAAAATTTATCGTCATTTCTCAGGAAGTACTGCATGGATGTTTCTCAAATTTGGGGCACAGGTTCCCCTTGGTGTCTAGTTGTGCAAGATGCCTTTTTCGGTCCGAATCGAAAATCCAATATGGTCACCAGGCGGCCATCTTGGACTTCCCCATGAAATTTTGTTATCGTGATTTTTCAGGAAGTACTGCCTGGATCTTTCTCAAATTTGGCCTTTTCTGGTCCGATTCCAAAATCCAATATGTCCATCAGGCGGCCATCTTGGATTACCCCATGAAACATTGTTATTGCGATTTCTCAGGAACTACTGCATGGATCTTTGTTAAATTTGGTACACAGGTTCTCCTTGTCGTCTAGTTGTGCAAGATACCTTTTCTGGTCCGATTCGAAAATCCAATATGGCCAACAGGTGGCCATCTTGGATTTTCCCATACAACTTTGTTATCGGGATTTCTCAGGAAGTACTGCATGGATCTTTCTCAAATTTGGTACACAGGTTCCCCTTATGGTCTAGTTGTGCAAGATACCTTTTTCAGTCCGAATCAAAAATCCAATATGGCCACAAGACGGCCATCTTGAATTTCCCCTTGAAACATTGTTATCGTGAATTCTCAGGAAATATTTCATGGATCTTTCTGAAATTTGGTACACCGTTCCCACATGGGGCCTAGTAGTGCAAGATATCTTTTTTGGTCCGATTTGAAAATCCAAGTTACGCTTCAAATTAATACGGTATTCTCGAGTTGTGGCGTTGCATCACAAGAGTCGGCGGATCAAACGGTGGGGCATATTCTATATATTGACTATAGAGAATATCCATACCTTCACTTTCCATATCAAGGAGTTAAAATAATTCGGAATTAAAATGTATTTCTTCAAATTTTAAATCAGTTTTCTTTAGTCCATGCAGTAGCAAGTGAACTGCTCCACCCTTTCATCTGCCGGCGGGTCGGCTACATGAAGGGACGTCACTCTTGTGACTCAACGTCTCACTCTTGTGACTCAACGTCTCACTCTTGTGACTCAACATCACAACTTGACAACTGTAGACTACTGCATGTTTCGATCCAAGGGAGACAATCAGGATTCAGGCACTTTTGAAGTTTCAACATTACTGCGCGGACTGGATCCCTTGTACCATCTTACTATTTTCGAGCATGGTATCTTAAAATAGATATCTCAAACTAGCCCAGTAAACAGAACAGAATTAGCATTCGTTCCTAATTATGAAATCTTAAGTATGTTTCATAGCTCATGCCAAAGTGTCAAAGAGACTGGTCCTCGCTTCCAGTACCCAATGATGACATGTGCAAAAAAATAAATAAAAAAAAATACTACAAAACAAAGGTGAAGGATCCTCCGTACATGTACATTCACTTTCAGACTAACTTTGCTCATTTCTCTTGTATTATAACAACCGACATAAGTACAGTTTCTAGAAATCTTGAAACTTCTGAAACTTAGATTATATCTTGGTGTTTTTCAGTGTCCCTTTTCCGATCTTTTTCGCTCAGATTCGAAATTCTGTAAACAAACTTACAAATCAATCGTCTGTTCTTAGTAACAATGGACAAAAAGATCCTCTAGTCATTAGCTTACAATTATCGGACAATGGTGGGCGCCAAGATCCTTCAGGATCTCTCGTTCTATCTGAGCAATGATGGCCCATACATGTAGTTAATAGTCTCATAGGGTGTACCCCAGGAAGACCCATGTGGTACTACAGTGACTCTCCATCTTTCTATGGACTGTCTTCGTGTACAAATATTTTACTTCACATTCTTCCATTGGGTACACATACTCGAAGTCATTTTATTTGTATATTGAGCCTTCTCAGTTTGCAATGTTAAATTTACCTGTGATTAATGTCTGTAATAATCTGATCACTTTGAAACACACTTCAAAAAGCAAATTTCCCAAAATATTCCTCCTACATTTAGCTATGTCTTGTTATAGAACATGTTATTAAACTATTCACAATTGGGCTGCTCTACGAGATATCAGCAAACATAAGTGTCCTATAGTCTGACTTACTTATATAATGGAGTTGAAGCTGGCCTAAAAGCTATTGAATTATTAGAGACCTCACCATGCAAGAGAAAGAATTTAGACTTTCAAAATATGTTTAATGGCTTCAACCAAGTTACCTTCCAGTGAAAGTTGTTCAGATCTGTTTTCAATATAATGGCGTGAATTGTCCCAGATATATGAGAATATTAATCAATACATTAATCAACCTAACAGATTTTATATCCTCTGTATATTCCGTTATTCCAATATTGATATTGATATTCTGTATTTCTTGCGCTGTAAAACTTACCTTCACATACCTTATTGCTATCGTGTTCCTACGCGATTGCTCTATTGTAAAACCTTACCACAGAACCAAAAGAAAATAATCCCTGTAATGCCCAATGCCCATGCGCGAGTACCCAGAACCCTCTCTGTCTGACCACGTCACTTCCTTCTTTCCTCTACAACCGTAACGGTCAGACGTAGTTTCTAAGCGCTCTGTAAAAAAGTTTCAAGATCTACATCTGGAATACCACGCAATTCCTAGCTCATTACCTCGGATTACCTCGGAGATTCCCTGGGATATTACCTTGAGAAGAGAGTGGAATATTACCAAATTCCTGTTATTCTGGATACCTACCTGGACTTCGTCAGGAAGTATACGTGTTGAATCATAATAAAGATGGCGTCCGTCTTCTGTGTTGTTTGTGGACAATTTAAACCCACGACGGATCCGCATTCAGCTTGTCCGCCGTGTAGAGGTGTTTGGTGCGATCAGTACGCTAAATGTGCGGAATGTGAGCTATGGCCTGACAATATATTTGAACAGTATCTTGTCGGTTCTTATGCCGGTGAAATTCTGCCCCCGCCCGGCTTCGATAGGGCCGAGAGCTTGGTCGCCTCTCCGTCTCGCTCCTCTGTGAACGAGCCGGACGAGTCTGCCTCTGTTGATATGTCCGTAACGCATGATACGGATGTAATTTCGTCTAATAAATTACCGAATGTTGTAAGTATTTCTCCTCCTCCATGCACTGATTCTGTTTATTTAGGGACCATGGTGGGGAACAAAGATGGCGGGCGTCCTGCAGGTAAAGTATTGCACGGGACGCCCTTGACCTTGACGGCTACCTTTGATCCATCATCTGTGACGTCACTTCCGACCAAAGGTCCCCAATAGTGAACCCGGAGAGTGTGGCTTCAACCCCAGTCAAGGACCCGCCACTTCCGGAGAATCTTTCAACATCTCGGTCCAGCTCATCTGCGTCTACAACAATTACGGAGATGCCAGCTGTATCATCGACTGTAATAGCACCACTTCCTGTGCAGTCTACGGTGATTATTACACCTGTTTCCGGTTTTGCTGAGTCTCGCCATTCTCTTTTGAATGTGCCGAAACTATCCAGGGCGCCTTTACAACAGGCGTTGTCAGCACCCCCCCCCAGCTTACTCAACCGGAACATCTTCAACGTATGCCTGTGTCCAGCTACGACTTCCGGCCTACGGTAGCTCCGATTATATCGGATGCTTACATGCAACCTCTTACATCATGCCTTCCGGTATCATCTTACCTTCCAGTATCATCGTCTCACATCGGAACTTCCGCTGCTTTTCCTGCGCATGCTCCGACGTCGGCTACTACATCCTACTATAGGACTGCCTCTACATACAATGTTCCTGTTACTTCATCGGTATATGGTGTTCCGGGTCTTTCATCGATGTATGATACTAGAGTTACGTCATCAATGTACAGACTTCCGGTTACGTCATCGGTGTATAGCAGTCCGGCTGATCCCTATACTGCACCTACGTATTCTCCACTTCCTGTACGTAGTGCAGTATATAAGCCTACATCGTATCCTTCTGTGGCTTCTGTAGCCCGACCTTTTGATGCACCCCGTCGAGTGTATCCTCCTGCACGTATTCCTACACGACCGACTTACTTCCGTTCTCCTTCTCTAGGCCTGTCAGATATGCTATGCCATATCATGCGCCTATACCGAGACAGCAAGTGAGGGTTGCTCACCCACGTCTGCCTAGATACCCAGCTAGGCCTGCGATGTCACAGTATGCGGCTGCTTCCAGTTCCGTCTTACTTCCTCCTTCTGATAGGCAGTGCCCACCAGCAGCATCTATTCCTGCCAGCCTTTTCAATAGGTTCAATAGATTGTCTGCTGATTTTGCCGCCCTACAACGTGACATGTTGATGCCTCCACCACCACCTCCGACACCGCTTCCGGTTTCTGAGTGGGCTGGCTATCAACCTCGCCCTGTATCATCAAGGCGGCTGACTTCTGCTTCCGTTTGTGCCCAGGTTTACCTCTGTGGATCCTGTGACAGTGAATAACGCTGAGCCGGAAGCAGAAGAACGAGCTTCCTTGTTTGATGCTGATCCGGATCTCGCCGTGTCCAGTTATTCAGATATACTGGCACGCCTTTACGAGTTATTTCCGGATATGACTCCTCCGCCAGTTGTGGAATCCAGAAGGGTCACTGCGATGTCGGATCTCAGACAAGAGCCATCTCATCGTACATCACTTCTGCCTTCTAGAGCCGTTTTTGAATGTGCTGAGCACATGCGGGATGCCTTCTCTCTTCCTAAAACCCAAGCTGAGAGGCAACGACAGCAGGAATCTAGATCTCTGTTTAAGAAATCTAATGGTGTCTTCCCTCTGGAGCGACCCGTTTTCCGGTCGTATTCAGTACACGGTTCACCCTGGCATGATCGAGCTGCGATCCAGGAACCAGAACTCGATCAATTCCTTGGAGCCACTCCGCCTAAGAAAGACATTCCATCTTTCTGTTCGTCAGATTTGTCTCCTGGAGGACACTTTGAGACAGGAGGTTGCGATTACTTCCCATCTAGATTGGTTTCTATATGCCATTCGTACGATTCTTAATCGCATACCTCAGACGTCAACTTCCGGTTTCGTGTCTTTTCCTGTTGATGACGTCAACCTGATGAAGGACTTCCTGACGGCAGCTGCGCGTGCGGACGCGGACTTGATGGCATCTTTGGTCTTCATGTCCGCTATGTTCGTACACTTAAGGCGTCTCTCACTGTTCACGGCCCTGCCTACGTATACCCCATCCAGTGTGAGATCGGCCTTAAGGGAGCAGTCCCCCGCCTCGAGACTTCTGTTTGCGGGTGTACTACCAGAGCTGCAGAATGAAATGTCCGCTGCCAGGACCACGCACTCCTATTTTGCACCACAACAGAGGAAGCGATCGGCCCCAGAGATCTCGACATCGTATTCCTCGGCCCCGAAGAAAGCTTCTTCAAGTTCCCCTTCCGGCGCTGGTGCCAAAAAGGATACGCCCTCCTCTTCGAAATCAGGCGGAGGCTCGAAGGGAGGGGGAAGCGGCCACTCTAAACGTGGTAACGGAAAAGGGAAGTCCGCTAAAGCTCCCAAGAAATGAGGGCACGGGCCATGCAGATGTTCATTCTGCATGGCGAGACCGCACGTTGCCGCTGTTCCCAATTCCACCAAATCCAGCGCTTCCAGTAGGCGGGAGACTTGCAAGTTTTTGGCAGAATTGGGAGGCAATCCAGGCGGATTCGTGGGTGTTGAACACCCTACGTCATGGGTATCGGCTGGAGTTCGCTACAATTCCCCCGTTGACTTCGTCACCCAAGGCGTCTCGAATTCCTGTGCGTCGGGAGCATCTGATGGAGATTCAGAGGTCTGTGAACAAGTTGGTAGAGAAGGGTGCAGCTATAGAACTTCCGCCAAACGATATGTCCCCGGGCTTTTATTCTCCGGTGTTCCTGGTCCCCAAGAAGAACACCACCGAAATGCGTATGGTCATAAACCTGCATCGGTTGAACAAGGACTTCTTGGCCCCGCCTCCTCATTTCCGGATGGAGTCGTTCTGGTCTATTCGTTCGGCTCTGTTACAATGGGACTTGATGACGTCTCTCGACCTCCAAGATGCATATCTGCATGTTCCGATCTACAGGGCTCATCACAAGTATCTGCGCTTCCTGGTTGGCAACCGGAAGTTCCAGTTACTTGTGCTCCCTTTCAGACTATCCACGTCCCCCTGGGTCTTCACCAGAGTTTTCAACCCGGTGGCGTCATTCCTGCACACCAGAGGTCTCAAGTACCACTTCTACCTCAACGATTCTCTACTACGGAATCAGTGCAGGGAAGAACTCCGCAAGGACACCAATTTCGTTGGGGAGTTTCTTGTTGCTCTGGGCTATCTTCTTCACGAGGGCAAATCGGAGTTGACACCATCCCAGTCTCGAGTCTTTCTCAGAGTTTCCTGCAACACCCTTTCAGCGTTAGCGAAACCTCCGGAAGACCGCTGGAAGAAAATTCTGACGTCGGTGCCGACGTTCCTGTCAGCATCGCACAGACGTGCTCTCCAGTTCGCTGCAATTATCGGCCTGTTAACATCAACTCAGGATGTGACGCCACGAGGCCACTTGCAGCTTCGGCCATTGATGATGGACCTCAACAACCATTGGCCGAAACGGCACCTGAATCCTACTGTCCCTGTGACAGAGGATGTCAAACGTCTCCTACGCTGGTGGCTGCAGCCGGAGAACGTGATGATAGGTGTCACCTTCCTACCCTTTCAGCCGTCCCGTCAACTGTTAACGGACGCATCGATGGAAGGATGGGGAGCACATTTGGGTTCGAGGTCAATATCCGGCTTGTGGAACGACAGCCAGAGGAAGATGCATATCAATGTATTGGAATTCCAGGCCGTAACCCTGGCCATACAGAGATTTCTTCCAGATCTCAAGAACCAACGCTTGTCAGTAGCGACGGACAACACGACAGTCCTGGCCTACAAAAACAAGCAGGGAGGGACTCACTCTCCCCAACTGCTGGATCAGGCACAGAAATTCTTCAACCTATGTTAGGACAACGAAATTTCTGTGCGAGCTCGCCACATTCCCGGTCATCTGAACGTGCTGGCCGACGCATTATCCAGACCGAATCAGATAATATTGACCGAATGGCCGCTTCACGAAGACATCCTAGCCCAGATGTCTCGGATATGGGAGACGCCGAACGTAGATCTGTTCGCCACCCGTTTGAACCATCTACTGCCGGCCTATGTGTCTCCCGTTCCGGATCCAGCAGCCCTGGCAGTCGACGCCCTGTCTTTGGACTGGTCCGGCATGATTGCGTACGCCTACCCGCCGCCAGCAATCTTGTCGCAAGTCCTCCGGAAGATCCAAGCACAGCCGTGCGTGGTCTACCTTGTGGCTCCGTGGTGGCCCACTCGCCCTTGGTTTGCAGACCTGATGGATCTTTTCATAGACGTGCCTCGTCGGCTGCCGCTTTGGTGGAACCTGCTTCGTCAGCCGAGATCCAGCCTGTATCACTCGAATCCCGGTCTATTTCAACTGACCGCGTTCAAGTGCTCCAGCATCAGCTCGTTGAGGCTGGATTTTCTGTCGAAGCGTCCGAAAGGATGGTCCGGTCCACCAGAGCATCAACAACTGCGGTGTACCAGAACAAGTGGAAGATCTTCGCTACCTGGTGTTTTGGACGTGGAATTGTTCCAACCTCTGCCTCTGTTCAGCAGGTAGCGGACTTCCTTTTGCATCTGTTTCATGACAGGCAGCTTGTTCCGGCCACGGTCGACGGCTATCGGTCCGCTATCGCCAGGGTACTTCAATTGACCACAGGTGTCAACCCATCACTCGACGTCAACATTTCCGCCCTTCTTCGTTCCTTTCGGGTGGAGAGGCCTACTCCGACGCCGCAGCTTCCTAAATGGGATTTGGCGCTGGTTCTTAGGCGCCTGTCCATGCCGCCTTTCGAACCCATCGGCACCTGTGAGATGAAGTTTCTCTCCTACAAGACCGTCTTTCTGATCGCCTTTGCTTCTGCCGCCCGCGTATCAGAAATCCATGCCTTGCACTTCAGGTCTTTGAGATACAACCCTGAGTGGACCTGGGTGGCGTTATCTGCTCTCCCGGAGTTTGTTGCTAAGAACCAGTCACTCTACGACAATGTTCCGCGAGAGTTCGTCATGCCAGCTCTGTCCAACATCCTGTCCGCAGCTGTTGATGACGACAGAGTCATGTGCCCCGTCAGGGCTCTCTCCTGCTACCTGGCCCGTGTCGAGCATATGAGAGCCGGGCGGGTGCGTCTATTCATCCCTTTTGGGCCCTCTGCAAAGCAGGCGATATCTAAAAATACCATATCTTCCTGGCTTTCCAAAACCATTCGTTTGGCGTATACGGACGTACCACTTGAGGTAACTACTTTATCCAAGGTCTCCGCCCATGAGGTCAGGGCCATGGCGACATCCTGGCCTCTATGGACCAATAGATCCGTGTCTATGGACCCGTCATCATCGCACTAGAGCAATCGCGTAGGAACACGATAGCAAAAGGTATGTGAAGGTAAGTTTAAGCTTAGAAATAGGAGAATTGATTTTCAAATTTTTCATTTTCTAGGGAATTTCTGTTTCTCATTTATTTCAGCCATATGAAATTGATGAAGATGATGAAGGAACTCCACGTCTCATGTTCACTGTGCCCAGAGAACTTGCTGATGGCTTTATTAACAACAAGAAAGAACTCTATAAATTTAGGTATGAATCCACTACAGCTGTTGGTTATCATATATCCTGTATCTCTCTAGTGTAGCTGAATGTATAAGCAAAAGCTGAAAATCATTGAGTAATACATGTACCTGTACTAAATTCTTGGAAAATTTTAAAATCGCTTGTTTCATGATTATTAATGAAGATATCAGAAAGCATACTGTTAAGGGAAGATATCGGAGATACATTTGAATGAAAATGATAAAAATTAACAGGTTATAAATTAATTCATTTTGCTGTATGGGTAAGTTAGATAGATTAGATAGTTTGTATGTATACATGTTATTGCATAGACAAGATCACATTAATATTTGCCAGTTTGGCAAAATTCTGTTTTAGGTTGTGGTGGTATAATGACGTCAGCTTGTGACAGTGACGAATAAGCAGTGATCATGGTGATGACACCAGTGTTCATTTATGACTACGTAATGTTATTTTGCCAACCAAGCTGTGATTTGCACACGGGCCCGCAAAACAAGAGTTTGGGGGTGTGTGGGCGGTGGTATTTGGGAGAAGTGTCGAAATATGGGGTCTCTATATATAACCCCATGCTTTATATAAATCCACCTTAAGATGTGAAATGGACTTTGGGTGAATCGAGAAATAAACTGTTTACTGCCAAACAAAATACATCAGCATATTCTACAAGTATCACTTTATATATTCCCGTCGTCAAATTAGTAAATTTGTGCAATTTTTTACCTTCGCCGGGCGATTCAAAATCCAACGTAACTGTCCATCCATCTAGGAACAGTTGGATTATGGCGGGCTTCGTTCTCAATTCTGATTGGTCAGTTGCGACACGCCTCCGGCAAGAGAGGTCAAACACTGATCAGCTGTCGTGACTGACCAATCAGAATTGAGAACGAAGCCCGCCATAATCCAACTGTTCCTAGATTCACCCAAGGCGCAGTTCACACCTTGATGTGGATTTATATAAAGCATGGGGTTATATATAGAGACCCCATATTTCGACACTTCTCCCAAATACCAATGCCCACACCCCCCAAAACTCTTGTTTTGTGGGCCTGTGGATTTGCACAAGCCCAAACCATATCTTGAAGGAGCTGATTGAAAACATTTAAAATGTATTGTTACAACATTAAACTTTGATGGTATTTCTTTTTTCATAGATTTCAGCAAGTTTTTGACCAGAAAACAAAACAAGATGAGATATTTGATGCTGTTGCTAAACCTGTTATGGACAAGTGAGTGTTTTGAAAGAGATCATTATACAAGAAGAATCATGATTTTAAGTTTTGTGTTCTGCTGTAATTGTCTCATTGGGAGTTGATCAAATTTCCTGCCTTAGAACTAACCTTGGAAGAGTATGAGATTTGAGGGGAGTACTCTTTCTCATATTTCACTCCCCTTAAAGGTGAACTGCAAAGCTTTTAATTTTATCTAAATTGTTGCTTTAATACATCTTGCCTTATGTGACATAACTTTTATACGTTTTTGGGGCAAATATAGTTTGCAAAATTGTACTAATAACAATATTTAAGTTATCCTGTTATAAATCTGTCTTGAAAACTTGCATCGCTTGTCTCTCTTGGTTTGTAGAACGTTATGACGTTATAGTGGTCCCCTTCATTCAAGTTTTATTCAAATGTGACGTCATGCTACGTCGGATGAATGAAGGAGGACCACTATAACGTCATGACGTTCCAAAAACAACGGGAGGCAAGCGATGACGTTTTTAAATGTTCTGGTTCTCGGTATAAGTTTTGACTTCTCATATACCCAAAATAAAACAATAACCCACAGAACTATTACCACACATAATTGTAACAACTATAGAAGTTCTTGTTTTATGACATTTTAACAGAACATTGAAAAGCTTTTCAGTTCACCTTTAATAATTGGATATTGAGAGAGGGAAGAAAACAACTGTCCTTGTTGAAGTTGACAGTCTGAATTATATTCAGTTGCCATCACTCCCCTCAAATCACTCTCCTAAAAATTGTCTACGGAGTTATTTCCAGCTGTTGTTCTTTTTTTTTTATGTATTCGGTGCTCTCCTGATGAGAGTTATATTTCAAGCTTCCATGTTGTTTTTGTGATGAACAAAGTTCCACCTTGAAGCCTAACGACCCCAATTGTGTTACTGTAATATATGTAAAAATATGTTACTGTGCCTGGATAGTGATAAACGGTGTGAAGATATATACAATGTAAGAGTATCGGACAGTCCGTGTGCTTAATGGGAACCCAAAGGGAAAATTAAAACTAATGGAGTAGGAGAAATATTTTTTTCTGACAATGTTAAAATTAGTTCATCAAAATATTTCTACTCGTTGCTGATATGTTTGTACATCAAAGATTTTTGGGTTTGGTACAAATTTGGTATGCGAATGAGCTTTGGTCATGTCTCAAAGTGAACTGGAGCTAATTAGATAGACAAATAATGGTGTGTCTTCTTTTCTAAATTATATAGAATTCTGGTTCTTTTGCATTCCATTACCATTGTGTTTACATGTTATTGGATATCACTTTT
The DNA here is from genome assembly GCA_036873755.1 of Hanleya hanleyi. Taxonomy (NCBI): domain Eukaryota; kingdom Metazoa; phylum Mollusca; class Polyplacophora; order Lepidopleurida; family Hanleyidae; genus Hanleya; species Hanleya hanleyi. The sequence goes on along the minus strand of JAVTVY010003779.1, from coordinate 134,249 downwards.
GTCACTCGGTTACCAATAGTTTCAGAAATATGGTTACCATAGCAACATGTAACCGAGTGTTTTACTTCAGGAACTTAAATATTTAGTGATTTTATTAATGAATGTGAATTTCATAGACCTGCAAATTTTTCAAAGTAGAGCTCTTGGTAACTGGTTGCTATGATAACCGTATTTGGAAAATAATTGGAGTTTTTCCAAAGACATAGTTATATAGTTTGCATAATGCTTTAAATAAGCAATATTATGACTTTGAAAGAGATTAGACTTATAGCACTGTGAATATTCCAGCATAAATATAGCTCATTATCCGGAGTTCATTTCATAACATCTCAGCAACCATTTTGAGTACTAACTTCTAAAAGTGACCCTAGACTGTTGGGTTCCCCTTAAATTTGTTGCAAGTGGCAGAATGTAATGCAAATTGCATGATTTATTTTGAATGTTTGACTGAATGTCATTCACATGTTTATTTCAGTGTTCTAGAAGGTTACAATGGAACCATATTTGCTTATGGTCAGGTATGTAGATTCACTTGATTTTGGCTCATATTCTAATCCCACAAACAGGACAATTCAAGTTTTATTTGAGCTTAGTCAATATGTAGTAGTTTGTATTGGATAATTTTCAAAAGAGAAAAAATGCTTTGCACATGTATTACTTTGATTATGATATGTTGTTTTCACCAACTACTAACTGCAGAGTTTGTTCCTGGTCTCGTATTCTTTTGGTGTACTTTTCATTATTATACTGTTACCTACATGTTTACATAATAAACACTACTTATCCTGTTCTATTTTCAGACTGGAAGTGGAAAGACCTTCACTATAACAGGAGGACCTGAGCATTACAAGGACAGAGGGATCATTCCACGCACAATCTCCTATATCTTTGAACAATTTGAAAAGGTACAATTAAATGACAGATGTGATTTTGGTATTTTATCATATAATAGTGACAGCTAATCATACACAAATTTATCTACTATACTCCTTGTACAATATGCAAGTCTGTATAATACTCCATCCTGAATCGAGCCTCATACACTGAAAAAATAAATTTGTATTGATACCCTTCATTATGACTGACTGAAGAATAATTCCTTTAGGATGATATGGTGGGTTTTATAATTTAATCCCTTCTGTATGATAGCTGTACGTAAGGAATGATTACCTGGACTGGCATGGAGACTAGGAAATATACAGACATGACAAATATTCTTATCTTGTATATATTGTGGGATAACTTTGAAACTGTATAAACTATTCATCAATCTTAAATATATTTCCAGGTTCTTCCTGTTCATTACAGTTTTGATACCAGTCTTAAACTTTCAGAACTTCATATACATAGAGAATTAACATACTCAGCCTTTTATTGTTAGGGTTATGTGTCTCCATTGTATAGAACAGCCTTGATCTGTCTGTTTACAGACTCATCGTCTCAAATTGTTGATGGTAAAATAGATGTACCAGACAGATTATGCTATAATATTGTATCTTTGTTCTTCACACAGAATCCTGACACAGAGTTCAGTCTCCATGTGTCATATTTGGAAATTTACAATGAAAGTGGCTATGACTTACTGGACCCTAAACATGATGCTGCTAAGCTGGAAGATTTACCGTGAGTGTTAGCTACATTTTGATGAAAATCTAGAAAATTTACATGTCTTAGAGACTGGATATTGCTAATCCTTCTTTTGAAACAAATCTGGTACCATACTCAGCTTCTAAAGAAACTCACATCTTCATGATATGAACGAATTTATTTTCATCCTTTTCAAGTTGATGGGAATACATTTTATAGTCTATGCCTTTTCACCTTTACAGGAAAGTATCTTTATTGGAAGACTCTGATCAGAATATCCACTTAAAGAACCTGTCTGTCCATCAGGCTAGCAATGAAGAAGAGGCCTTAAACCTGCTCTTCCTGGGTGACACTAACAGAATGATTGCAGAGGTATTAACAATAAATATCTAATACATTTGCCCACTCAGATGCAGAGAAATTTCACCAAAAAATGTAGGCTCTTTCAATGAGTTGTTCCCCCTGATTGTGATTTGGATACAGAGTAATCTCCCTTTTGTTGGAATCTTCCTCCCATCAGAATTTACATAACAAGTGGTTGCATTGCTTAGTACTATGCAAAATTGATATCATTTCCAGTGGTTACTCATGTATACATGGTATTCCTTACATAGACCTTCATTGAATTCGAAGCTCCTGTTGATTTCGCTGAGAATTTGTGCACACTGATAAGTTCATTATGATTGGACAAGTGATGCTTTGAATTAAGATAGACCTGAGCAGCTGAAGGTATTGAGTTTTCAGGCCTAACACATGAAGTGGGAGTTACAAAAATGCATGTGACTTTCTCATTGGCTGTACCAAACCTGTTGGCCCATCAGACCATAGTGTACATCACCCTGTCATCCACCACGATGCTGTCCTATAGTCTGCAGTCTGGGTTCACTTAAGCTGGTCTTCAAATTATAAGGAATGGAGAACACCCCAAATAACTTTGCCTTGTATATTATGAAAATCATTCTGCGACATGGCATTACGTCACAAAACCTACGAAGTAGGGTAGGCATCAGGACTCCGACGCGAATTGAACTCTTGGAAATCCCCCACCCCCAAGTTGCAATCCTGCCTATATTAAGATGGACACTGCCCAAGTGAGAATGATCAATCACCAGTGATTTTCATCAAAAATCACCAAAAAATTTCATCAAAAGTTGGTCAGCTTAGAACTTGCTGGTAACAGTCCCCTAATGCACCTTCATGGTTCTAATGTCAACGGTTCTCCTTATTTTGCCGACGAAAGGATTCGGATGGATGACTATAACTACCGGATAATTTGCAAATGGTAGCTTAATTCGTAGGAATATGGAGGCATTCAAGTATTACGAATGCAGTGAGGGGGGGGGGGGGGGTCTAAAAATCATGATTTTTCCTATATACGCTGGGTTAAATTTTGCATATGAGAGGGGCATCAAAGCTTCCATTTTTTTTTTTTTGCGTATGTAATACTTGAATGACCCCTACACTTGAATTAAAGATTTTGTTTTTACCTTCGAAAATTCTTGTTCAGAGAAGTGGCAAGATTATTTCCTTAGTCAAAGTTTACCCATGCGAGTATAGAATTTTCTTAAAATCAACAATGTACGAGTTGATTTTGTTGATTTAGGAAGCATCATCATGTGCTTTACAAAGTGTAAAATGTTCAATGAAGAATAACCAAGTCAGTAAATTAAAAAAGATAATTGTACTTGGTTTTGTTTTGGCAGAGTTTATACACTATCTTGAAAACCTTGAAAAGCCTTAAGAATGAACTTTAGAAGTGTGGTAAAGACCTCGAAAAGACCTTGTGAATGGAAATTCCTATCCATTGTTGTCAATTCATTTGTGAAGTTGTAGCTCAAGTTGTACTGGTACTCCCTTACTGGCGGATGGCAAAATTAACCCCATCGTAGCAACATATTCTTTAATCATCCAGAAAGAATTTCCAAGTCCATTTGAAGGACACTGCATGGACAATATATTTGTTGGCAGGACATTCATAATAAGTTTAAAGGTTCTTCCAAATTGCCCCAATATTTTGATGCTAAATTGTTGTAAGAGGTTATATTTGACAATTCATAGTGGTTTACTGTTTTTGGGAATGGTTGAAGGTTAAAAACAACAAACGTGAAACCCTCCAATATCATGTCTGTTTGGAAATGGCGAAGGCCGTGATCTGCTGACCCATGACGTCATTCATAATCAGCAATCATAGCGAATGTTCTAGGTGACTATTCCATTGTAATGCTAACAACGTCACAAACCTAAAACGTAATGCATTTGTTGGCTTCATGATGATGTCGTCATACTCAGTTGTTGTGCAACTTACTTCAAATAAGATGTCCGACACAATCAACGTTTTTACCACATCTGTTTTATTGTTTTGAAATATCCAATTTGATGCCATTCTTTAGCGAAGAAAAATATCAACTTGTGATTTACACAGCTTATCTGTATGTTTTCATGCGAAGTATGCAGGGAGTATTTGGTAGAACCTTTAAGTGAAAAATATTCAGAAAATCGGTCTGTATAGCTTCAATGACACTGAAAGTAATATGCTGTGCAAACAGGAACTATTTCCTTGAAAACACCTTGAAAAGGCCTTGAACATTGTAGTCCGGTGGCTTACGGTCAAGATCGTGACCGACTGGAATAAAGCACCATATTTTGCACAGAGGCTCATTTGGGCATAAGAAATGATCTCAGAAGGGGTGCCCATTTCTACAGGTGGTGGAAGGCCCTCAATTTGCATAAATCCAATATGGCCGCCATAATATATACTGTAACCACCTGTTGGCGACTATTTGACAACTTGAAACGCTTTTTTACAAGAGATTGCTTTTCTACGAGCATGACTGACTCACGAAGAAAATAATAACAATCATTGGGAGCTTTATTATCCTAGGAATATCCAATATGGCTGCCAGAGCGTCACCAATAATGGTATTATTGCCATACACATGCATGTGTGCTTGTATACATGCTAATAGATATCATATATATTTATAAAGGCTCCATAAAGATGTTTCTGTACATGTAGCTCTGTTATGATCGAGTCGATCAAGCACGCATGAACGTTATTCACTATTTTCTTTTCTATAAATATCCAATATGGCCACCAGCGCGCCATCATCAGTGCTGATTATCGGTACAAAAAAATCTGTTTCGAAGGATGAAACTTCAGGTTATCGTACATGCCACGGTTGTGAACTACATCAAATGTTGTCAATTGGATTCTGCCCGGCTCCTTACATGTAAATTAGCATGTGTAAATCCAGCAGCAAAGGGAGTTACTTTTTAACACCGGTAAACCCGATCAGGCTAAAAACTGTGCTAAGTAACTACCCTGAGGTAGATTTACTCGTTTCAAGTTTCACAAACGGTTTCGATATTGGGCACTCGAGAAACTATGCATTTACTGTCTCGCGCAATCGTTCATCTGCAATGCAAACCCTGCTATCGTGGACGCTAACTTAGACAATGAGTTGTGGAAACGTCGAGTTGCTGGTCCGTTCTCAACTCCTCCTTTTGGCAATATGGTTGGCTCTCCATTAGGCTTAGTCCCCCAAAAGGAACCTAATACTTTTAGGGGCTCTCGGTGGCCGAGTTGTCTAAGGCGCATCACTGGTGATCGCTAGCCTTATACCGCTGGGTTGGCACGGGTTCGAGTCTCGCTGGTGCATGTGTGAAAGTTTTGCCAGTTACTTGCCGACGGGCCGGAGGTGGTTGTCTTCAGGTATTCCAGCTTCCTCCACCATTAAAATTGACCTCCACCATATGAGTAAACTAGCCCTGAGTGTGACATTAAACCAAATTACTCTTAATACTTTTAGGTGATACACGATTGATCTTACCCTGAAAAAAAATCTGCCTTGTCTATTAATGGTGCGATTCCACAGGGACCTATGATATGATGGCAAAAATCTGGGGCGACAATTATTCTTATGATCGGCGCCTCTCGATGGGATGCTCTACGTCCTGTAAACTATTTGAGAGCCCAGGTCATTCTCTGCAATCGGTTATGGCTACAATATCAGAGGTGACCCACATAATGGATGACTTCATGTTCGTCGGTACAAATGGCGCTAGCCACTGTTCTATAGCTCTTAACGCTTTTACTTACTTGTGTTAGTATTTGGGTATTCCAATCAAACATGGTAAGACCTACTACCCATCAACAATGGTTATGCATGAGATTCAACTGGACTTCAGAAATATGAAAGCATCATTTCCAGAAGACTAAATTCATGAACTGAAGAGCATGCTGAGCGAATTATCGCGCCGTAAAAAGTTCCCTAGTGGAACTGCAGTATCTCATTGGCTCGCTCAATTTTTTCTCCGCTGCCTGACAGACTTTAACAAAAGGTGTATCACAGGCTCACCATCACATTCGCTTGAATAAAGCTAGAGACTATATTAATACCTGGCTTGTATTCCTGGAGTCTTTCAACCGAAAACTGTTTTCCGACGCTGCTGATACCCTGGGTTTGGCGGATGTTTTTGGATCCTCATGGATAGACAAAGAAAGGCCAGTACATCTTGCGCACTTACATATCACGGTCACGAAGCTGTTCCCCATCGTCCTTGCCGTGGACATTTGGATCCACAAACTGGCACATCATAACATTCTCTTTCTTTGTGATATGGCCGTGGTTGAAATAATAAATCACCAATCTTTCATTGCTGATGCAATTAGTGCGTCAGTTATTCTGTTCATATCAAAACATATTTCGGAACAATCTAACGTTATTCCTGACCGGCTCTCCCGGCTAAGGTTGAGCCCCTTGGCTCAACCGCTGTTGCTGACTCTTTACAGCAGACAGCTAGAGTTCTTCTGACGAAGTACCTTGCTGAATTTTCCTTGAAAATATACAAGCGCGCGCATGACAAGTATATAGATATTTCCTCAATAACACCGGTCACTGTACTAGTAAGACATTCCCATTGCAGTTGGTTTCAGAAACAGTCGGGTTTCCTTCAAAGCCTTCTTGTATTTCCACAAGTATGCACACTGCATAGCTTATACATTCGTATCGGCTATCAGTTATGAGCAGAATTTGGCTGCAGTAAACGACCCTGCTAAGTTATTCCTTGTCAAACACCTACTTACGGGCATGTAAAAATTACACAGTTAGGGACCGTATCCATCCAACGTTCGTTTGCTAGACGTTTTAAACGATGAAAAAAAACGTCGATGCAAACGATGGGTGTATGAGTTGATCGTTTTTTTAAAAAACGCCGGTCAGATAAAGACGATCGCCGGAAATCTCCGGCAACCTACGGTAAGGGTGCCGGTCGTCTTTTCACACCTCGAACAAAGGTGCAGACGTTTTCTAGCAAACGATTGAAAGTCTCCTGGCAAACGATCGGCTCGAAAGTAGTCCCGCTTTACAGACGCAAAAACAACAACAACGGCTGTGTCGCTTGAGGCCGTGAAAAACGGATTATGAGAACGGAACACAAATTAATGTTGTTGTTTTTTCTCCAGATTTTTGCTATACGTGTGCTGCTTGACTATATCTTAGAATCGGTTACGGTGTAATTCGTTAATAAACAAAATATTATGGAACCATGATATCGTTTTATGAACGTGCGATTCGAATCTTATGTATTTTGCAGAATACGGGCTTTGCGCATTTTGGAATGCGGCTTCAAAAAAGTCAGTTCTAGATTACCATTTGATTTGATTTGATTTTTATTTCACCATGCATAACAATAATGTTTAGTAAACAAAATATAATAGTGGCGGGATGAAAACCCCGAGGGGTTTGTTTTATCCCAAAATAATTATTATATTTACAAAGATGATAATATGCGGTAAACTCTATCATAGTGAGACAAAAACACAAATTTAATTTCCAACTTCCACAGACGGCAAACAGAATAGATGTCTAATTATGTTCCAGGAATAAATACGATTATATCCTCGATTTGAATAATGAGAGCGAAACGTGAGATTTTAACTGAGAGGGTAAATTGTTCCATATTTTGGGACCCTTTATTTTAGTACTATAAGTCAGAGTAGTAAAAATCGTGATATAAATTTAATTTAGCCTGTCTAGTTGGGTACCTGTGGACAACAGATAATTTTGAAAAATATGATCTGAAAGTGTTTGGAATTAGGTCTGTATGATTGAAAAATTTGTCAACAAAAATTAACACCTGGTAGTCGTTTATTTGTTTTATGGACAATATTTGTAATTTTTGGAATGAGATGATCATAGTTTTACTTTAACAATTATTATTACGTTTGATTACAGATAAATGTCGAGTGAAACATTACAATCTAATGCGTATATTTTTTCTCTTTCAGGACGATGCGTAAGCGCAGAAATTTACAAGACATTCACCATAGATAACGGTTTTCTAATGGTGTAACTCATAATTTTGTTTTTGTTCAATTTGCGCTTTTGAAGCGCGCCTTGTTTGGTAAGCTTTTAAAGTTACATCTGCAAATATCTATACGTGATGAGTACTCATCTGAAGTTTGTAATTTCCATAGAAGTCGGATACCCGTGGTTGTACATTTACAACTTTTAGAGCAACGCCGCATACCATTTTCATACAGAGAGATTATTTTGTCACTTGGTATCGTCGATCCAGTTATGAGAGATCGTGTATGTAATTAACAAGAATTAACTAGTCTTGTTTCGCCGTTGGGATTCGAGTGGGTAATCAAAATAACCATTGTTTATTACTTCTTAATTTGCTATGGGCTGTATCCCACCGTGTTAATTCCTCAATTTCTCACATGTCATTTATTACTCTTCATAGCGCATATTTGTTGATCTCTCTTTGTTATTGGTTTAAACAATATTTTATTCCAACAATGCAATGCATACGATCAGTAATAAAATTTATGTGAACTTACCTTGATTTCCTGTATGTTGTTCCATAGTGAATGAAGTATCGGTTGTGGTGAGAAACAAATAAGCTGGATGTGAAAGACGATGTGTATAGTACTAAAGATGAGATCATATATGTCCAACCTTCCAGAAATGCACTTAAATATATTTTTCATGGAACAAAACTGCATGGCTTATTTAGAGCCCGGAGTGATCAATTAAAACTGTCCCGGAAATGTGCAACTGTGAATAAACAAAAAGTATAAAATCAAAGACACTTGTTGCCTTTTATTTAATAATGTCTTTGAAATGAACAATCCCTTCAGCGATACTTCCCGTGAACGTCCATTTATTTGAATTATGGTAGTAATAAAGCAAATGCCCGTGGATGCCGCCTCCGGAAGTAACTCTTGCGTCCTTCGTGGCTCGAAAGTCAAGCTGTGTGTAGACCAATAGAACAGACAAAAAAGCTGATCACTTTACTATTATTATGGCTAGACAATAAATTGACAGCTTGGCAATATTGTTTACTAATCAAGCAGGATTCTTACCTATATGCTCACCGGAAATTAGTTTCTTCCACGTATAGTCCTGCTGGATAGGGATATGGGACTTTCTTGCACAATCATATGTTTTATTGGTTAGAATCTTACAACAAAATATAAACATAACGAAGAAATATGTGGATATGCGAATAATATTATCCGGAGAAAAGGTGGTCATTCCTCTAGTTTCAATATGTCCATGGAGCAAACAAACCTGCAATGTAGAGTAAAAGTGCGTTAAGTTGACCATAATAAATAAAACACCGATAATCAAATATTTGGATCTGTTTCGATAAAGTCTCAAATAAAAGATTGGTTGTCAAAAAATACATCTGTCTCAGCGCATTGCCGAGAAATTCCCTTCAATCTAAAACATTAAAAATGCTTGAATGAAGACTCAATGGAAATTCACACCTCCACTTTCTCTCAAGTAGCGATGTTCAAATATCAGGGTCACCAAATATTCTCCCGTGACAATTCTTTTTCATGGCACCCATCAAAGTATAGCTCTAGAAACTTTCTGGATAATTTTAATGTATTCGACTTGTGAATTGAAGGATCGTGAATATAGCGTTTTCCTCTCTGATCTGGTATATCGCCATGAACGTTTCGACAGACACGTGTTCTACACCGGTCTTTATTTTCCCGCCATGCGGGAGCAGTCCTGTGTCGACTTTTCTATGCTGGGGATAAACCGCAGTCGAAATGGAAGGCCACGTGCGTGTACGCGTGTGCTCCTTGACCGTACACAAGCTGGGGTTTTTTTTCAGACAGACCCGTAGAATAAATTGCGATATTTCTAAAATATTAAAGCTAAACACGCGTGTTGATGACACATGATTTTCCCTATGGACTGCAATACAGTACACAGGCCAAATAACATAAGAAACCTTTCCATTTTTTGGTTTATTTAACGTGAAACAGGGTCGATTTGCCGAGAATTTTCGGCGATATACCGACATTAGTTTTTTTTTTATCAATTTCCTTGAAAACGCATTCATAAAATAAAATATTTAAATACATTTTTTATCTCGAGTATTATAGGATCATGAAAATATAAATATCATTTCTGTCTCTTCAGCTCTTTCATGTTATATTTATTGGGAAAAGTGTAACACGATTTGCCAGTGAGGTATTAAAACGTGCTCTGAAGTGGGCGAATTTCAGTGGAATTCCCCGCAAATCGTGTTACACGTTTTCCGGTAAACATTACAAGAAAACCGCTGAAGATACAAAAATCATATAATAGTTTCATGGTCCCATAATACTCGCGATGAAAAATATTTATTTAGATTTCTATTGCATCCATGCGTTTTCAAGGAAAGGGATCAAAACCTAGTGTCGGCATTATGGCGAAAATTTCCAGGCAAATCAACACCATTTTTCCACGGTAGACTTCCGTATCGCCCTGAATAACAAGGAAATATTTATCAACCTAAATATTTTTGAAACGGGTATTTCTTTAAGTTAAATAATAACTGAACATAATTCAGATCAGTAAGATATCGGCAGAGTTATCTGTTGATTACCTTTTCCGGCCTATTCAAAGAAATGTTTTACACCGTGCATACATGGGGAGGGTGTTATTAAACCATTCAGTTGTATTTGCGTACGTGACACTTCCATTATCACAGCTAGATGGTTGTCATTTTCATAGAAAAATTTTGCACACAAACAGCGACTTCTCGTAATCAAACCTTTAAAACAAACGCGGAAGGCGATTAAAGTGTAATTTATTTCCCCTGTGTTAAACCCATTTTCACATTCGCTGATAGCGCTATATTTTGTTACACATGTGCGCAGTTGAGAGCTAAGGCACGGCCTGTTCACCCAGTGTGTATTTATGCGCAGCTTAACACGTGCGATCGCCTTTTGTCAGTGTCTTCCAAACGACGACGTTTTCTTCCGAACGACAGCGGTACCTTCGGCCGTCTCCGGTGATGGTTTTTTTGATCGTTTGCTACACAAAAAAAACGATGGTGCAAACGATGGGTGTAGTAGCTGAGCGTTTTTTTCCATCGTTTAAAACGTCTCAACAGCAAACGCTGGTTGGATACCGTCCCTTAGTCGGATACCAGGTTGCCCATAACTAAGGATATCCTCCATAAGATATTTGATGCTATACCCCACATTGTAATTCTTTTATGAGCAATGTTCTAGGTAGCATTTCTTGCATTCTTATTCGTGAGTGAAAGGACAGTTCGTTCGGAACAAGACAGCAATAGCAATGTTCTTTAATACAAAGACGTCTCTTTCTCCGACCAATCTGGTCCGTTACCAGCATGAACATCATTATACGCAACTTCAAACATAACATATCCCATAAATCAGTTCATTTGTTTATATCACCGTATACTGATAATATTAGATATTATCCAGTTCTAGCAATCCGTTCTTATTTTCGGTTATATATTTCACATCCGAGGACGGGACCCCTGTTCCAATTTTCAGAAGATGCACCCGTTACAGCTTCCCATTTCTCAGCTCATTTAAAAAAACGGAATCTCTTTAATCAGCATTGACCCTCTTTAATAGGCCATAGCTTGCGCCTTGGCGCCGCCACTTCATCTTCAGCAGCAAGAATCCCGAATAACTTATTCAAAAGTGTGTAGATGGAAGACTAGCACTACATTAGAATGATACATTTCACTTGGTAGCTATGCATTGTACAGCCACGGGCTGCATTGTATGATAGCCCCAACGAATGTATTGCATAGATAAGGGTCTGGTCCAACTTGACCCAGTTTGGCAAAAGTCCGTCAGGGGCGGCTGTGCCATCTGAGTCAGTTATATTTGATTATTTTCTAATATTTACCGTCTATTTAACACCAAGGAAACAATTAAAAAAAATATTTCAAAAATTTACAATTTTTCGGTTCTGACGTAGCTGTAACGTCATTAAGGCGGCCATCTTGGATTATTTTGCATTTCTCGTTAGACCTTGGCCAACACTATTAATGTGGAAATGTTCAAATTCCTACCCCAAAGGATAGCGAATATATGATGTTTTGAACATCGTTGAAATAAAAATTGCCATTTTTTGGCCCAAAATGACCTCGGGCCCCTAATGGGCCACAAATTGCCTCGTGGGCCTCGAAATCGGGGGCACCCCTTCTGATGTTGATGTCGGTGCCTCTGACGACACGTGTGCCAAATTTGGTGCTTTATTCCACTCTGTCACGATAAAGTGAAAATCTGGCCTTAAGCCACCGGACTATTGGAAGCTTCAAGGTGTATGAACCCTGTTTTGGCAGACACTGTTAATAAAATTGTGTCGGGTGACTGTTTTTTCCAGCAGGAATTGGCAATAAAATGTTCTCAGGTGGCAGAATTTCAAGGAAGACGGTACTGTCTGAGGAGCAAAAATTCAGCAACGGCTCAGTTGCTCATTATTGAGAGAGCACAGAAGTTCATGGATCAGTGACTTCAGCTGATCAGCTACTGGTTGTCTTATTTCACTTCCCCCTAACTTTTAACCCTGCCTGGATAATATCTTACACTGGTGATAGCGGGCATAATTGTATCCATTTCCAGTTTTCAAGCATAATGGCATTTTCTTTGAATACTGGAAAAATATAGCACATATGTATAAAATTATGCCAGATATCACCAGTTCAAAATAGTCTCCTGGATTAAAAGATAGGGGAAAGTGAAATTTTACAACCCAGTAGCTCATCAGCTGAAGTCACTGGTCCATGAACAGGCTCTTCATTTTTCTCTCAATAATGTACAACTGAGCCCTTAATTTTTTTATTTATTTTTTTTTCGCCTCATTACAAATAATATAATATGCATGCTCTAATGATATTTCCAAGTGATAAACTGTGCTTTCAGACACCCATGAACCAGGCATCTACCCGGTCACACTGTATCTTCACTATACATGTCATGTCACGAGAGACCGGCTCTGCGACCATCCGTCGCTCCAAACTTCACCTCGTGGACCTGGCAGGGTAAGTTTGTGGTACCATTAGCTGGAATATCTCACAGTTATAGCAGAAAATCTTAAAACGGTCCAACACAGGTATCAGGTCATCAATCATCCAAGTTAAGCAAACCACTGTTTTGTTTCCCTTAAGCTTGGGGGGCAATGAATTGAATGAAGTGAGTGTTTTCGGAAATGTCAGAAAAATTAGTTATTGATTGAAAGTTGTTAAATTGATTGTTAGAATGGCTGGGTGTTATTACGGTCAATCAATGATTACAATTCTTACTGTTTACAACCACTTTTTTTTAGGGGCGGGGAGGGTGTGTTAATACTAAACACTAAAATAACTACCACTTTATATAGATATGTCATGTGACAAGGTTATATAATACGATATTGATATATGTCCATCTGTTAGCATTTGTAAGCTGTGCAATATCTCCAGTTCCAGACCATAGATTGGTACCAAATTTTGGGTGTACATTATCTATGGGGTAAAGCGGAACCCTATTAATTTTGAGGTCAAAAATCTCGAAGGACATCATCACTTTGTCCGAAAATAAGTAAATAATTGAAAATTGTCATGATTGTGCTGAAAGTACAGTACAGAGATGTCGATTGTAATGGAGAAATAAGACAGCTGATTATTTTTGTGTGCATGCATCTGTCTGTCCATCTTGCTTATTAACACAATATCTCTTGAAGAATTATTGTCAGGCTTTAAAAATTCATTTGGCAGATTCAGCTGGTGAAGCCTACTGATGACCTTGACCTATCTTCAAATGTCAAATTCAATATTGGTGATAGATTGTGAAGTAACTGATGATGACTAGAAACCTTTCTAATTTGAAATTCTTGTAATTACAATATCTCGTGATCATGGCCCTTCATTTTTGGTTTCTGTTGCCATAGGTGTGCGTGGCATATATTGAAGGTCATAAGGCTCTTGTTTATTCAATTCACAGAAACTAAAAAACTAAGAAAGTTTGTGATCTGTTTTGTCTTTAGAGCAGTAATGCATACACTTTTGGGGGGAATATCACCAATACTAATGTTGGTTTATTGTAAAAAAGATATTGTATCTATGTTTTCATTTTTGTCATACAGGTCTGAGCGTGTTTCAAAGACCGGTGTAAATGGACAGTTACTGAAAGAGGCCAAGTATATCAACCTTTCCTTACACTTTCTTGAACAGGTCTGTATTGCGAATATTGGCTATTACTGCTTCAATTGTTCATCCCATTGTTTCCACATATGTGCCCTTTTAGTTTTGAGAAACATGATAAAACATACACTTTTGACCAGATATGAAATACTGTGGCCATCAACTGTCCAGTGTATAAATTGTGCTAAGTGAAACTCTTTGAATCAGAGTTCCTTAATCAGGTGGTCTATTAACTTATGTAATCACTAATTCTTTCTCAGTAAAAAATATCAAATCAATGTCAACATGCTAGGTTGTGAAGGTCTCTTCTTGGAATAGAATATCTTATTTACCAATCAAACACTCCCAGCAAATTAACCTACTGTGATTGTTTATTTGTAAAGTCAGGGTGTGAAGAGACAATTGGAGCCTGGCATGATCTATTATTTATTTAAACTCACTGTAATTAGGACTACTTAATTGGCATATAATTTTAATGTGTGAAGAGACGGTTATTGTCTCTTCAGTGGCAGCCTGGTCAATTATTTATCAATGATGTATTATTTAGTAGAACATCTGCTCTATTCCATATTGAGTGGTTTAATGGTGAAATCAAGTTATAAAGTTAACTATAGATTTAGGGGGACAATAAATATACACTCCATACATTTAGGAGACTTTCACTTGAAGACAATACTTGACCAAGGTAGAGCTACTTTCCTGGTTGTTATTCCTGCATTATTCTTAGAGATTACACTGTACAAAAGGAAGGATGTACAATAGTGAGCAATGGATTGCCAATGCCAAATGTTTTCTGTGTAACAAACGGATATGTGAGCATCAGCTCTCCATGGACAAGGTATGTTCATTGTACATTTCTTCTATTGCAGGTCATCATAAGCCTTGCTGACAAGGGGAGACAACACATTCCGTATCGTAACTCCATGATGACCTCTGTGTTACGGGACAGTCTGGGTGGTAACTGTATGACAACTATGATTGCCACATGCTCCGTTGATAAGAAAAATCTTGATGTAAGTAATAGTTGTCATTTGTCGTATAGACATTCTTTTTAATTCCAAATAAACTTAAAATGCAGAAGCAGTCTCCATGCTCATTGGCTATGTACGGACAAAGTTTTCACTTAATCATTTACATCAGTCAAGTCAGTCACCAAACCATGTTATGCAAGCTTTAGTAACAGCTTAGTTTTGTCCATTCGAGAGCTCACTCCCCTCTCGCCTCACCAGTTGATACAAGCACCAAACCATAGACAGTAATCTACAGTTTCTTTGAACAGGCTATATTTGCTTCTATCTTCAAATTTTGTATATTAAATTCTGAAGTTTTGTATAAAACTGAAGTTTTTATTTTGTGATTTATGCAGGAATCAATATCCACCTGCAGATTTGCACAAAGGGTTGCCATGGTGAAGAATGAAGCCATCTTGAATGAAGAGCTCGACCCCAAACTGTTGATTGTCAAATTAAAGCGTGAGATACAACAGCTGAAAGAAGAACTGGCCATGGCCACAGGGGAACAAAGAACTGATGATCTCACTCCAGAAGAAATTGACAGGTACTGGAAATTTCTTGAGATAATAAATTCGAAGATAAACGTGAATATCATGGCTCTCCAGAAATGCAGGTCAAATCTATATCATTTCTGGAAATTGCAAAATTAGGTAATTCCACTGTGATTCCCAATTTGGCGGTTTCATAAAAGACCATTTCTGCAAATTCATCATGCCCTAGATTTTATATTAACTCATTTTTAATATTCCATCATCTGAACATATTGGCCTATTTCCCAACCATACAAACAGATGATTCTCAACAAAAAATTTTATCAAGAGAAGTTACAGCATGACTCAGGTTACCAAAAAGGACATGACACAGAGACCATGTGTGTTCATTTCATATTTCTGTTCAACTTATATATTGGAGTGGATATATTATACTTTGGTTGAACAATGTAAGTGTACAGCTAGCTGTGTGAGGCACCCCTGAATGTATTATGTATGACAACAAAGAGATAGCTTTAAAAGACAGCATTTACTCTCACTCTAGTTACAATTTTTCTGGGGAAAATCTACCGACATTCAACTGCCATTGAAAACTTGGACAATAATAACCAACTAAATGAGACATTTGGAATTGAAGAACATTTGGCATTCTTGTTCCTTTTCAACAGCAAAGAAAATTTGGGCTTCTTTTATGGCAAATGTTATCGGAAAAATTTAACCTTCATATTAGGGAAAATTATGTCATTTGAGTGATAAATTTTGACTCATGCTCTAAGCATTTTACCTATTTTTTTTCAGCATTTGTTAGTGTTTTGCCAAATGTCGATAGTAGCAGTAATCTAATTCGCACATATTAATAGAAGCCAATTCGAGAAAATATTTTGTCAATATTCGGCTCTGATTGTTCAAATCTGTTCACAGTTGGGCTACTGTACAAGATGTTGGCAGAAGAAAATATTCATCAGTCTAATTTTTTAATTTAATTCACTCAATAGGTGGTCTAAAAGTTATTGAATTATTAGAGAGTTACATGTACATGGAATTACCCAATTGGGAAATGTTGTCGAATCTGAGAACATTCTGGAAACTTGTGCAGCTCTAAACCACACTTATGTCACTTGAAAAGTGCTTGGGAATTTCTGTTTAGTGATTAGGCATAATGCATTCTTTCGTACCAATACACAACAGCACTTGTTCTCTTGCATTTGACCGCAGAGTTCCGTAATTCTACAAATCATTTTCTCTCTAAGTGAGAAGATTTGTATTTTGCCCTCTGTTCTTAATACTGTAGAAATAAGATCAAGACATTACAGAATTCGGGAATATGTCTGTTTCCGATTTCAGCAAATGTGCTCATAATCTTCATTTCCGAATTCTGCAATTTCCTGAAAGTAGCAGAATTTATTCATATCTCAACATTAAACAACGAATAACAGTGGAAATACTGAAGAAGAACTGATCTCATCACCTGTAGTCTCATCTCATCACCTGTAGTCTTATCTCATCACCTGTAGTATTATCTCATCACCTGTAGTCTGATCTCATCACCTGTAGTCTTATCTCATCATCTGTAGTATTATCTCATCACCTATAGTATTATCTCATCACCTGTAGTCACCTGTAGTATTATCTCATCACCTGTAGTCTTATCTCATCACCTGTAGTCACCTGTAGTATTATCTCATCACCTGTAGTATTATCTCATCACCTGTAGTATTATCTCATCACCTGTAGTCACCTGTAGTATTATCTCATCACCTGTAGTCTGATCTCATCACCTGTAGTATTATCTCATCACCTGTAGTATTATTCCATCACCTGTAGTATTATCTCATCACCTGTAGTCTTATCTCATCACCTGTAGTCTTATCTCATCACCTGTAGTATTATCTATGCTAATGTTCTGAATTTGAATCTCTGCACAAGCTCACATTTGTATGTATGCTGATAATAGCTGTATTCTTTTTTGAACTCAGATGTAAAGAGGCTGTTGAAGATTATTTATCAGACACAGATCCTGATGCCAGCCTCAATGTTGGTGCTGATATGAGAAAAATACAGTTCTGTTACAAATTGTTAAAGGTGAGAATACTGGCTTTCTTCATGGACCTTATACATTAAGTGGACGGGAGACACAGCTTTACTTCAAACACTAATCCCCTGCCTAATCTCATCCCAAAGAAACGTCACCCCGGCCTGCTGCCATATTTAATCTCACGAGACAAGTTTTCATCTGAACAAGTTCGCAAAAAAGTTTATCTGAATTATAACAGAACTGCATTTCCGACATCTTTTTCTTCAAAATATCACAGAGGATACTTGAGTGTAATATTTGTTCACAGATATTTTATTTTGCTATACAAATAGAGTATATGGCATTATTGATTTCAGCTCAAAACACCAATTGAGCCATACAAAATGTCTGTTTCATTTAGTTTCAGAATGTGTGCATGGAACAAACACAACACGATTTTGTGAAAAAATAAAACCATTTTTGAGGGATCTGCATGAGTTTTTCCACAACACAAATCAGATCAAACTGTCGAAAGTTGAAGTTTAAAAATATAGTGTAGTGAGCGAAAAATAATCAGAGGATTTACGGTCAATGCATTCCTTAACAAACAAAAAAACCTACATTCATGTATTCTGTTTATCTGACAGAATTTGAATACATTATTTTACAAAAAAAGTATTATATGCTTGGGTTAGTCTCTGTGAAATTCTGTTTTTTTCAGAGAACAATTTTAGAGAAGCCCAGTAGGCCAGTGAACACATCACCCCCACGAGAAGCTCATCAACCAGTAGATACCAGTCCTTACAACAATGCAGAGGTGAACAAACTGAAGGACCTCGTCTTACAACGTGACAACGAAATCAGTATCCTTTATCGATGTGTAGAAACCAAAGTTCCCGTTACACAGCAGAGTGGGACCATAGCAAAGAACATACCTTCTCTGTATAAATGGTACAATTTATTGCCCAAACCTACACCTGCTTTGATTTATGCCTTATTTCCGCCAGGAACATACCATACAAACGTTAAAACGGAAGTTGAAAACAAAAGTTATCTCCCCCTGGGGAGTTACCCCCCTAGGGAGTTATCTCCCTTTGGGGAGCTCTCTCATCTCAGCCAGGATATATAAGCCAGCTCCCACTATACACTTCCTCTTTTCTCGTTTGTAACCTCCAGTGGTTACTTCAGGGAGTTCCATACAGCTAGTTGTTGTTGTTAAATTTGCACTCTATTTACGGAAAAGTTTTTCTTGAATATTATGTCTGAGTATTCTATCCCAATTGTCTTGCCGTTCGTGTGGGCGAGTTCTTAGACGCCCACACACGTTGTTTCGCGTGTAAAGATAAATTATGCTATCGAAATAACACGTGTGAATTTTTGGGATTCATGTACTTGGAAAAAAAATATGCTTAAGCACGTAGGTCTTACCTGCGGCAGGCTACTGAAAACCTCGATCTATCGGAGGTCGATAGATGCGTTTTTGAAATTGCCTTAGTGAAAGACATAAAAATTATAGAGGTCCCGTTTTGGATTTGTCTCCTAAATTGAAAAGTCCGGCACCTTCTTCCGTGTCTGGTAATATTCCCCCTAGTGGTACCTTTCCTACAGGAAGATAACCAGAGTGTACTTGAAAGTCTAGCTTTCTCTGGTATAGCATTGGTTGGGAAACCGGTTTCTTTGTTCAGCAGACAAAGGCCAGGTCGCAGTGGTCGAAACACTCCATTGTCTCGGACGGACAAAAGAATTTGATCTCACCGCGTGTAGTTCACCGTCTCCTTTGTCATTTGGTCTTTCTCCGGCTGATTCTTACAATAGGAATAAAAATCGTTCTGTATCTCCTTTACGATTTAAATCTTCCTCTGCTATCTTGTCTAAAAAGAAAACAGCCTCTCATTCTATGGAAGGGCGTGCGAACTCGACTGTATTTGTTCGGTTTACGGATTTACAACCTCCACTTTTGGCGTATATGTTGACTCGTCACGTCTCCGTTCCCGTGTTTCTGATTGTCGCTCTTGTTTCATGCAACGCCGCTCTCGTTCTCGTTCCAGACAGTTCATTCAGGAGGTTATTTTTATTACGTTTTGAACTGTACGAAATTGAACAAAGATTTTTCTTCACGGAATAAAAATGCTTCAACATATTATAACTTCGGAGAATTACAAGTTCTGCAGGGAATTTGCAGACCGTAATTTTTCGTTGTGTTGTTGTTCTTGTGTTCCGGTTTTTCCCCAGTTTTTGGTAGTTTTTCTTCTGTGCATTCAGTTCATTGCTCCTACCAAAATTTAGTCTCTTGTTGTATCAAATGTTACTCTGTTTATTTGATATTATGTGATCAAGAGAGAACTTGCAGAGTTTTTTCTCTGTCTTTGATTTTACGTGTGTTGTTGTTGCATTTGTCTTCGTCAACACAAGTCAAACCTGTGCACTACGGCTCTTTGTTACATTTTAATGAGCTACATTATTACTCTCTTTGTGTAATCAAGGGTGTGTTGAACAACAAAAGAGATCACGAGATGTTTATTAAGAAATTGTGCTATTCTTTGGAACACATTTTTCTGTTAGTAAATATTGCATTGTGATGTATTTATTTTTCACAACCAAATTTTCCCATCGGTATATTGAATTAAATTGTACAATTCAAATTGGGTTGAGCTGTAATTTTATTTTCTTCTCACTGAGAAATTATTATTATTAGCTTGAGTGAGTTTATTTCTCCGAGAAATCTTTAGGTTGATCTTTACCCTGTCTGTGTCAGGAGCAACCTGAAGTTTCTCAATCATCTGCTTGGGACAGCATAAGTTTGTTCCATCGGGCGGTCTTCTTGTTCTTCGTAAGTTACTTGCGTCCGAGTATGTTACCGGTTACAGCCTTGTAAGAAGAATCACAAACTGCTCTTTAGCAATGTTTTTCTCGATAGCCTTGTCCAAACATCTTTTGGTCTACAGCATTTGTATAAAAATTTATCTTAATTTTTATTCCGGATGATAATTTTGAGGACTTATATGCAGTTTGGTCCTCTAATTAGGGGACGGTTCTAGATTGAACATTGTTTTGGTTTGGTCAATTCAGTTTTATGAAGTTTATGACCTTATAGTTCATCTACCGGCGAGAGACATCTAAATGTATTTCCGGTCTTCGGGGAATTTAAAAAAAAAAAAAAAAAAAAAAAAAAATTTATGCAAGATCTTCCTAGTTTACGTTGGAAGTTTCTTTGTGTTGATTGTCGGGGATGTTACTACCAACCTGAGTAACGCTCTCGATTAACGCTGGGGACAAGGAATGTGTTCATTCTCCTAGATGCGTTTCAAATCTCATTACAAGTCTCTCATACTACGGCTGTTTTGTTTCGGACTCCACTGTGATTTTTCCAGTTTTGGCTTTAAAGTTTTTTAGATTCATCTTCAGTTGTTTTTCCATAACGTCGTTCTTGTTCTCTTCAACGTCGTTTCTCGTACATTTTTAAGGTTTTGCCCTGCTCCTTTGTGAGCGTATATGTACAATAAATTGAACTGATTTGTTACAATTTGGGAAAATCACTTCACCGAAGCAGCGCCTTTCGCGTTTCGCACCTGTACATCTTTCTCATACATCTGTTAGACGTTCCCGTACGCCATAACGTCGTTCACCACGTCGTTCTTTTATACCCCCTATCAGGGTCGTCAAGTTTGACAGTTCTGGTCTCCATTGCTAGATCTTTTTCTTGATTGTCATAGAGACTTTGACGTTTGTTTGCCTGCACGTCTCTCGATTTCGGTGTTTTTCTAAAAAAAAAAAAAAAAAAAAAAGAAGAAAGACGTTTCGGTTGATGCGTTTTTCTTTATCGCAGGGTTGACCCCCATCGCTTTAAAGGCGAGATGCATATCTTCTTTTACCCATTCATCCTCGTTTTTCGGCGTTTTTCCTACGATTCACCATCGTCGGTCGTCGGTTTGTGTGACAAGTCCTTCCGTTCGGAGTCGGCATCGCCCTTGTATCACTTTTATAGTCTGGGCGTTTTTCTCCATCTTGGGTCTTTCACATCGAGGTTTTACTTGCGGTGGTGCCCCTAGTGGTTCGATCAGGGAGTTCACTTTTCAACTCTGTTATTCAGACGCGAGGAAAAGTAACAGTCCCATTCTTCATTCTAATTGAAGAAAAGCCATATTGTGACGGTGTGTGACACCTGGTAGCTGGTGCCGTCAAGATTTTTGGTCACATATAGACCAGTTGTTGTTGCACTTCCGGTGGTCGAATTATGGGGGGGATTACCGTGGGTTCGTCGTTACTTTGGGGACAGGTTTTCGACTCTCTCCATCAAGTGCTTCGTCCCGTATAGCCCGTTGGACCAGTTTTTGGACGTGGGCATTACAGTTGTTTTGTCGTCAACTGGTAGCTCTTGTCATTTCTACGCAGGACCTTAATCATTAGGGTCGTATCCTGGTTCCTTCTGTCTTATTACAGACGTCATCCCTCAATCCATTAGTGCTGGTATTGACGTCTCTATTTCCACCTCTGTTTTTGCTGGCAGTCCCGCCACATCGTCATGTGGGGTGTTCATTTCCGGCTAATAGTCTTGGTTGCCAGACTTCACATCAATTTTGAAAAAAAAAAAAAAGACGATGTTTTCTACCAATCGGTCTTCCACATCGCAGCTCTATCAAGTGAAATGGACCTATTTCGTCTCTTGATGCCGTGAACGTGATGCCGATCCCGACTCTGCCTCTATTTCCTTAATAGCTGACTTCCTCCTTCACCTTCATTGTGATATGAAGTTTCAAATCAGCACCATTGAGGGGTATCGATCTACTTTGGCTAGGGTTTTACATCTTTCTGCTGGCATCGACATTAGTCTAAATGACAATATCGCTGCGCTCATTCGGGCCTTCGCGTTACGGTCTCGCCGTACTCGCCAGCTGTTACCGAAATGGGATATTGGTGTCGTTCTGTGTGCTCTGATTCGTCCGCCCTTTTGAACCCTTGCAGTCCGCTTCTCTAAAAGCTGTTGCCTACAAGACTGTTTTTCTGGCGGTTTTTGCTTTGGTGTTTAGAGTGTCTCAACTTCATGCTCTTGAGAGATCATCTATTACCTGGACGGCGGATTGGTCTCGCATCCCCTTTCGACCCATTCCTGTGTTCATCGCCAAAAATGAGTCTGTTCGCCTAGGTCCGTGTGCTCTACGTTTGTACTCCATTCCTGCATTATCAGACTTCGTGCATGACTTTGAAGACAACCTTTCGGTTATACCCTGTTCAAGCCATACGCCAGTACGAGTATGAGCTGGCCGAATGGGTGGAGTCGCGAGAAGAGTTATTGTTTCTATCTCACTCATACCGATCCCGGTCGGGGCTGTCGTCGTCTATTATTCTTGTCCCTTCGGCCGTATGCAGTGCGTGACATTACTAAGAATACCATTGCTTCGTGGTTGAAGAAGACCATAACGTGGTCATATCTTTTGGCTATTTACGCTCCCCCACTACTATCTACTGCTTCTTCTCAGAAATTCGTGTCATCGCTATGTCATGGCCTTTATGGAAGAACTTGTCCCTCCATGACATTGTCTAGTCCCGTGCTTGGACGACAAACTCCACATTCACCAATTTCTATCTGAGAGATATGTCACTGCAATCAGATAGAGTGACTACGCTTGGGCCGCTGGTGGCTGCCCAGCACGTGGT
The DNA here is from genome assembly GCA_036873755.1 of Hanleya hanleyi. Taxonomy (NCBI): domain Eukaryota; kingdom Metazoa; phylum Mollusca; class Polyplacophora; order Lepidopleurida; family Hanleyidae; genus Hanleya; species Hanleya hanleyi. The sequence goes on along the minus strand of JAVTVY010003779.1, from coordinate 111,030 downwards.
CAAGTAGTTTTTCAAAAAAGAGGGGGGGGGCATTTTTCATCATCGCAGCAAGTCAGCCAGCTTGCTGTATCATCTCATCTCATCTCTCAGTCATATTATATGTCCACATACTACATGATCGCCTAAGAAAGGAGTAATAGGTCAGCTTGCCAGCCATTGACTCTCAAGTCATCAATCCTGACACAATGGAGAGTTTAATCTTTGTATTTACTGCAGATTTGCTTGTGTCATTTCAGGTTGAAGCTATGACCTTATTCTAGATCATCTCAGCTGAGTCACCTGCGGTCAACTCACAGTTTCAATGTACAAAGAACTGACACTGTTGTGAGTAATATGTTTTGTTTTAGGTTTCCAGTGTCAGCAACAGCTAAAGTACAGAGGGTTGACGAGGACGTAGAGTAGACTCAGTACAACCGCTGTCGACTCTCAACAGCCCAGTGTCAGCGACAGGGGACTAAAGTACAGGGAGTTGACTTCAGTCGGTTTGTGGACAGTGAGAGTGGTTATAAGTCCCCATGTATGCACGAAGGCGCTCTAATGCACTTCAGATTCGTACATCGCTTACTTTAGCATACCTCATAGTGCTTCAGGCCTGGGTCCCTGCGGGTTGGTAAGATTTGTGCACCACATCCATGATCACAGAGTTGAAGACATTCAAAAGATAAGTAACTTCTATTACTACTCCATAATTACCCACTGCATCCCGAGCAGGGTTCTTTTTGTTGAGAATTATTGTCATATCTGTGATCATTTAAGGTCACCTAAGACAAGTAATAGGTCAGTTGGCCAACCACCATCTCTCAAGTTATCGTTTATGACCTGACACAATTGTGACTTTTAATCTTTGCCTTTACTGCAGTTTTGCTTGTGTCTTTTCAGGTTAAAGCTATGACGTCTTCTTCTAGATCATCTCAGCTGAGTCATCTGCGTCCATCCTAGAGTGTCCACTGTCAGCAATATGCACTCAAGTACAGAGGATTAATGAAGACGTAGAGTAGACTCAGAGATTCCGCTGTCAACTCTCAACAGTCCAATCTGCATCAAGGAAAGTACACAGAGTTGGATATAAAGCGGAATGTGGACTGACGATGGCGTCAATTGGTCGAAAGTCGGCTGGTATGGTACGATGGCGTTTTCTCCCAACTCATACCTGATTACTTCCGGATTCAGGCGCTCAGGTTCCTGAGTCATTATGGCAGTAGTACTCCGCACCACTACCACAATCACAGAACCGGACACCTTGTATGCTACATTGGCGACCAAAGATCCCAACTCATACATGCTGCCTTTCAAGTACTGCACGGGAGGTAACATTGTGCTCCACATCCAAGACCACAGCTACTTGCATGAAGACATGCAACAAGATAAGTAGCCACTTCTTATATCCATGACTACCTTCTGCGTTCTGACCAGAGTTTTCTTGTTGAATATTATTGTGTCTTGTTTGTGATTATCTCAGCGGATATTCAGCGTGCCATTGCAAATACATCAAGGCCGAGGTTCCCACCTCCATATGTTGGTAGTGAGGCATAAATCAAAGCAGGTGTAGGTTTGGGCAATAAATATTAAACATTTATAAACAATGTTACTATTTATAACCAAACCAAACCTGCTTTGATGTAATGGCCCTCCCATCCTTCCCCTCACTCCGCGGCCTTGTACAACACAGGTCTGGGTTAAATCAATGAGAAAAGAGGAAGTGTATAGTGGGAGCTGGCTTATATATCCTGGCTGAGATGAGAGAGCTCCCCAAAGGGAGATAACTCCCTACGGGGGTAACTCCCCAGGGGGAGATAACTTTTGTTTTAAACTTCCATTTTAACGTTTGTATGGTATGTTCCTGGCGGAATTAAGGCATAAATCAAAGCAGGTTTGGTTTGGTTATAAATAGTAACATTGTTTATAAATGTTTAATATCTAGTCTCCATTGTGGAAAACTGATTGTCCTATCTGATAGTCCATAATGCAACCATTCCATGGTTCACTTGATGTTCTCATGTATTGGAAACTTTAAAGTGAACAAACACCCAAACATATCACATAGTACATATTTGTTTATTGTCCTCCGCCACGAAGTGGTGGGAGGACTTGGAAATGCTAGCCGTCTGTCAATCCTTCCGTCCTTCCGTCCGTCCACATCTTGTGAACGCGACATCTTGAGAACAATTCGACCAATCGACTTCAAACTTGAGAAGGTGCTTCACATCAGTTAGACGGCCATTGGTATTGATTTGCACTGAGGTACGTAATCCAAGATGGCCGCCATCGACCATATTGGATTCTGTCCGTCCCACATCTTGTGAACGCGATATCTCGGGAACAATTCAACCAATCGACTTCAAACTTGGGAAGGTTCTTCACGTCAGTCGCATGGCCATTGGTATTGATTTTCACTGAGGTACGTAATCCAAGATGGCTGCCATGGACCATATTGGATTCACTCCTTCTCATATCTTGTGAACGCGATATCTCGAGAACAAATCAACCAATCAACTTCAAACTTGGGAAGGTTTTTCACATCAGTTGGACAGCCATTGGTATTGATTTTCACTAAGGTACGTAATCCAAAATGGGTGCCATTGACCATCTTGGATTCCGTCCATCCCGCATCTTGTGAATGCGCGATATCTCGAGAACAGTTCGACCCTTTGACTTCAAACTTGAGAAGGTGCTTCACATCAGTTAGTATAGTAGAGGTAGTATGTAATCCAAGATGGCTGCCATTGACCATCTTGGATTTCACTCGCCCATATTGTACCCATCTGTGTTGTGAACGCGATATCTTGATCTATTCTACCCATCGATTTATAAACCTCCCCATTCACAAATCCATATACAACTACAGACTTACATTCCAGTGTTACACTACCCATTACTGCTTCCCAAACCTCCTCAAATTGTCTTAACAATTCCAGATAAACGCCTCTTTCCACATACACATATCCACTTCCAAGTTATATTTAAGGAGATATTGGAAGCGCATATGCTGTATGCTCTCAAACAGGCTACTTGGCGGAGGACCTGCTAGCTACTCAGCTTGTTATACTTAACTCAGGCATGAGAAATTCCTTCGTTTTAGAGGATTTCCACTTTTTTTTGGGTAGAAATGGCAGTTTCCAAGATCAGTGGAAATTTATGGAGAAATTTTAATAGACACTTCGGTTTTTTTTATCTAATTCACAAGTCAAGTTCAAGGCGACTGTTGTTATTGTTGTATGTTTGACATTGCTGATTTTACCGTATTGTTGTCATCAGCGTCGTCTGTCTGTCCATCTGTCTGTTCTTTTGTCCATTTGTCTTGTGGACATGATATCTCACGAAGGATTATAGCCAGGCATTGTAAATTCATACCATTTATGCATCTGGTGATGGGTCAGAAGCCTATTGAAAATGACTGAACTTGACCTAATTTATCAAGGTCAAATTCTAGTATTTGCTATATTTATTGGTGGAATAAAGCTAGGGTCTCCACATTCATATTACATATGCATCTGGTAATTGACTAGAAACCTATCCCAGTTGACTGATTGACCTATTTTTAGCCCACCATCACCAGATGGTGGGCTGTTCAAATCACTTTTCGTCCGTGGTCCGTCGTCCGTCCGTCCGTAAACAATTCTTGTTACCGCGATTACTGCCTGGATCTTTTTCAAATTTGGTACACAGGTTCCCCTTGGGGTCTAGTTGTGCAAGAAACCTTTTTTGGTCCGATTCGAAAATCCAATATGGCCACCAGGCAGCCATCTTGGATTTCCCCATGAAACCGTGTTACCGCGATTTCTCAGGAACTACTGCATGGATCTTTTCCAAATTTGGTACACAGGTTCCCCTTGGGGTCTAGTTGTGCAAGAAACCTTTTCTGGTCCGATTCGAAAATCCAATATGGCCACCAGGCAGCCATCTTGGATTTCCCCATGAAACCTTGTTACCGCGATTTCTCAGGAACTACTGCATGGATCTTTTCCAAATTTGGTACACAGGTTCCCCTTGGGGTCTAGTTGTGCAAGAAACCTTTTCTGGTCCGATTCGAAAATCCAATATGGCCACCAGGCAGCCATCTTGGATTTCCCCATGAAACCTTGTTACCGCGATTTCTCAGGAACTACTGCATGGATCTTTTCAAATTTGGTACACAGGTTCCCCTTGGGGTCTAGTTGTGCAAGAAACCTTTTCTGGTCCGATTCGAAAATCCAATATGGCCACCAGGCAGCCATCTTGGATTTCCCCATGAAACCTTGTTACCGCGATTTCTCAGGAACTACTGCATGGATCTTTTTCAAATTTGGCACACAGGTTCCCCTTGGGGTCTAGTTGTGCAAGAAACCTTTTCTGGTCCGATTCGAAAATCCAATATGGCCACCAGGCAGCCATCTTGGATTTCCCCATGAAACCTTGTTACCGCGATTTCTCAGGAACTACTGCATGGATCTTTTCCAAATTTGGTACACAGGTTCCTCTTGGGGTCTAGTTGTGCAAGAAACCTCTTCTGGTCCGATTCGAAAATCCAATATGGCCACCAGGCAGCCATCTTGGATTTCCCCATGAAACATTGTTACCGCGATTTCTCAGGAACTACTGCATGGATCTTTTTCAAATTTGGTACACAGGTTCCCCTTGGGGACTAGTTGTACAAGAAACCTTTTCTGGTCTGATTCGAAAATCCAATATGGCCACCAAGCAGCCATCTTTGATTTCCTAAAGAAACTTTGTTATCGTCATTTCTGAGGAAGTACTGCATGGATCTTTATCAAATTTGGTACACAGGTTCACCTTATGATCTAGTTGTGCAAGATACCTGTTATTTGCGCTGAAAACTTACCTCACTTCCACTCTTTGCATTTCTTGTCTACATGAAATACCACAGTAAGAATTTAAATGACACAGTTATCTCCCCTGCTAGTCACGTGATAGCATAGCTACCCACAATTCCACTTCCTTCTTGTTCTACTGCTTCGTAGGGCTGGAAGTAAACATTGTCAACTCCGTGAAAAAGTGCCTTTTCTAGCGAAACTACTCACAGTTGGATTACCTCAGACGTCTGATTTCCTGCAAGAAGTCCTTTGGGAAGTATTCTATAAGTTATCAGCGTAAAAATGGCTCAAAATATGTCTCAAATGTCATGCATGTCTTGTGGAGGTGACAAGCCTAGTTATGACCTTCACTCAGTGTGTCCGCCATGCCGCCAGGGTAGAATCTGTACATGGGACACGGCCTGTGAAGAGTGTATTGTGTGGGCGCCCGGCATATTCCAGGTGTATCTGGCCGGTTCTCTGGCAGCTAACGAAGGAAATAGTGTTGTTATGCCTGCCAATCTCGCAAACGAGACATATGTAGCACAGTCTCCTCGTACTAGTGTAGGCGAGGAGTCTAGGGGGTTTGTTAGTTCGGTAGCTGGGTCTACGTTAGTCAGCCTATTGGACGTAAATAAAGATAAACAAACGCCCCCCCCCGCTCACGATGCTTCCATTTCAGGCCAGGCGAAGGGTCAATCAGGTAAGGGATCGACCCGGTTGGTACAAGTGGAAGGAGTAATCGAAGATATGGAATCTGGTACTACGACGACTGTGGAAGTGGAGATTTCTATTGAGCGGACGCATGGATGTGACGATGAAGGGAAATCGGTGACGGACCCAGGCTTAGCGTGGGAAAGCCAGGGGACTCCGATCGCTCGATCGGAGTCAACTTATGATTACGAAAACTTGGGCAGCACCAGTGAGGAGCCTAATGTTAAGTTTTCATTTGGGTCCGGGGTTGGGAAAATACCTTCCTCGACGCTGTCGAGGCCTGGACTTCCCGGTCGCTCAGTTACGCCTTTAACTGCTGCTTCCGGTTTGTCTGAATTTTCTCAACCTGCTTCCGGTTACTCTGGTGGCCTTCCTCGTTCCCTTGCCGAGACGTTTGTGTCTACGAGCCTTCTGGGCCACCAGAGATTAAGGTTCCCGCAACAACGGCAGTATGGTATGTATTCAGGTACCCATGATATGTCAAATTTTTTGCCTGTGTCTGAGTTGCGTTATCAAGAACCCTCAATCAGACCAGTTCAAATTATGCGGCATCCGGTTGCTGGTCTACCTTCGCCCTTGCGTGGCTTAGGTCAGATATCTGCTTCCGGTGGTGTTCGAGGTACGGGACCGGGAATTTATCGTATGATGCGTCCTCCTATACGTGCTTCCGGTTTACGACCTCGTATGCCAGTTCACCGACCTTTACAGTGGCCGTGCTCACGTCCAGCGGGAAGGTCCTTGAGTGTGAACACACCTCGTCAGGCCTTGCTTCCGGTCCACTCTCAAGTGACTGATCCCACATTGGCTGCCATACTGCGCGGTATGGAACAGCAACGTGAGGAAATGAAGGAATTGAGAGAGATGATGACCAGTCAATTCCGAAGTAGTACGCCACTGCTTCCGGTTTTGACTGAACAGTCTAGGAAACCGGAAGCTAATTTGTCGAGGACTATCCCTTCCAATACTCCCTCCTGGCAGGAAGCCCCGGAAGCTATGGAAGTGGATAGGGACCAGTACGGTAGATCTGAATTGAATGAACCTACCAATACTGATCCGGATGCTAGGAAATATTATGAACTTATTTCCGGCATCTATGACTTAATTCCTGATATGCAGCTTCCGGTCCCACATGCGGGGGATATTGAAACTGAATCAGGAGAGTCAAACCGGGTTACGAGGTCGGCTACCACGCTTCCGGCCTCAACTGCTATTCATTCTATCTGCCATTTATTCCATAGAACTTTAGCAGAACCCGCTACGCAGGAGGAACGTGCTATAAGGTTGAGACCAAAAGCTCGCTTCCGCCCTGCAGGATCTTCTGGTCCGTTCCCAGTACAGAAGCCAAACACACGAAGTTACGGCGTACATAACTCACCGTTTAGCTTCCGGTCTGCAGAGGTGAACGGCGACTTTCAGTATTTATGCTCTAGCAATACTAAAGTGCCTAGTAATCCGGATGTTCCTTGCACGAACAAACAGGCCGCAGTACTTGAGGAAACTGCTCGACAAGGAGTGGCGATTACGAATCACCTTGACTGGTTTCTTAAAGCCATAAAGGATGGTTTATTTTCGCTGTCGGGCGCGGATAGTCAAGAGCAGTTACAGGAGGGTATAAACCTCGTTCTTGACTACCAGAAGATTGCTTCCGGTGCTGTAGAAGATTTACTGGTACACAATGCCTACCTATCTTCTATGCTAGTGTATTTAAGGAGAAAGGCCTTCATTCCTTTTATGCATAGTTACACACCGGAAGCTGTAAAGAGGAGTCTACTAGAGACATCTACGGCTCCTTCTTTACTGTTTGGTGATGCTGTTGCCGAAGTTCGACCTGAAATGGATCGTATAGAGCATGACAGGTCAGTTGCTTCCGGTGCTTCGTCTAAAAGACCTATGGCTTCCGGGTCGGGTCCAAAGGCGAAGAAGGCTAAGAAGAACCCGCCTAGTTCCAAGGCTAATAAGGGTGCTTCCGGCCAACAGCATAACCAAGCGCCTGCTTCTTTAGAGCCTAGAGTATCTACCTATGGCCATAAGAAGCAGGGTAAGGGGAAATCTAAGCAGTCAAAGAAGGATTCCTGATGTCTCGGGCCGTACCGGGTGGCTTCCGGTATGGCGGGAACACCGAGACATAACGTTTCCAGTTCCCCAGCAACTAGACCTTCCGGTAGGGGGAAGGCTGCAGTTGTTTTGGAGGAACTGGATAAGGATCGGGACGGAAGCGTGGGTCATTCGAACGATCAGATACGGCTATCGCCTATTGTTCGACACGCTTCCTCCCTTGACTGCTCATCCCCTTCCGTCTCGTATACCATTACGAACGGGTCATCTATCAGCAATACAGTCCTCTGTGGACAAGCTGATAGAGAAAGCAGCTGTAATAGAGCTTCCGGTTTCGGACACGTCACCCGGGTTCTATTCGCCGGTCTTTGTGGTCCCCAAGAAAGACACGTCCGAGATGCGCATGGTTATAAACCTAAAGCGCCTCAACAAGGACTACCTCACTCCACCGCCACACTTCCGCATGGAGTCCTTCCGGTCTATCCGGACAGTACTCAGACAAGGGGAATGGCTGACTTCTCTGGATTTAAGGGATGCATACCTGCATATCCCGATACATCTGGGGGACAGGAAGTACTTGAGATTCATGGTCGGCAAACGACGCTTCCAAATTCAAGTGCTTCCGTTCGGCCTGTCCACTTCCCCTTGGGTGTTTACACGAGTGTTTACACCAGTGGCACAGTTCCTGCACAGTCTAGGTATAAAGTACCACTTTTATATCGACGACTCCCTGCTAAGGAATGCCTGCAAGGAACAGTTAATCCTAGACACCCAGTTTGTCTTAAGGATGTTGACTTCTCTGGGATACATCCCACACGAAGAGAAATCAGAGCTGATTCCTTCACAAAGGCGCAAATTTCTGGGGGTGGAATACGATACGCTACGAGCTCTCGCCAAACCCCCAGAAGATCGATGGCTAAAGATAACGACGAAGATACCTCAGTTCCTCAAGTTATCTCAGGCCAGGGCTTTACACTTTGCTGCGATAATCGGCCTCTTGACGTCAACACAGGACGTAACACCAAGAGGGCGGTTGCAGCTTCGTCCCTTAATGATTTACTTCAATCATCAATGGGTCGAAAGGCAGTTGAATCCGTGGATACCTGTAACACCGCTAGTCAAACAATGCCTCCAATGGTGGCTGGATCCACTCAACGTTATGCCAGGTTTGTCCCTACTTCCGTTTCGTCCGTCACATCACCTGTTCACGGACGCATCTATGGAAGGATGGGGAGCCCACCTCGAGTCCAAGTCGACATCCGGGTTATGGACAATCGAGGAACGCTCATACCATATAAACGTGTTGGAGTTTATGGCAGTGACACATGCCATCCGCACGTGGGTGAGCGTATTGACCGACAAGAACCTGCTGGTTGCGACGGACAACACAACAGTAGTGTCCTATATCAACAAGCAGGGGGGGACGAGATCTCCGCAATTACAAAGCCAAGCGGAAATCTTTTTCGGTCTGTGTTGGGACAACAACATATCGGTGTTGGCCAGGCACATCCCGGGGGTACTGAACGTCTTAGCGGATTCGCTTTCACGACGGAATTAGATAATTCCCACGGAGTGGCAACTTCACCCAGACATACTAAAACAAATAGCTCATGTCTGGGAGATGCCACACATAGATCTGTTCGCCACTCGGTGCAACAATCTACTGCCCCTGTTCATGTCGCCGGTCCCGGATCCGTCGGCATATGCAGTGGACGCACTATCGCAGGACTGGTCAAGGATGGTAGCATATGCGTTCCCTTCTCCAGCTATCCTAGCGAAGGTACTTCAGAAGATCCGTGAACACATGTGTGTCGTTTACCTGATTGTTCCGTGGTGGCCAGCAAGGCCGTGGTTCCCGGAACTACTGGATCTTCTGGTAGATGTACCAAGACAGCTTCCGGTATGGCACAATCTACTGCGCCAGCCCGGAACGTCGACATTCCACAGCCAGCCAGGACTGTTCCACTACCACATGTGCAAGTGCTCAAGCAGCACTTCGCTCAGGCGGGATTTTCAGCGGAGGTTGGGCGCCGAATGGCACAATCAATTCGACCGTCCTCTTCCGCTGTATACAACTCAAAGTGGGCAATCTTCAATCTTTGGTGTGGAGAGAGGGATATCAATCCATCCTGCGCCACTATCCCTGAAGTAGCAGAGTTTCTATTGTATCTGTTCAGGGATAGGGGCCTGGTGCCCGCTACGGTAGAAGGTTATAGGGCGGCTATTGCTCAACCTATTCTACTGGGTACTGGGATTAATCCCTCGACTGATCCAAACTTATCTGCACTAATCAAGTCATACAAGATAACTGGTCAGTCGGCTGTTCCGAAAGTACCTAAGTGGGACTTGGGAGAGCCACCTTTCGAGCCAATAGAAGCTATTGAGCTAAAATATTTATCATACAAAACTTCGTTTTTGTTGGCTCTTGCTTCAGCAGCTAGGGTGTCAGAGCTGCATGCGCTCGATAAAAGGAACATCAGACACTCTAGGAACTGGAGCAAGGTAGTTCTCACAACGGTTCCTGAGTTTGTGGCCAAGAATCAAGCCCTCTACGATTCCATATCTCGAGAGTTCACAATTCCAGCCTTATCTGATTTCCTTTCGTCCGGTCTTGAATCAGACATGTTAATGTGTCCGGTTCGGGCTCTTGCGTGTTACCTGAATCGTACAGAGGAGATCAGAGCGGGAAGGAGGCGTTTGTTTATCCCTTTCGATCCCAAAGCCAAACAAGAAATAAGTAAAAACACTATCTCGAGTTGGCTCAAAAATACGATTCGGCTAGCGTACTCCACGGCTACTGATAGGCAAGCCGCGCTTGTAAACGTTTCGGGTCACGAGATTAGGGCATTAGCGGCATCATGGCCTCTATGGACCAACAGATCGGTGACAGACATTATGAGGGCGTGCTACTGGAGGTCAAACACGACATTTGCCTCCTACTATCTCCGGGACATGACGTTGGCATGTAACGACCTCTATTCCATCGGCCCACTTGTGACCGCACAGCGGGTGTCAGGGGGACCGAGGCCAGCAATATAGCTACAAAAGTCCGGGCGTACAGTTGTAACCCTGCTTGCGGGTGAGTGCATTTTTTTCTCTCGGCCCCTTTCGAAAAAAAGGGGGGGGGGGCGTATCTTGCATCTCAGCCTTGAAGTCAGAGTAGCAACAGAGGTTCCCTGTGTACCATAGGCATACAGGTTATTACTGTTGTATGATTTCATGGATCCTCTGTGAGGTAGAAGATCTATGATTTCTACTTTGAACTAGTCACTATGTATGGCAATTATCACTACCACGGATTGTATCAGTTTGCCCACCTACCTTACGGTGGCACTCTATGCAAAGAGTGGAAGTGAGGTAAGTTTTCAGCGCAAATAACAAAAAAAATTTACAAGTAAATTTTCTGTTATTAAGCTAAAACTTACCTCACTTCCAGTGATGCCCACCCAACCTCCCCGCTATGATACATCCAGACCATGTATCGCAGTGGAACAAGAAGGAAGTGGAATTGTGGGTAGCTATGCTATCACGTGACTAGCAGGGGAGATAACTGTGTCATTTAAATTCTTACTGTGGTATTTCATGTAGACAAGAAATGCAAAGAGTGGAAGTGAGGTAAGTTTTAGCTTAATAACAGAAAATTTACTTGTAAAATTTTTTTTTTTCGGTTCAAATTGAAAATCCAATATGGCCACCAGGCGACCATCTTAGGTTTCCTCATGAAAATTTGTTATCATGATTTCTCAGGAAGTACTGCCTGGATCTTTCTCAAATGTGGTAGACAGGTTGCCCTTGTGGTCCAGTTGTGCAACATACCTTTCTGGTCCGATTCCTAAATCCAATATGTCCATCAGGCGGCCATCTTGGATTTCCCCATGAAACTTTGTTATTGCGATTTCTCAGGAACTACCGCATGGATCTTTATCAAATTTGGTACACAGGTTCCCCTTGTCACCTAGTTGTGCAAGATACCTTTTCTGGTCCGATTCGAAAATCCAATATGGCCACCAGGCACCCATCTTGGATTTCCCAATGAAACTTTGTTATCCTGATTTCTCAAGAAGTACTGCATGGATCTTCCTCAAATTTGGTACACAGATTCCCCTTGTGACCCAGTTGTGCAAGATACCTTTGTTGGTCCGATTCGAAAATCCAATATGGCTGCCAGGTGGCCATCTTGAATTTCCCCTTGAAACACTGTTATCTTGAATTCTCAGGAAATATTTGATGGATCTTTCTGAAATTTGGTACACAGGTCCCACATGGGGCCTAGTTGTGCAAGATACCTTTTCCGGTCCGATTCAAAATCCAATTAATACGATATTTCCGAGTTGTGACGTTGCATCACAAGAGTCGATGGATCAAACGGTGGGGCATATTCTATATATTGACTATAGAGAATATCCATATCTTCACCTTCCATATCAAGGAGTTAAAATAATTCGAAATTAAAATGTATTTCGTCAAATTTTAAATCAGTTTTCTTTAGTCCATGCAGTTGCCGGCAGATCAGCTACATGAAGGGACGTCACTCTTGTGACACAATGTCACAACTCGACAACTGTAAACTACTGCATGTTTCGATCCAAGGGAAATAATCAAGATTCAGACACTTTCAAATTCGAAGTTTCAACATTACTGCGCGGACCGGATCCCTTCAGTATTAAGTATTGTACCATCTTACTATTTTCGAGCATGGTATCTTAAAAGAGATATCTCAAACTAGTCCAATAAACAGAACAGAATTAGCATTCGCTCCAAATTATAAAATCTTAAGTATGCCAAAGTGTCAAAGAGATTTTTCTTCGCTTCCAGTACCCAATGATGACACGTGCAAAAAAATAAATAAAATAAAAATACTACAAAATGAAGACGAAGGATCCTCCGTACATGTACATTCACTTTCAGACTAACTTTGCTCATTTCTCTTAACAACTGACATAAGTTCAGTTTCTAGAAACTCCTGAAACTTAGAAAGATTATATCTTGGTGTTTTCCAGTGTCACTTTTTCGATCTTTTTCGCTCAGATTCAAAATTCTGTAAACAAAATTACAACTCAATTGTCTTAGTAACAATGGACAAAAAGATTCTCTTGTCATTAGCTTACAATTATCGGACAATGGTGGGCGCCAAGATCCTTCAGGATCTCTCGTTTCAAGCTCTCATACTGTTGATTATGATATAACATGAAGAAATATAGCTAGGCTTTCCAAATTAATACTATGTATACATCTGGCAATGGTCCAGAGGTGTACCGAAGATGACTCACCTTGACCTATTTTATCAAGGTCAAATTCTAGTATTTGCTATATTTTTCGAAGGATTGAAGCTAGGATCTTCAATTTCACATTACATATGCAACTGGTGATTGACTAGAAGCCTATCCCAGTTGACTGACCTTGCCTATTTTTTCAAGGTCATATACTGTTTATTAACATAGAGAAATATAGCTAGTCTTTCCAAATTAGTACTACATATACATCTGACAATTGTCCAGAAGTGTGCTGAAGATGACTGACCTTGACCTATTTTATCCAGGTCAGATTCTATTTTGTACAATATTTCATGAAGGATTGTATCTACATTGTCCAAATTTATACCACATATGCCTGGACCTGAAGTCTATTGAATATCACTGACCTTGATTAATTAACTCATCTGGGCCGAAGGCCCGATGGGCTTATGTCATGGCCTGATTGTCCGTCGTCCGTCGTCCGTAAACATCTTCTCTGAAACCGCTTGGCCGATTAAGCTCAAACTTGGCATGCATGTTCCCCCACTGAGTATACCAGAATTTGTTAATGCCGTGTCGATACGATTTTAAATATGGCCATCAGGCTGCCATCTTGGATTTCCCCATGAAATTTTGTTATCGCGATTTTTCAGGAACTACTGCGTGGATCTTTCTCAAATTTGGTACACAAGTTCCGCTTGGGGTCTAGTTGTGCAAGATACCTTTTGTGGTCTGATTCAGAAATCCAATATGGCCACCAGGCGGCCATCTTGAATTTCCCGATGAAACATTGTTATCGCAATTTCTCAGGAACTATACTGCATAGATCTTTCTCAAATTTGGTACACAGGTTCCCCATGGGGTATAGTTGTGCAAGATACCTTTTGTGGTCTGATTCAAAAATCCAATATGGCCACCAGGCGGCCATCTTGGATTTCCCCATGGAACATTGTTATTGCGATTTCTCAGGAACTACTGCATGGATATTTCTCAAATTTGGTACACAGGTTCCCCTTGGGGTCTAGTTGTGCAACATACCATTTGTGGTCTGATTCAAAAATTCAATATGGCCACCAGGCGGCCATCTTGGATTTCCCCATGGAACATTGTTATTGCGATTTCTCAGGAACTACTGCTTGGATATTTCTCAAATTTGGTACACAGGTTCCCCTTGGGGTCTAGTTGTGCAAGATACCTTCTGTGGTCTGATTCAGAAATCCAATATGGCCACCAGGCGGCCATCTTGAATTTCCCGATGAACCATTGTTATCGCGATTTCTCAGGAACTACTGCATAGATCTTTCTCAAATTTGGTACACAGGTTCCCCTTGGGGTCTAGTTGTGCAAGATACCTTCTGTGGTCTGATTCAGAAATCCAATATGGCCACCAGGCGGCCATCTTGAATTTCCCGATGAACCATTGTTATCGCGATTTCTCAGGAACTACTGCATAGATCTTTCTCAAATTTGGTACACAGGTTCCCCTTGGGGTCTAGTTGTGCAAGATACCTTTCTGCTCTGATTTGAACATCCAATATGGCCACCAGGCGACCATCTTGGATTTCCCCATGAAACTTTATCGCGATTTCTCAGGAACTACTGCATTGATCTTTCTCAAATTTGATACACAGGTTCCCCTTGGTGCCTAGTTGTGCAAGATACCTTTTGTGGTCTGATTCAAAATCCAATATGGCCACCAGGCGGCCATATTGGATTTCCACATGAAACATTGTTATCAGGGATACACCCCTGACTACATGCAGGAAATGATAACCACAGTACAATGTGTTCATGCTAGAACCACAAGAAGTGCCAGTAGAAATGATTTGTATCTTCACAAAACTAACACTGAAAAAGGAAAATGGACATTCAAATATTTGGCAAGTAAACTTTGGAATGAATTAAATACTGAAATTAGAAATTCAAAAACAAAACATACATTCAGAATAAAATACAGGAAAAATTTAACATCACATATATATACAAATCCTTTCTATCTGGACACGTAAATTCCAACAGGCAGGCGAGTTAATGTAGCTCACTGAATCCCTGTCCAATGTGTCTAGTTATACTTATTTACACAGTGTAAGTTTTTATTTCTTTCATCTGTAAATATCCATAATCAATGTTTGTAAAGTTTTAATGCCCCGTCCAATGTCACGGTCTAGATATATCTATTTACACATTATATATTTTTATGCCTTTCATCTGTATATATCTATTTACATATACACATTATATATTTTTATGCCTTTCATCTGTATATATCCATAATCATTGTTTTTAATGTTTTAATTCACCAGAGGACCATTTGAAAATCACCATTCATGTGTGTGAAATGCCATCCTCTTTTAAATAAAGCTATTATTATGGGCTATGGGGTCTTGTCGTTGCCATGTCCGTCCGTCCGTCCGTCCGTCCGTCCGTCAACATATTCTTGTCCGCTGAATATCTGCAGATCTATTAAGTCAGGCCCGACCAAACTTTGGTGAGAGCTTCCTGAATGTTGACTGATGAAATGATTAAATTTTCAGGTGGCTATGATGATTTCATGATTTTTAATTATTTTTTTTTATTATTTATTGATGGCTCAGCTTTTGCAGTGTTATCTATGCCCATCAACATGTTCTTGTCCGCTGAATATCTGTAGATCTATCAAGTCGGGCCTGACGAAACTTTGGTGAGAGCTTCCTGAATGTTGACTGATGAAATGATTAGATTTTCAGATGGTTATAATTATTTCATGATTTTTAAATTTTTTATTTTTTTATTATTTATTGATGGCATAGCTTTTGCACTGTTATCTATGCCCATCAGGAACCCTTGGTTGCATGTTTCATTGTGAATTTTGAAGGTTCCCTGATACAAGAAAGATTCTCATTGAATGAAGGACAACATTTTTCTTTAATTTTGCTTAAATCATTCTATTCTACATCATATGTTTTATCCTAAAACTTTTGCATGAACCATATTTGTGTCCACACATTTAACTGGTACAACATTTTTATCAATTTTTGTCACCAAACATGTTACTGTAGCTTGGAAATTATTTAAAACGAGTGATTAGGAGAGCCCATTTTTAGCCTGACTCTGGGCAATTTTGAACCAGTTTGCATACCTGGAGTTTATGCCCCCCCCCCCCTCATAATGATAAGGGTGGGCCTGTGTCAATCAGTGTGTTCACTTGTAATCACACTTGTGCAATGCATAAATTGCCATTGATAAAGCTACACTTTCTTGCATGCTGTAATCCCAGCACACCACTCACGTGAAACCTATGTCTGTTTTATACGGTGTCCAGGGATTTTTTGCAGGTTCCGATCCCAAACTCCCAGTTCCTTTTCGTAATTCATTATTGAGGGTCCAATTTTTTAAAGTGAATTTCGGCGCAAATAGCCTGTGATCAATCACAAAACAGAGGTTTATTAACATGAAATTCAATACCCAGCTATGCAATCGGATCGATATTGAGTATCCCAGAGGCTTTTTCTAGTATTTCCTTCAGAAATCCTTTCAAATTGAACAAAAACAACACTTTCGTTTTTTGTTTCATTTGAGTTTCGGGCGCCCATATGTTTTCCGAAACTAAATTGGCTCTAGATGCAGCCCTGATCCTACTTGACTAAAAAAAACAGGCTGAGGGGTCCACGCACCTTTTAGGTGCTTGCCTGCAATTCATGTTATTATTATTATTATTATCGTGATTTCTCAGGAACTATATGAATCTTTCTCAAATTTGGTACACAGGTTCCCCTTGGGGTCTAGTTGTGCAAGATACCATTTGTGGTCTGATCCAAAAATCCAATATGGCCAACAGACGGTGGCCATCTTGGATTTCCCTATGAAACTTCGTTATCGTGATTTCTCAGGAAGTATTGCATGGATCTTTCTCAAATTTGGTACCCAGGTTCCCCTTGGGGTCTAGTTGTGCAGGATACCTTTTGTTATTTGATTCGAAAATCCAATATGGCCACCAGGTAGCCATCTACTGCATTAATGTTTCTCAAATTTGATACACAGGTTCCCCTTGGGATCAAGTTGTGCAAGATACCTTTTCTGGTCCGATTTGAAAATCCAATATGGCCACCAGCTGGCCATCTTGGATTTCCAGATGAAACATTGTTACCGTGATTTCTCAGGAACTATTGTATGAATCTTTCTCAAGTTTGGTACACAGGTTCCCCTTGGAGTTTAGTTGTGCAAGATACCATTTGTGGTCTGATTCAAAAATCCAATATGGCCAACAGGCAGCCATCTTGGATTTCTCCATGAAACATTGTTATTGCGATTTCTCAGAAACTACTGCATGGATCTTTCTCAAATTTGGTACACATGCTCCCCTTGTGGTCAAGTTGTGCAAGATACATTTTTGGCCGCATCTTGAATTTCCCATGAAACTTTATCATGAAATCTCAGGAAATTACTGCATGGATCATTTAGTGTTCGGCAGGGGGGGGGGGGACAACACAAGCTAGAAACTCATCTATTGCAGTTCTTTAGTAAAAATTTCTCACAGCTACTTTCTCCAGTTACAGCCAGATGAGCAACAGTGCCGTGTCACTATCTTTTTAAAAAGATCAAATTATATTTGTCAAGTCTAAGATCTCCGAATTCATGTTCCATATGCAATTAAGTTAGAATAGACCAGAAAATTGTTGAAGACGACTGGCCTTGATCTATATTTTCAAGATCAGATTACTTGATTTGATTATGAGCCATAAAGAAGAGTATAATAGAGTTAAGAATTTGACCATGCTCTACCAGAACCTCAGTGCAAAATTTTCCCCATCAATTAAGACAATGGCAAAAGTTATAAAAATACATCTTGTGCAATGCATGACTGCTGAGTGTAGACAATAACTGATGCCAAGGGGTATTGGAGCTCATTGGGCTATTTTAATATTTACCTTAGTAAATTGGATATTATGGTGGATGTTAAGTGAACATCAAATTTACCACTGCTGGGGGTTTCCGAGTTGCTAATTCAGAATTACCGGTACCATAATAAAGTAAGGATTTTATTGGTTTAAATAAAGGGCCAATGCCATGAACTTTCGGTTTCTCGGTACCCGGTAATGGCAGACCACACAGTTATTCATCATGACATACAGGACATGAAAAACATTAATGCATCTGTTGAAAACAAATGGAATTGGGCCTGGTGTGAGTGAATTGTTGAGGATTGGTTCTGTCTACAATAAAGGCATCTTCACATATCCAAGTCTAACACTACACGTGTTGCCTTGGCTGAAAATGACACATTTTCTGATCAGAATACGGTTTGGTGATGTCATAGCTCTAAAAATATTCAGAGGTCCATATTAGGAGAAGTGCAACTGTATGACCTCTTTACAATTGAAATACTTTGAAACTCAAATACAACCACCATTTGCCATATTTGGAAATCCCACGCACATATCAAAGAGAATCCTCCCTGCACGGTTTTGGCAAGCTCATATCTTGATTTATAGCAGTATGACATCACATGCATTTACGGTTTGAACAATTTACCCCATTCATTATGTCAAGGTAAATTACAGAACTTTAGTGTAGTATTTAACTTGAAATGTGAAGATGCAATAAAGGCCAGTGAAGTGGAATTTCGGTTTAACTGCTCTCTGTGATGGCTGGTCACGAAGTCATGACGACTTGAGAAACTTTGATGCCACTGTTGGCAGTTTTTACCCCTCGGGCAATTTTGCACAAGGGATATTGTCGTCTGTGGCTGTCTGTCTGTCGGTCCATCCATCTGTCCATCTTTCTTGTAGACACGATATCCTAAAAAGGGTTATAGCCAGGCATTTCAATGTCCTACCACATATGTAACTGTTAATGGATCAGAAGCCTATTGAAAATAACGGACTTATTTTTTGAAAGATTAAAGTGGGACTCCAAATTCATATTACATATGCAACAGGTGATTAACTAGAAACCTATCCCAGTTGACTGACGTTGACCTATTTTTTCAATGTCATGTACTGTTTATTATGATATAACTTGAGAAATGTAGTTAGGCTTCCCAAATTGATACTGTCTATACATCTGGTGATGGTCCAGAAGTGTATTAAGTTGAATGACCTTGACCTGTTTTGTCCAGGTCAGCTTCTATTTAGTATGATATGTCAGGAAAGATTATATCAACATTGTCCAAATTTATACCACCTATACAGCTAATGATGAACCTGAAATCTAGTGAATATGAGTGACCTTGACCTATTTTCTAAAGGTCAAATTCTATATGTTAAGTCTAAGATCTTCGAATTCATGTTCCACATGCAATTAAGGTAGAATAGACCAGAAACATGTTGAACATGACTGACATCGATCTACTCTTCCAAGATAAGTTACTTGATTGTAATATGAAGAGCTATGTATAATAGTGTATTTAGAGCTAGGAATACAGTCAAGCTCTAGGAGAAGCTCAGAGCATAACTTTTCCCATCAATTAAGGTTTTGGGAAAAGCCGATATGACCCAACAGCCTATGTATTTCTTGTATGAGAGAACTACAGTCAACCCAACTACTACTAGATCACATTTTTGTTGACCTAGTTGACAAAGTTCTAAAAGTACATCATATGCAATGCATGTTGCTGAGTGTAGACAATGACTGATACACCAGGGGTATCGGGGCCCATTGACTATTTTATTTGATATTTTTGTTCCCACCAGAAGACATCTGGATGGATCTGTTTATCCCAATTCTTTTTCCAAAGTTTCCAATATTGTTTGCCCTCTCACATGCCTGATAATGATCCAGGAAAAGTCTTCATAGGCAGTTAATACTGCCTTTATGTAAGGAGCACAGGACATTCCATATAATAGGCAAATCTGGGGACAACAGGGCTTAATTTTTAGCTGCACAAAGGCCTAGAAAATATATCTCTTTATGACTCATACTATACAGTTCGATTTAAACAATCACATTTAAATAATTGTTTTGCATCTTGTATTGGATGATAAGAATATCCTTGACCTACTTTCATAGATATATTAGTAAACATGCTGAAGAAAGAGAAGAAGAGAGCAGCAGATGCAGTTTTACAGTTAAACAGACTGGGCCACTCTTCACACAGACACAACTCTGATGAACATAACCCAAACATGAACGGTCATCAGCACAACACCCCTCAAGTTCACACAGGAGAGTCAATGAAATCTGACCAACCTTCCAGAGATAGTCATCGCTCACAAGGCAGTGGACGACAAATGCGAGAGAAAGAGAATAACACTGAAGAGAGGACAAAACAAAAAATATGTACGCATTTGTTTATGTATCTAGTTTCATGAGTCATTCATAGGGTTGATTTTTTTTTCTGAGTTGATTTTTTTCTGACAGAAGTTCTGTTTTGAACAACGAGGTGGTGTCAGGGTCAGCGAGGGCTGTGAAAAACTGACCGTAGACCTGTTATTTTAGCGATCTAAAACGATGCAATCAATAAATATTGGGCAGATATGGATTAATATGATTTATGCTGCGATACTCTCGATCATATCGCTGATCCGGGAAAATAAATTATTAAAACTTCTAATACAATAGCGGAAAGGTCATGTACATTGTCCATTCTTCATATAACTAATGCTGATCATACAAACTGCGGTAGCTATGTGTAGAGAACGATGGGTCCTCAAGTAAGTCCTGAAGGCACTTTGAAACATTCAAAGCATTTTAGCGTAACCGGATGGAAAATGACAGTTGACAAAAAGCGGAGAAAGCAGTCAAGGCTATGGGAGCATTTGGAAAGAAAGTAGTAGCCCTGATCTTCTTTGTGTTAAAGAGAACGATAGTTAACCAATCCAAACCTGATACAGTCTCATCAGGGGAGATAACTTGATAGTCACATCAGGGGAGATAACCCTAGCTATTATGCAAAATATTATGTTCGAGACAGAGAGGTCTTGTTATTAATGTTATATTGAGATAATATGGTTGTTCTGGTGATGATCTTCAAATGTTGCTTTTATATGATCTTACAGTGGGTGATATGTCCATGGGAAGACAGGAGGCATTTGAAATCTTCCGTCGTGACTATAATCTGAACAAAACAATAGAGGAACAGAAACAGACACTCAAACAGCGATATTTAGAGGCCAAGACATTAGGGGAGATTGTGAACCAGGCCAGGGCGAGTATAAGTAAGTTCAACCCTGAGTTTTGCTCTGGTAGAATGTACTACTTAATAATTGTATCAAAATGAATTGATCTGGTGGGGAAATGTGATGCAGTCTGACAAGGTAGAACAATTAAATATGATTGTTTTACCCTGTGTATATTAGTTGGCATTAGGGTGATCTGTGCAAACGTAGTGTTTGTAAATATTTATCTCGACTATATTCAGCTTATAGGCTTGGTGATATAGACAATTGTTCCTCTTTTTATCAGATCACATCAAGGGACAAATTGAACATCATAGGATGTCTATGGCTATGAAAGGTGAGCATTCGGAAATTATTTCAGTCCTTAATCTTCAGTTATTCATTTTGTTAAGTAAATTCCATGATGTAGACATACCAAGTAGTACAGTTTAATTACAGTTTAATTAGTTTTTTAATATTCTAAAAAAAAATGTGTACAACTCATTAACACAGGCTACAGACAGGTAAATCATTCAAACAGTAAAAAGGTTAAACAGTCTGATTAAAGTCTGCAGAACTGTCAACAAATACACAGAGTGAATCATGAGATTATCTCTAATATTGTTACTCTGGACAGGTTTGATGGATTCTAACAACCCTGAACCTGATGACACTGAAATACAGTTACGGGCGGATATAGAACATGAAAAAGCCAGGTATTGTTATAGTGTACATGTATAACCAAACTGACACACTCCTATTATGGTGTGTTGAAACTCTCAGTCTGAAGTATTATTAATGAACCAAGTGTGATGATGGATCCTTTCAAAACTACAATGAAACATGTGACTCGTACCAAAATGTCTGTCTCACATTTCAAAGTAAGATGCATTTTGTTGCTTTTTTGTGATAATTTATTCTCACATCAGTGACCGTTTGTACTATACCTGGAAGTAGTTCATGTGATTCTTCTTGTACTTAAAAGAGTGAATCACGATAAAAATAGTTGCACAATTTTGAGGTTGGGTTGGACCTATTGTAACATACATGATACCCTTATGGTGCCGGGAAAACACCTGCAAAATTTCCAATATCATTTCTGATCTTGCCTTCCATAATTTTGGTATACGAACATTGAATCCTGGGAATGGACATTTGATAAGTATTCTTAAGTATTGAGAAGTAGTGAATCATTGTTCTGTGATGCACAGATATTTGTATTATCTTTCACATGCACATTTCTTTCCAGATATAAGGAAACCTTTAACAAATTGAGGCTACTCAAAACAGAAATTGAACATTTGCAACATTTTATGGAGAAGTCCAAAGTAAAACTGATGAAAGACTTTGAGTTATGGTGGGCTGAACAAATGACATCAGCCAATCAGGTAAGCTGTAATGTGGGCTGAAAAAACGGTATCAACCAATTAGGAAAGCTGATACATCTATGCCTTGCCATGAGGAAATAGCAGGTTATTTTGAAGGCAAGTGAGTGAGCATGTTGACAGGAGCTCTATGTCGAACAATGTAAATTTTGTGGATTTCAGACATTAATCAGCTGCTCGCCTCCAATTCATTGAGGTGAACAATTGTGCCTTTTTTGACCTACAAACATGTCAAAATTATATCTGTATTGCACACTAGTGAATTCCATACATGTACATGAAGGCTATATCAAGGACAATGTTACGATCATCATTCACCTTTTTCAGAATGGACAGGTTGCTCCAAACAACAGTAAAACAAAAACAGCATGGAGAACACCGCCTGTCACTCCACCAACACGAGGACAGATATCTACCGCCTCCTCACAGGTATGACTAAGACTTTTCTTTCCAAGCTGACTGACCCAGCCTGGAGATAGTCAATCACAGTCTACCTGTATATGTCACAAGGGCCCTTCTAACAAGGCTGACAGACCTAGCATGGAGATAATCAATCACAGTCTACCTGTATATGTCACAAGGGCCCTTCTAACGAGGCTGACAGACCTAGCATGGAGATAATCAATCACAGTCTACCTGTATATATCACAAGGGCCCTTCTAACAAGGCTGACAGACCTAGCATGGGGATAATCAATCACAGTCTACCTGTATATGTCACAAGGGCCCTTCTAACAAGGCTGACAGACCTAGCATGGAGATAGTCAATCACAGTCTGCCTGTATATGTCACGAGGGCCTTTCCTCAGACAAAATACAGTCTTGTGCACTAGTCTAATTAACCAATGAAAACCCTACAATTTCTTATGAAATGTGATAATAATTTATATTTTGCAGTCATCATTGAGCAGCAAGGGAGATAACTCGGGTAATGGTTGGTCCAGTTTTCACAGCAAGCCTCCAGTTCCTAGCATAGAGAGATCAAACTATAATACACAAGATTCATCAGACATTTCAAACAACCATAAAGTGTGAGTTATGGTTTAATTTCTTCAACTTTTTGGAACGTAATAAATGATGTTCTTTATCGTGTTTATCATGAGAGTTAAATGTTGAAGATTTTTTGTAAAACCTAAATTTCCCCATGAGAATCAAATTTAAATAGTTGGAATGATCTATAATTGAATATCTGAATACCTGAAGCATATTGTTACAGGTATAATTTGATCTCTGTAATATCCTATTGATCAGCTGTTCACATAAGCTCATTATGAACATACATGTATCTTTCTCCTTCAACTCTCAGATCCAGTCATGGAAGTTCTGGTAATATACCCCTGACAGGAGATCCCAGAGCAGACGCTGATATTATGGCATTTGTGAGAGCTAGGCAAAACATTATTAAACAAGGTAAAACTCTTCCTTGGGAATATTCATCTATCTTATGGTAAACCATTAAATAATCATGTCACCTTCATCATTCCAGATAATTTCATACAAGGGTTTTCCAGAAAATGTATTAGGTGTGTTAAGGCCATTGTTTCAAACCTCAACCACCCAAAATTGTGTTAGATACAATGACATCACTGGGGGATTTCCCTCTCTCTGAAAAGCCTAAATTTAACACCGAAGTAAATGGGAACAATTCAGATCTGATTTTAACAAATAATTTTAACACAACAGAACTATCTATCTTTAACTATCTTTCAACTTGTGGAATTTTATTTCAAGTGTGAACGAAGATATTCAGGAAAAACCTGCTACACTTTATTGAGCCTTATGTTAAAAATCTATCGAGTTTTGCAGGTCGCGATTAATTGATAGAACAAAAGATCTTTTTCTTTGAGCCCTGATTTCGCTTCCATTGTGCGACTATCATTGTTCATATGGTAATGTCTCTCATAATTTGATCACTTCAAAACACATCTTTTAAGTGAATTTCATAAAATAATCTCTCAATATTCACATTTAATTGTTCAAAACTGTTCAAATTTGGGTTACTATACATGTACAAGGTTTTGGCAAACACTTACATTCCATGACTTTCTTGAGTCTCCCTTTGAAATTGTATGAAATCAAACAAGTGAGTACATTGTATTTTAATAATTGATAGACTTGAGAATAATTGCAACATAATAGATTTTCGGAGTTACCTGGTCCCATGCCAATCAAATTCGCTTGTGGAAGTTAATGAAATGAATACATGTAGTTCAATATTGTTTGTGGAGATTACTGATCTGAAATGAAAAGTGATATCACAAAACAACCTGTTTGATGCATAGCAGGAATGATGTGACTTTAATAGGGTAACTCCCCGTGTTTATCCTCTCCTTGAATATTTTGCATGTGTTTCAACATTGCTCTATCCAGAGATGACGATGGGTAGAAATTCTACCCAGGAATAGATATTACAGTATGTTATAGCCTCTGTACAAATTCTGGATGAGGTCTTATGTTTTTGTGTAGCATTTCCTACCCAGACTGCCTTTTTTTTTTTGTCACCCCGCCACATTGGGGGGGGGGGGAGAGGGAGGTGTCTTAGAAACACCAGGCATCCGTAATTTCTTGTCTGACCAATAACCCAAGAACTATTGAACCGATCGACTTCAAACTTGGGGAGTTTCTTGACATCGGTGAAAGGACAGTTGGGATTGCTTTTCAGTTGCCTGCGTAATCCAAGATAGCTGCCATCAGGCATCTCGGATTTCAGCAGTTGGATCTTTACACATTTCTTGTGCGACCATTAACTCGAGAAATATTCAACGGATCGACTTCATACTTGGAGAGTGTCTTGACATCGGCGAGACGATGATTGAGATTGCTTTTCAGTTACCTGTGTAGTCCAAGATGGCCTTCATTAACCGTCTTGGATTGTCAGCAGTTGGATCTTGACAGTTGATCGGTTGATTCTTGTCCGACCAGCACTATTGAACCAATCGACTTCAAACTTGAAAAGTGCCTTGACATCGATGAGAAAAAAGTTAGGGATTACTTTTCAGTTACCTGTATAATCCATCATGACCACCATCAGCCATCTTGCCTTGTCGGAACTTTACACATTTCTTGTCTGACCAAAAACTTCAAATTCGGATAGTGTCTTGACATCGGTGAGAAGACAGTTGGGGTTGCTTTTCCGTTTACCTGTGTAAGATGGCCGCCAGCCATATTTCTGTCTCAAGATTTTCAGTAGTTGGATCTTGTCTGGACTATAACTCGAGAACTATTGAACTTGCGGGATGTATGGCTCATCAGACAGATCTCCATTTTCCACCATAGAGGTCCACGTTCCCTGCAGCAGCAGCACCAGTTATGATGGATGCAATCTATGGTCGATTTTTTCCTTTCAGTTTGGATGTATGATAGAATCACTCTACCATGAGAATGGAAAGGGAAGCTCTGAAATGGATAGGGACTTCAAATTTAATGATAATATTTCTGTATGAACTGCAGTATGTATTATGTTGTATTGAACATATTTTTCATCATTCAGTGGTTTAATATCATTATACTGGTGTTGTATCTCCACAGCCCAAGGCCCAAGGTGATACAGAGAAGAGTGTGCATTGTGATACAGAGAAGAATGAGCATTGTGATACAGAGAACAATGAGTGCTGTGAAAGTTCCAGCAAAGGACTGATATTAGATACTGTGATAATGCTGTGGCCACCATGATAGCGGCCATGTCTATGGATAAGCACCTTTTCAATAAATCATGAACTCTGATCATCAGTTATGTAACCTGTTCTGGCCATATGCATCATATATCCATCGGTAAAGCATTGACTCAACTGATCCATCGTATTCCCCATAGATCCATCCATACCATATGAACTCGGTGAATCTCTCCATTACATCTGATTTAGGGAGCTTCTTGAAATTGGGGCATACTAGGAACTGGCATAAGGCATTCCAAACAGAGTGGCATGGTGCGCCATGTTGGAACTCCTAGGAACTCCATGCCATACAGTTTGGAACTCGGCAGACAAAGGATGGCTTATGCTATATCATGCAGCAGCATGAGGGGAATGGCCTATGCCATTCTAATTGGAACTCCAATCCATTCAGATCAGAACACCAAACCGGGCATGGTGTATCCCATTTAAATAACAGGCATATGCCATCCCTACCAGGGAACTCAGTTCCTAATTTCAAGAAGCTCCCTTAAGCCAAGTTGCATCAAGCTTTAAAATAATCATGTGCTTCAAAGATCTCTATTAATGCGAGTTTACAAGAAGTCTTATCAAAATCCATAATATCCCTGGGTTTACATGAATCTTTATGGAGCTCCAGGTGTCAATCCATAATGCACAAGCTGTCTGCATAGTCGCTCCTGATATGTCTTCAAGTATGACATTATTAGCTACATTGATCCGAGCATAGATAAATGCTTCATAAATCCCTCATAATACAAGTGCACTAGAAGTTCACTACTCTCCAGTATCTCTGGACTACAGGAATCTCTGTGAGGCTGCACATATCAATCCATACACATTGATCGCCATAGTTTGATCTATAGGACATAGACATCTCAGAACAATCCTTCAACCAAAAGCTCTACAAAACTGCTCATGAATTCTGACATCTTTCAAATTGTCCATGAAATCCGAGTTCAGAAAACACTCCATATAAGCTAACACTGCACAATCGATCTGTAAATCTTGAGCTTGTTAAACCCGTCCATAAACTTGCAGCTCCTGAAATCTTTCTGTAAATACAGAGCTCCTCATATCCATCCATTGATAGAGCGATCTTCTCATATCCTCATTTCTTTCATTGATTTTGACATCAGTAATATCCATGCTCGAATTCAGTCCATGAATTCTGGGCTCTAGAAATTTGTCCATGAATCTTTATCTGAAGATATCCATCCATGAATCAGAAGCTTTGTGATTTCACCCAGAAACTCCATGAATCTACATCCATCTATATACTGATACCCTAGAACCTAATGTACTGTGATACCACAAAGTAAACCATGAACTTTGCCTTCAATAGCTGTCAACAGGGCTCCCATATAGAACTGCCATAAAATGCTGAACCCCTCCAACTTGTCCATAGAATGCTGAACCCCTCCAATCTGTTCATGAAACACTGAACCTCTCCAACCTGTCCATGAAATGCTGAACCCCTCCAATCTGTCCATGAAATGCTGAACCCCTCCTATTTGCCCATGAAATGCTGAATCCCTCCAATTTGTTTATGAAATGGTGAGCCCCTCCAATCTGTCCATGAATTGCTAAACCCTAAAATGCTGACCCCACACACACAATTTGTTCATGAAACGTTGAACCCTCCAATCTGTCCATGGAATGCTGAACCCCGCCAATCTGTCCATGAAATCCTGGACCACTCCAATTTGTTCATGAAATTTTGAACCCCTCCAATTCTCTATGAAGTGTTGATCCCCTCTAATTTGTTCATGAAAGTTTGAACCACTCCAATCTGTCCATGAAATGCTGAACCCACCAATCTGTCTATAACATGCTGAACCCCTCTGATCTGTTCGGGAAACACTGAACCCCTTTAATCTGTCCATGAAATAATGAACCCCTCCAATCTGTCCATGAAATAATGACCCCCCCAATCTGTCCATGAAATGCTGAACCCTCCCCCCCCCCCCTCTCCACAATATGTTCACAAATCATCGGTACACAAATCCCCCAATTTGCCTATAAAATGCTGAACCCCTCTAATCTATTCATGAAATTCTGAAACTCTTCAATTTGTTTATGAATGTTGAACCCCTTTAATCTGTCCATAAAATGCTGAACCCCCCAATCTGTCCATGAATTGCTGAACCCCTCCAACATTTCCATAAATTGTTGAATCGCTCCAATCCTCTATGAAATGCTGAATCCCACAATTTGTTCATGAAATGTTGAGCCCCTCCAATCTGTCCATGAAATGCTGAACCCTCCATTATGTCCACAAATCATCAGTACACAATCTGTTCACACTCTGATTTCCAAATTTGTATATACAGTCCAAGAATGTGTCCATAGAACATCAGTGTCATTGTTTCTCCCACAACTATCTATCCCTCTTTGTGTCGTCCATGGCTGAATTTTCTCCAGTGTTTTTATTCTGTCAACCAGTATGAAAGAGTCCTGCTATTTATGAATATCATCCAAGGGCCATCCACTTATGCTGTCTTCAATGAAATCTGCATTGAAGTGAAATATGATTTGATATAATTATCTAACGCATGACAACTGAGTCGATTCAAAGGTGTATAGTACAGATCATATTGTCGCAGCCTGTACAGATCCCAGCCAGTACAGATCATATAGTCTCAGCCTGTACAGATCATATAGTCCCAGCCTGTACAGATCATATAGTCTCGGCCTGTACAGATCATATTGTTGCAGCCTGTACAGATCATATAGTCTCAGCCTGTTCAGATCATAGTCTCAGCCTGTACAGATCATATAGTCTCAGCCTGTTCAGATCATATAGTCTCAGCCTGTATAGATAATATTGTCGCAGCCTGTACAGATCATATAGTCTCAGCCTGTACAGATCATATAATCTCAGCCTGTTCAGATCATATAGTCCCAGCCTGTACAGATCATATAGTCCCAGCCTGTACAGATCATATAGTCTCAGCCTGTACAGATCATAGTCTCAGCCTGTTCAGATCATATAGTCTCAGCCTGTACAGATCATATTGTCGCAGCCTGTACAGATCATATAGTCTCAGCCTGTACAGATCATATAGTCTCAGCCAGTACAGATCATATAGTCTCAGCCTGTACAGATCATATAGTCCCAGCCTGTAAAGATCATATACAGTCCCAGTCTGTACAGATCATATAGTGTCAGCCTGTACAGATCATATAGTCTCAGCCTGTACAGATCATATACAGTCCCAGTCTGTACAGATCATATTGTCGCAGCCTGTACAGATCATATAGTCTCAGCCTATACAGATCAGATCAGCCTGTTCAGATCATATAGTCTCAGCCTGTACAGATCATATAGTCTCAGCCTGTACAGATCAAATAGGCCCAGCCTGTACAGATCATATAGTCTCAGCCTGTACAGATCATATAGTCCCAGCCTGTGAAGATCATATAGTCTCAGCCTGTACAGATCATATAGTCCCAGCCTGTGAAGATCATTTACAGTCCCAGTCTGTACAGATCATATTGTCCCAGCCTGTACAGATCATATAGTCCCAGCCTATACAGATCAGATCAGCCTGTTCAGATCATATAGTCTCAGCCTGTACAGATAATATTGTCGCAGCCTGTACAGATCATATAGTCTCAGCCTGTACAGATCATATAGTCTCAGCCTGTACAGATCATATAATCTCAGCCTGTTCAGATCATATAGTCCCAGCCTGTACAGATCATATAGTCTCAGCCTGTACAGATCATAGTCTCAGCCTGTTCAGATCATAGTCTCAGCCTGTTCAGATCATATAGTCTCAGCCTGTACAGGTCATATTGTTGCAGCCTGTACAGATCATATAGTCTCAGCCTGTACAGATCATATAGTCTCAGCCTGTACAGATCATATACAGTCCCAGTCTGTACAGATCATATTGTTGCAGCCTGTACAGATCATATAGTCCCAGCCTGTGAAGATCATTTACAGTCCCAGTCTGTACAGATCATATTGTCCCAGCCTGTACAGATCATATAGTCCCAGCCTATACAGATCAGATCAGCCTGTTCAGATCATATAGTCTCAGCCTGTACAGATAATATTGTCGCAGCCTGTACAGATCATATAGTCTCAGCCTGTACAGATCATATAGTCTCAGCCTGTACAGATCATATAATCTCAGCCTGTTCAGATCATATAGTCCCAGCCTGTACAGATCATATAGTCTCAGCCTGTACAGATCATAGTCTCAGCCTGTTCAGATCATAGTCTCAGCCTGTTCAGATCATATAGTCTCAGCCTGTACAGGTCATATTGTTGCAGCCTGTACAGATCATATAGTCTCAGCCTGTACAGATCATATAGTCTCAGCCTGTACAGATCATATACAGTCCCAGTCTGTACAGATCATATTGTTGCAGCCTGTACAGATCATATAGTCCCAGCCTGTGAAGATCATTTACAGTCCCAGTCTGTACAGATCATATTGTCCCAGCCTGTACAGATCATATAGTCCCAGCCTATACAGATCATATAGTCCCAGCCTGTACAGATCATATAATCCCAGCCTATACAGATCATATAGTCCCAGCCTGTAAAGATCATATACAGTCCCAGTCTGTACAGATCATATTGTCCCAGCCTGTACAGATCATATACAGTCCCAGCCTGTACAGATCATATAGTCCCAGCCTATACAGATCATACAGTCCCAGCCTGTACAGATCATATAGTCCCAGCCTGTACAGATCATATAGTCCCAGCCTGTAAAGATCATATACAGTCCCAGTCTGTACAGATCATATTGTCCCAGTCTGTACAGATCATATACAGTCCCAGCCTGTCCAGATCATATTGTCCCAGCCTGTACAGATCATATAGTCCCAGCCTGTAAAGATCATATACATGTAGTCCCAGCCTGTACAGCGGTAGCTGAGTGGTCTAAGGCGCTTGCTTCACTGGTGATCGCTAGCCTCACACCACTCAACCTGCACATATTTGAGCCCCGCTGGTGCAGGTGTGAAAGTTTGCCAGTTACATGTACTTGCTGACAGGTGGTGGTTCTCTCCGGGTACTCCAGCTTTCTCCACCATTCACAACTTAGTGTCACCATATGAATGAAATACCCTTGAGTTTGACAATAAACCAAATCCCCCACCCGCAAGCTTTACAGATCATATAGTCCCAGCCTGTACAGATCTTATAGTCTCGGCCTGTACAGATCTTATAGTCTCAGTCTGTACAGAACATCAGGATACACCAACACTATTTGTTAAGCAGATTTGTATTTACAGCTTCAAAGATTGTGTACTATATTTCTGTGTAAATGGTCATGTTTGAGCATTTGTATATACTACATATATTGATGTAATCACTGTTTCTCTCATTCCATCCTCTCAATGATTTCATTTATTGATACGTGTGTGGGTAGGAAGTGGGTTCACCAGTGCCTGTACTGGCTTGTAGCTAGCAAGAATTTCCCTTCAGCTTAGTTGGTAGGACCTGGGGAGAGGTCATTGGTTCAAACCCCGACCAGGGAACTCGTTCACTACAACACATGTATTAAACAACTCGTTCACTACAACACGTGTATTAAACAACTCGTTCACTACAACACGTGTATTAAACAATTCTATAAAATACGGGATGCTTTTCATCTAAATTTGAGAAATCATGAACCCATCAAATAATGTAATAATAATGAATGAATATTTACATGTATATAGAATAATAGGAGTGCAGAATGTATATTTCTAAATATTATAGTGAGCTCCAGGAAATGGGTGTAATCTGGCATGTATCCTACTTTATCATTCATACTTAATGTACTTCACCAATCCTACATGTAGCTTATCATTCATGACTAATGTACTTCACCAATCCTAGCTTATCATTCATGCCTAATATACTTCACCAGTCCTAGTTTATCATTCATGCCTAATTCACTTCACTAATCCTAGTTTATCATTAATGTCTAATGTACTTCACCAATCCTAGCTTATCATTCATGCCTAATGTACTTCACCAATCCTAGCTTACCATTCATGCCTAATGTACTTCACCAATCCTAGCTTATCATTCATGCCTAATGTACTTCACCAATCCTAGCTTACCATTCATGCCTAATGTACTTCACCAATCCTAGCCTATCATTTTATGCCTAATGTACTTCGCCAATCCTAGCTTATCATTTATGCCTAATGTACTTCACCAATCCTAGCTTATCATTTATGCCTAATGTACTTCACCAATCCTAGCTTATCATTTATGCCTAATCTACTTCACCAATCCTAGCTTATCGTTCTTGCCTAATGTACTTCACCAATCCTAGTTTATCATTCATGTCTAATGTACATCACCAAGTCTTCCCTGCCAATGCTTAAAGTGGAGACCCAACACCTCTCTTTTCATCATATGATTTTATTGGACAGATGGAATCTGTTATATAATGTAGATTGATGATGTATGGTTGACTGGCTGACTGGTATCAAGTCTACATTCAGTTTTCATGTTAAAATTTTTGTGATCACAACAGACACTTTCTCTTTTGATGTTGAAGTTGTATATATACAGGTTAATACTTCTGTAATAAACATCAGTCTGTTCTGAAACATCGCAGGCATGCTTTATATCAGGTAATATCATTTTCTGTAAACTTCTTTTTTATCACAAGTGATACTTTCTCTTTGATTGATGATATATACACATTAATACTTCTGAAATAAACATCAGGTCTGAAACTTTGCAGGCATGCTTAATATCAATATCATGTAATATTCATTTTTCTGTAATACGAAGAGTTGGACTTCTGCATGTCAATATTCAGTTTTCATGTTAAAGTTTTCTTAACAGAACAGCTTCTGTGCTCATGTTCAAGGGCTAGATCTGCATGCTCAGACCTTAATCCACTCTCTGATTCACTTGTCCATCTCTCCATTTTCTTCAGTTGAACCCTGGTTTTGAAATTTTTTTATAATTAACAGAAAAATTAATTAAAAACCATGTCAGCTTATGCTATGGATGCCCGTGAAGATGGGGTACCCCTTGTCTCGAATGAACACAGAAAAGATAGGGGAACAGAGCAAAATAACCATACAATTGATTTTTTTTAGAAATAGAAATGAACATAGATTTATAATCAAAGTTTCAGAAGATTAAAAAGAAATGAGGCTCTCCAGGTTAATTTTCTTTCTAATGAACAATTTTTACCCATGTTATTCCAATTAAATTGAGATGGTTGAACATGGCAACAAATTTAGTCATATTCAAATATAATTTTGCATATTTGTTTAACAATTAGCATTTGATTTCAATATACCAAGGATTAGATTATTGATTGAAAAGTAGATTTTTCCCCACATAAAATGTATTGAGACGTGTGTCTGTCCGTCTCCACCTTGATGGCTCAATTACACATTATTGAGAGAACAATCAAGAGCCTGTCTGTTCACAGACCAGTGACTTCACCTGACCAGCCACTGAGTTGTATAATTTCACTTTCCCCTATCTTTTAACGCAGGAGACTATTTTGAGCTGGTGATAGCTAGCATCATTTTATACATATGTACAATATTTGCCAGTATTCAAAGAAAGTCTCATGATGCTGGAATATTGGGAAACACACAGGCTCTTCTTTGTTCTCTCAATAATGCACAACTGAGCCATTGTAATTTCAGAAGAAATCTATATATGAAAACTCATTCCATGTTTCTAATGCAATATAGATAATTTTGTTATATTTTATTTTATTGAAAGTAACTGCCACTTAAATTCTCGTATAATAAGTGAAGATGTGTTCTTCATAATTGTACCAGTTTGCTGAATGGAGACCCTGATATTTTCTTTCTTTCAACCACATTTATCACACAGGATGGTTATAAATGATAATCTCATCTGTATAGTGGTATGGTCAATATGAATGGCAGAGCTGTCTATTCTCACAGATTTCTGTCCACATTCAGTATTATCTTGTGGGACTTGTAGTGCTATGAGAAAGTGTATTAATGATGTCCAGGGTGGACATGTACAGTGTTTGTACAATATTGTAATATATGGCTGTAAAAATGTTATTCAAATGTACAAATTTGTATATAAAGTTTTGTATATTTTTTTAGTCTGCTTGTCACCTTCATGACCTTGGTGAAATGTTTCAGGATTCAGCATTTTGAGTTGATCTTCTGGAATCAGGCAACTTGAGTTACGAAAAACTAAAAGTTTGCAGTCTAATTTTTAATATGGAACAAATTCTCATCTGTTATTAATGCAAATCAGACAATTTGTTTTAATTCCATCCAAAGCAGAGATATATTACCATGCATGGTCGCCTAGGGTGGAGGTATATTCAACATATTCTTGACCTTTTCACCCCTCGGCCAATTTTGGCCATGGGGTATTGTCGTCGTCTTGTACGTCCGTCTGTCCGTACGTGAGCGAGATAGCCGGAAAACGGTTGCACTGATGAATTCCAAATTTGGTATGCTTATTTACCAAGTCAAGGACCAGAAGCCTATTGAATTGGGACCTGAATGGGTGGAAACCTTGGCGGCCATCTTTAATTTTATGCAAAATGGATAATGATCCATATCTCGGAAACCGTTCAACTGTTCAATACGGAAGTTGGTATACATCATCGATACATCAAGCAACTTTCAATGAATTACCAAACTGGCTTTTCTGATTAGCTGGAAACCCTGGAGGCCATCTTTAATTTATGCGAAATCGATAATTACACATATCTCTGTTACCATTCAATTGTTTTATATGAAAGTTGGTATACATCATCGATACATCCAGATACTTTGAATTGGGACCTGATTGACCGAAAAACTTTGGCGGCCATCTTTAATTTATGCAAATACATGTACAAAACATGCCGGATACTATTATGGTATACATTTCAGTTAACCCACGAACACTAATCATACCCTGATTTCAGATAATTAGGCATGATATGTACGGTAATTATGGTGACTGATAGGTACCTAAAGCTTCATTATTTAAGCAGACTGAAAATTAATTGTCAATCCCAGTCATTTGATATTAGAGAAAGTCATTGAAATTGTAAAATAACAACAAACACTTTTATAAAACTTCATAGTATGTTTGCAAAATAAATCTAGAAGTTGATGACATTCAATAATATGTACCGACTAAAATAAACCTAGTTTATTTTAAATTTGGAACACCATTAAACCATATCTTCATACTGTAAACATGGGTTCAAATAGGAACTAAAACAGATGCTCAGTTGAGCTCACCCTGCAGTGTTAAACATAGGCTAAACAGCATTCCTTCTCATCATACTGGTACAGGGAGTTGACCATCCCCTATCAATAAAATTCCCATGAATTAGGGAGAGAAAGCACATGGCCAGTAGACCCCAGATAATCAGCAAAAGTTCATTATCTGGTGATATAACTGAAAATTTTATTTTGTCTGTGATCTTTCATTTGGCACTTCAAACTGCACCTCATGGAGTCCAAAACCTTGCTAAAATGTGTTGTGTACTTTGAATTGCCGAGCTATTCAGCTAACGTACTGACAATTTGGAGAAAACTTGTAGAGGAGGTTCCACATTGTTCAGTTTATGGTGTAACATAACTCGTAATACCCTGAGTGGGTTAACACAGACATCTTAGATCAAATATAAAGAAGAAATGACAAGATTGTGAGGAGACACCTGCTTTATTATTCACAGTAGTGAGTCAACAATAGAGACAATTTAAAATACAAGACATCATAGCAATAGTATCCACTTTTCACATTTTATCATGAGGGATGAAAGCTTCTTACTGTACCTGCTATAATTAAATTCAAGCCCAAAAATTGTTATTGCTGCGTCCTATCTGTGCCAACACCACAGCTGAAAACGGCTGGGGTTTTTTTCATTGCTGCAGCCACAATGAAATGCAACAAGACCAACCAATGGTATTAAAAACCCAATACATGTACCAGTACTTGCACTGTAGTAAACTGATTGTAATTTAAATACTTGGAACCACACACTTGTCAATTTCATGGGAGCAATGTAAAACATTGGAAGCCAAGTGCTTAATTTTGGGAACTAAAAGGATTGGACTGAGTTTCGGTTAACATATGCTCACACCAGATTTTTGAGATCATGCAAGATTAAGTTTTGGTACAGATTTTAGTGATCAATGCGTAATCAATAATAGTTTCCTTGTTTAGGACTTTGCTGACCATGGCCTGACTCTAACAGTGTGTGAGTGAATACGAATATACACCTCAAATTTCAATGATTTTTGGGCTATGGTGACCTTGACCTTTTGACCTCTTTCTTGCTTCATGGATGAAGCATTTCTGAAGTTTGGTACCAATCCATAACCTCGAAGAGGAGATATTGAACAGAAAATAAAAGTTACTGGACAGACATTAAAATCAATATGCTTGTTATTTGCCAGGACTCCCCAGTCCTGGACATAACAATTTTCAATGATTTCATGAAATTTGTTACCTTGACCTCAAAATGAATAGGTTTGGCTCTATGGATTAAGGTATACTAGTACCCAAAGTTTGGCTCTATGGATTAAGGTATACTAGTACCCAAAGTTTGTTTTCAGCCCAAAACCTGGATATGTGGATATATAGCATCAACAAATGTTAATGAGAAGGGCGTAGAAAATCTCAATGGTCTAAAAACAAAAATTAAATTTAAAACAAAGCTTCCTAGGTGTTTCAGACCTGGCCAGACGGTAGCCTCAACCACAGGACTATCAATGACCCAGTCAGATGGTGGCCTCAACCACAGAACTATCAATGACCCAGTCAGACGGTGGCCTCAACCACATGACTATCAATGATCCAGTAAGACAGTGGCCTCAACCACAGGACTATCAATGACCCAGTCAGATGGTGGCCTCAACCACAGGACTATCAATGATCCAGTCAGACGGTGGCCTCAATGATCCAGTCAGACGGTGGCCTCAACCACATGACTATCAATGATCCAGTCAGACAGTGGCCTCAACCACAGGACTATCAATGATCCAGTCAGATGGTGGCCTCAACCACAGGACTATCAATGCCCCAGTCAGACAGTGGCCTCAACCACATGACTATTAATGACCCAGTCAGATAGTGACCTCAACCACATGACTATCAATGACCCAGTCAGATAGTGACCTCAACCACATGACTATCAATGACCCAGTCAGACGGTGGCCTCAAACACATGACTATTAATGACCAAGTCAGACGGTGGACTCAACCACATGACTATTAATGTCCCAGTCAGATGGTGACCTCAACCACATGACTATCAATGATCCAGTCAGATGGTGGCCTCAACCACAGGACTATCAATGACCCAGTCAGACGGTGGCCTCAACCACATGACTATTAATGACCCAGTCAGACGGTGGCCTCAACCACATGACTATTAATGTCCCAGTCAGATGGTGACCTCAACCACATGACTATTAATGATCCAGTCAGATGGTGGCCTCAACCACAGGACTATCAATGACCCAGTCAGACAGTGGCCTCAACCACATGACTATTAATGATCCAGTCAGATAATGACCTCAACCACAGGACTATCAATGACCCAGTCAGACGGTGGCCTCAACCACATGACTATTAATGACCCAGTCAGATAGTTACCTCAACCACATGACTATCAATGACCCAGTCAGATAGTGACCTCAACCACATGACTATCAATGATCCAGTCAGATGGTGGCCTCAACCACAGGACTAGCAATGGCCCAGTCAGATGGTGGCCTCAACCACAGGACTATCAATGACCCAGTCAGACGGTGGCCTTAACCACATGACTATCAATGACCCAGTCAGATGGTAGCCTCAACCGCAGGACTATCAGTGACCCAGTCAGATGGTGGCCTCAACCACATGACTATCAATGATCCAGTCAGACGGTGGCCTCAACCACATGACTATTAATGACCCAGTCAGATGGTAGCCTCAACCACATGACTATCAATGATCCAGTCAGATGGTGGCCTCAACCACAGGACTAGCAATGGCCCAGTCAGATGGTGGCTTCAACCACAGGACTATCAATGACCCAGTCAGACGGTGGCCTTAACCACATGACATCAATGACCCAGTCAGATGGTAGCCTCAACCGCAGGACTATCAATGGCCCAGTCAGACGGTAGCCTCAACCACAGGACTATCAATGGCCCAGTCAGACGGTCAGAACAAATATATCATCAACAACAGCAGTGATATGGTCAGGTTATAAACTTATGAAGTATACATTTAAAATAAGTCAAATGGTTTTACAGCGGAACGTCACCAGCAATCAACAAAAGTTGTTATCCATAATAGTTTGTTTGGTTACTAGTTTCCAACTTCGAAAATGCCTCTCAAAGAACTTGGTGTCAAGGAGTCTGTAGAAATTTCACATTTTCTTGAATAAACTTCACAAAGGGAACCATTCTGAAAAACGGGAATGTGGCATTTATCTGCCAAACCAGAAGCTGTATCATGAAAGAATCTTCATAATGATTAGTTAATACTTGAATTCCAAATACACACCGAACTGATTGATAGGATTAATTGTACATCGCTATATGTTGTATATACATGGACTAAATAGGAATGGGAGAATTTTACAGAAACATTTTGAAGTCACTAATATAATAGGCCGGTCAAGAACACAAAATTTAACTTTTGATACCACCCTGATTTTGGGCACTGGTAATAGGCGTTCCCAAATTAATTTCCATTGAGAGGTCTGTTACCATTGGATATCCACGCTAAATTGGTTTCATGTACTGTAATGCTTTAACACAGGTATGGCTAGCTCGTTCATTATTAGAATCAAGGTAATTTTAGGGTCACTTTACAGGTCAAATGAGGTCAAAAATGGGGGGAAATTCTGTTTTATTTTATATATATTGTGCTGTTTGTTATTTACTTTTGTATGCAGTATGCTTCAAGGTAGGATGGATACTAAGACAACTTTGACAATTTGAGGTCATTATCAGGTGCTATTTGTTACTTAGTTTTGTAAGCAGTATTGGTCAAGGTAGCAGTGGATACCAAGACAACTTTGGCAAATAAAGGTCATTCTGAAGTCATTTCAAGGTCAAATAAGATCCAAAGATGGCCAAAATATGGGTCTTGAAACAATTTATAACATTTTTGTATGAAATTCCTTGTAAAAGAAATGGGTATCAAATCTGAAGTAGTTCTACAGGGTGAATTTCAAGATGAGTGTAATGTATGGTATTTCAGTATTTTTTGTTTGTGAATTTTAGCAATATGAATTCTCTTATAGACTGGACCTTCCCGATCAAGATAATTGTTGGTGCTAAGTGTTCTTTCTCGAGTTTGAGTTAACCCTTTCTGGAACGGGCGATAGAAGATTCAGAAATTTAGTGCACTTTTGAACATTCGCGGTATCACCAGAATGATTGAAAATCGAGAGCGAAGGATTTCCATAGTTTTGGAATATTATGTTTGGCTAATTTTTAGCCCATTCTAGTGATTAACCATCAGGAGTTAATTCATAATGTCGCTCATGTGGTTTCAGCCATAAATCGCCCCTTTTCACGTAATAGGCATTATTCTTAGCCCATTGTGAAAATTAGTTAACAACGAATCTCACATCAAAGCCTAGAATCTTACGCCTATTTTGAATCTGTTCGTCTAATTTTCAGCTTAAAATATGATGGTTTAAATCAAAATGATGAACATGTGGGGTAATCTGAAAATCACATTTTTCTTGTTGCTCTTGTAGTTCAAGGCATTATTCTTACCTCACTGTGCAAATTTATCAAAACCGTGGGATCTCTATGCATAGCCTAACACCTTATGCCCATTTTGAATCTATTTACATATGCCAAAAATCTCAGATTTAATGGTCAAATTCAAAATGGTGGCCGCATGGGGTCATCTGAGAATCGCACTTTTTGGCTGTTGCTCGTACAGTTCAAGTTCAGTTCTTAACTCATTATGCAAATTTATCATAAATGTGATTACATGAAAGTAATAATTCCTCAAAGCCAAGCCCCTTCACAAAACAGATAGATCTGACTATATATGTACCCAGTTAAGCTCTATTTGCACAATAATCAGAAAAATAATTGAGGAATTCAAGATGGCAGACATATGGAGTCACTCGAACTCTTGCTCAACTTGGTAAATGTTATTTGCCAAATTTAAAGGGATTATTTTCAGCTTGAAGCAGGCATTTTCTTGGACTGAGCTGTTTCACACTAAAGCTATCATCTTGGGTCAATTTTTGGTCTACTTCAATAATCCTCGACAGAAAACAATGGTTACATAATGGTTTTTATGCCTACTTTAAACCCTACACTACATACAACCAATTCAGTCTGTATACCCATTCGTAACAATTAATATTGTCGATTAATTTATAACCGATTTGTACCCATTTTTGACTTCATTCACCAAAAGGTTACCCTAAATGACCTTAATTTGACTAATTAACACATTATCTATGACTAATTTAAACCTTACACTGCATACAACTAATTCAGATAAACATTCGTAACAATCTGTGGATATTAATTTATGACCGATTTTTACCAAAATGACAATGGACCAAAATCCCTATGCCTTGATCCCTACCAAGCAATGAACTAAATCAGCATGGGTACCCATTTGTAACAAAAAATGCCATCGAAAGTTTTTAAAAGTTTTTGGGATCCTTGGCCGGCCGATTAATATAGGTAAAATGCATAATCGTATTGCGTGGTTTTGATGATGTTCAAATTTATTAGAGGTTTTTTATACATTTTCACTATACAGTTTCACTATTTCCAGTATACACAAACAAAATATAGTGACTGAACAAGAACATAGGAATGTGCAGAGGTTCTTGGGACGTCTTTCCTGGAAATATATACTAATAGGTATCCAATTATATATCAACATTCTGAATTGTAACAATTTACAATGGATTAAAATATTTTAAAATGATAAAATCTGATTGCCAGCTTCAGAATTGTGGAAAATTATTGTCTTCTTTGTAAATATGCTAAATGATTGCATGAACAGCAAATGGACTATTTTATCGCCATTGGATATCTCAATAAAGTAAACAGGCTGCTCGCAATACAAACATGTGACAAAAATGCATTCAAAAGATTGGGATGACTGGTATGATAGGTCATTAAATGAGCAACTATAAATTGACAATGTGGAGTAAAAGTACAGGAGATCCTTGTACACAGATATTGCATATACATTTATACATAAGGTACAATGACTATCATTCAATTTTCCGTGTTTCAAACTTAAGGGAAAATTACAAGTATATACAATTGCTCATGATACATGTATATACCAGTACCACAGTGGGAAACAGAGAGACGATTGGCTGATGACAGAGATTATAGCTGAACACAGCCAATCAAAATATTTCAGAGCAGAGAAGTTAATCCAAACTCTACAACTATACAGAAACACTTACTGATATTGCTAATGATCAAGTTCTACTATGAGATACATGTAAGAAAGTAAGAAATATAAATTCCAA
The DNA here is from genome assembly GCA_036873755.1 of Hanleya hanleyi. Taxonomy (NCBI): domain Eukaryota; kingdom Metazoa; phylum Mollusca; class Polyplacophora; order Lepidopleurida; family Hanleyidae; genus Hanleya; species Hanleya hanleyi. Next base: position 69,674 of record JAVTVY010003779.1, on the reverse strand, counting down.
AATTAAAACATGTGAATAAGCATCCCAGTATCACAGAAAGAAAGCTGTCTATGGTAATTCCCCTAATAATTCGATCACCGTTAGTGCAGCAAAAATGGCTTATATCTGGCAATATTCATCATGGCACCAGCTACAAAGTGTCACATTTTGTCATTATATGACTTTTCTTCAATTTGAATGAAGAAACGAAATGTTACTTTTTCTCTGTGTTTGAATAACAGAGTTGAAAAGTGAACTTACGGTGATTGAATTATTAGGGGAATTACGTAGTGCAGAATGCAGAATAACGGTAGCAATGTGAGCTTACTTCATACAATGAGGTGGGAGATGAGGGGTCAAGAAATCTCACTAATGGTCACACTAGAATATCCAAGACAGAAAGAGACCACAGACCAGACAAAGAACAATATTGATGGAATGACTGGGATGTTAGAGGAAAATCAACCTAGCTGTTGTACAGATAACCATCGTTCACATACATTATTGTGCTCAGTGACATCATCATACATTTGTGCGTTACTGGACATGATTCAAATTGGTCAGTCCCTTGGTTAATTTCACAGACATTAATTGGACAATGAAATCCACTTTGTGGTGGTCACCTCCTGTTTCAGTTATTTTTAAGCCAATTGATCTGATGTCCACAGATTTGATCCCTGCCTCTATTATTTACTGATCTCAAAGTTATTGTTAAATCAACAAAGCATCACCCAATTATGATGAATTGGTTTGTGTGTGTTAGCCTGGTATACAATGTTAATGATTTTCATACAGAAGTTCACTTCTCCTTTCACACTTCAAATTAATCTTGAAATATCAGACCACTGCCAGTATTAAAATTTGAGGTATAAATTTCATCTACATCCAAACATGAGCCAATCGGAACATACCCAAAGTCTGTGTGTAGGGTAACATATTCTCTCAGTACTTAGTTATTTTGTTCCTCTTAATATGGCAGATGGGGTGGCCAAATATACTTGTATGAACAGCCAAACAAATAACCCATTCATACAGCACATTTCAAAATTCAAATCGATTCGAGGTCAAGGACGTTTCTTGTCTGTTTATAAATTCTATTGAACAGAGCCAATGAGCTGACATCATCATGTCAAGGCTAATTTGAAGTGGGAATGAGACGTCTAATTGTGTATGAAGATGGGTATATACAAACAATGCTGGTATATGTCGCTTTCAGTTCATCCTTTGAACTGACACAAGTAGCATACATAAGAACTGGACTGAAGAAATTGTTTATAATTAGAAGAAACTATACATGAGAGGAGGCAATTAGGATTTATATTCAAAAGACTTTCCCCGAGATAATAGAACCAAAACCAAATGATGTATTCACTTAGGTATTCAATAATCTACTTCATACACACCAATGGTACTTCCACTATGAAGCTAATTTTAACCTATTTAAAGTCTAAAGCCAATATTTAACATATGACCCATAAAATACATTTTAACATATACGTAATAAACCTTGATATCAATACATAACACAGATCTGGAGAAATGCCCGTCAGTGGGAATATCTTATCTATATACATCAATAAACCCAAATATACATTGTAGCTTTATTTTACAAAGCTATAAACCGAGCACTCTCCTTTAACAACAAACACCATCACTCGTATATCAGCACATCTTGAGCTCTATATAATTATATCAGGCTACATCCCAAACAAGTGTAGAATTATTCATTAGCTCTTCATACAATTTTTCTATAAGAAAATGCTCTAAATAATCTTGCTTTGTCAATTGATAAGTGTGTTGATATAAGAAACAGAAAGGGTTTCTTAAACAGACTTGGTTAACTGTCTATCTGTTAATGTTCTCGGACAAAGAGACTTGGTTAACTGTCTATCTGTTAATGTTCTCAGACAAAGAGACTTGGTTAACTGTCTATCTGTTAATGTTCTCAGACAAAGAGACTTGGTTAACTGTCTATCTGTTAATGTTCTCAAACAAAGAAATTTGGTTAACTGTCTATCTGTTAATGTTCTCAGACAAAGAGATTTGGTTAACTATCTGTTAATGTTCTCAGACAAAGAGATTTGGTTAACTGTCTATCTGTTAATGTTCTCAGACAAAGAGACTTGGTTAACTGTCTATCTGTTAATGTTCTCAGACAAAGATTTGGTTAACTGTCTATCTGTTAATGTTCTCAGACAAAGAGACTTGGTTAACTGTCTATCTGTTAATGTTCTCAGACAAAGAGATTTGGTTAACTGTCTATCTGTTAATGTTCTCAGACAAAGAGATTTGGTTAACTGTCTATCTGTTAATGTTCTCAGACAAAGAGATTTGGTTAACTGTCTATCTGTTAATGTTCTCAGACAAAGAGACTTGGTTAACTGTCTATCTGTTAATGTTCTCAGACAAAGAGACTTGGTTAACTGTCTATCTGTTAATGTTCTCGGATAAGTATAATGCCCAGCTCTAAATGCCGAGCACTGAATACTATGTATATTATCATGGGTATATATATCAACTCGGCATGAATAGATATACTATGGTGGGTATATATATCAACCATGAATAGGTATATTATAGTGGGTATATATATCAACCATGAATAGGTATATTATATATAGTGGGTATATATATCAACCATGAATAGGTATATTATAATGGGTATATATATCAACCATGAATAGATATATTATAGTGGGTATATATATCAACCATGAATAGATATATTATAGTGGGTATATATATCAACCATGAATAGGTATATTATGGTCAGTATATACCATAAGGTGTAGAGACATTTCGGCATGCGACATTTCTGTGAGCAAAATTTTGGCATGGGGCAACATCTAAAAGTCTTGACTCTTGTCTAGTTGTAGAAGTCTTCAAAAGCCATCTAGTTGTATTAGCCCGACACCAATCCTTTTATGCTGCTCAAGTTGTGGACTATTACTTTGAGATTCCACATCCCACATAACATCGAGTACTGAAACATTCATTTTATTCACATATCGATACAATGAAAAATCTACGCAAGTTTGGTGCATCAAGGGTAGGTAACTCTATACCTATAGTCAGGGAATGTTACGATCTTGAATGTATGTGGATAAACGGATGACGCTGAGCATGAATGAAGAAAAATCCTTTTTCTACATCACAATTTTTCAAATGTCAAGTAATAGAAATGTTCAGAATTCTATTTCCCCAAATGAATCATAATGCTTCGAACATAGAACATGAATAAAAGTATAAAAATGACAAGAAAGCCAGATTTTGCAAACTGGACTATATAAATACAGAACATAGCAGATTATCTTATAATAATCCTAACTTCAAAAGTTATAACAGCTAACCAATCAGATCTTAAATAAATTATACAAGTCTGGATATTCAGAAAAAAAAAAAATAACATCACCTAATGTACTGATCATATATTGAACTTAATACTTTGTTTGAAAAGATTAAAATTACTACAATTTCCTCAATAAAACATTTAACCGTTAGGACAAGAGTGGGTGAAATTGCCGGTGTTTCAAAAGACCATGTGTTGAGATTTTATATCACTTTCAAATCACGATAAGAGCTGCAGTGAAATATCTCTGCTCAAAGTAACATTTACAAGACTGAGTGAGAGCAGGATGAAGATAATATCCTCAATATATATATATATATATCACAGCGATAAATACAATGTTAGAGTTATACCCAACCGAGACAATTCACAATTAGGGATACATGTACATTCTTTACATCACTTTTATATAATTAGGTACATTTTAACAATTAATTGCACTTTTGTCTGATATACATAATACATAATGACACATAGGATTACAATGAAGGGGGGGGGGGGATAAATTACATTATATTTACATGTTTAAAGCTAGTTTATACCATATTTCCAGGCTAATTCTTTGCATACTGTGATTCCATTACGCACGTACCCAAAGCCACCAATAGTTTTTGATTTTCTCAAGGATTGCATAATGTAAGGTGGCTGATGTAAACCTCAGAACATTGACTAATGATATCGGTTAGCCAGTGAGTAAAGAACACATGGGTAGGAGACTACTGTGCAGACAGACAACTGTGAGACAATAACAGTGGACTCTATACCACAGAGTCAAATAGGAAATATCAAATATCATACAGAGTCAAATGGGAAATATCAAATATCACATAGTGTAATCATATATTACACAAACCAATACAAACCATATATGGGAATAATTCAAACGGATTCCTCCAGTATATGGCGGAGACACAAAATCTTATTTTGCACAATCTTTGTGGATTACAAGTTCACAAAATGTTAGACTCCATACACTCCTACATGTAGCCTTAGAACATTTTTTGCAATCCAATCCAATGGAGCAATTCTCCTACAAATTTCCCACAAGTCCAGTCTTAAAATTTCCCCTGTATGTCAATTTCTGACCTTGTCAAAAGAAAATTTGTATCCTTTCTTCAAGTCAATTTCTGACTGTATCTAACTTCTTTTAGTCAAAATCAGACATCTCAAGTTTCAGTCAAAAGTGGACCCACTTCTCATTCAATATACGGTGAGTTCCAGTCAGACATTTTCCTCAACTTCAACTCGGAGAGTATTTCATGGCCATTAATTTAGAGCCCTGTGATCTCTTCATGGCCATTAACACCAGCACTGTTTCCAGAGCCATTACTGGTACCTGCACCAGTCATCATAGTCTCGAATTTGTTCTGCATCTCCTCCTGTAGCTTTTTGCATTTGGCCTCAAACTCTTCAGTCAGTTTACTCGGCCCCTATAACAAGAGAAACATTTGTATATTGTAAATGCCTCATTATTCGAGGGACACTAAACATACAGCATGATACACAGTAACAATATATTTTGATAGAAACTATACTTTCTGCAAAACTCTGTTGTTGTTCCCACACATTAGTGGGCCACAAATATTACAGTAAATGTTTTTCGCTTTCAGGATGGATTAAAATGGGTCGTTTTATCTGAGAAATTTATCAACGATGAATAGACAGGCAACATTTTAGCACGGGACCGCGACTATACTCGACATGGCAACAGTTGTTCCAACATGCTTATGCCAATCATTCTCCCACACACTCTGTCTACACACTCAGACACAGGGAACATGTATCTCTATACGAGAGCGATGGGAAATGCATCCAGTATATCTTGTAAAAGAATTAACAAGTTTTGTGCTAAATTATTATAAAGAAGAGATGGTACAACGTCTTGTTCAGTCGTGACATGCTGAGCCCACTCCACTCTGTTTACTAGCGGATGATGCTAACTGGCCAGGAGCCAAGCGCACAAAAGTTGCCTGCCATTTATATTTCAACCGCAGTTCAATCAGAGGATATATCTGACAGTATTAGGTATACAATCTGACACCCTGAGAATGGTGACTGAAATTCAAGTAAGGTTACTGGAAGAGTAATTTATATATGTAAAAAAACTTATCACCTAACAAAACCAGTCACAAATCCAGTTTGTTGATTATCAATTATATTTGATTACCTTTTGCCTTTCTGACTCATACAAAGCCCAAATCTCACGGAGATTCTTCTCTAAATCCTCCATCCTCTTCTCCAGTATGTCTCGCATCTGTAAACAATCATGAGACTGGTAATTTGTGCTCATCAAAGTGAGTGCGTTAGTGGGTGAATATGATTTAATGTCGCTTTCAACACTATTTCAGTCATATCACAACGTTGGTTCCTATTCCTTTTCACACCCGGGAACCTCATGGATGCCCCAGTTAGTTGCCTCTAACGACAAGCTCTCTGAGGGGCTGAGGCCTATTCTTACCATGACCTGGAGTGTGCACAATGACACCCCAGGTCAATACCCGGGAGTCCCACGGGGCTGTGCTCATCTTTATATGATAACAAACTCATGTGTTATGTAACTTGGTAGGGGTGAAGTAAAGGATCCTGATTTCTTTATTCCACGAGTGTCACAACATCAGTTATACATGTGTGGTACCAGTTAAAGTATTAACCTTGTATTTATGTACCGGTCTCCATAACTGGAATGGATTGAGGAGTTCTCCAGGGTAAAATTCCTCAAAGGTAGGATTTGAATTACCCTGTAGAAAGTGAATAATAATCTTCGTGCCTTCACTGGCATATTAAAAAAGACCCTGAGAAAGTTTGATCGTCTGCGTTGACTTTTTAACGCAGTCATTGATCTCCATGTTACTAAGTCAGCCAGTGTGCACGAAACCATGCCCCCTGCATGTCCCACTAAATGCGATTTCTCTTGTTGAGTTTCGATGACTATTTACACTCTTCTCAATCACTCGGGGAAACAGGTCAGGGTCAGAGTTTGCCGTGAGTTCTTCGACTGGCATGCTTCACAGCGATTGGATAGAGTGGCGGGGTAGTTAAGATGCCATGGCGTACAACCCAGACAATTATAATCCGCCCCATCAGGATCTTCTGAGTAAGTGACTATTGGCTGCAGAGTGTATACTACAGCTAGCATGGCTAAAGGCACGCAGCATATGATTTTGGTCCGCACCAGAGGGTAGATTTAAATGACAGGTCAGTGTTAATTGGAAGTGATACATGATGATTTGGTAATGTATTTCATAGATTTATTGATGAAATCCTCATATCAAAGATTTGGGAATACATAGAGGTTATGTTGTGTCTTCTGCATCAGCATCTTTTGCGTTGTGGCTAGGAAATTCTTGACTTGACAGGAAGAGTATATGTGATATTGTGACATGCAGATTTTTTGTCGTTTTCTTATCGTTTTTGTCGCTGTCTAGATTTTGTTACTAAAGTCTTGTGGGTTTTATATGTCAAATGTATCTCAGATTGAATAAAATATGATTTGAAAACAAGAGTTGGAAATTTTCTCTGATTTCTCAGTACTCACCTTCTGTCTCTCTTGAACAGCCAGTGTGATGTGTTTCTGTTGAGCTTCCCTCTTTATTCTACAAACAGAAACAGTCATGTATGATAACAACACAGAAGATGAAATACTAATTGGTTCAGAAATTGAGCAGGGATTTTATTTAATTGTGCTGAACATTGACACTTTCATTATATGAATCTTCATTTTAAACACAAACCGTGCAATGCACTGAAAACCCCTCGGCCTTGAAGATATTTAAATAGGGCCCTGATTGACAAACACACATTTGATGGCACAAGCAATTGGTGAAAAATTGACAGCTTAACCTAGCGACCGAATATGATATTCCTACGAAGTAGGCTACCATCTGCAAATTGTCCGGTAGTCAGTCAGTCCATACGAGACCTTTCATCCACAAAATAAGGAGAACCGTTGACATTAGAATCTTGATTTTTTGCATGAAGGTGCATTAGGGGACTGTTACCAGCAAGTTCTGAGCTGAACTACTTTTGATGAAAATTTCTGGTGATTTTGATGAAAATCACTGGTGATTCTGACTTGGGCCGTGCCCATCTTAATATAGGCAGGATTTCAACTTGGGGCGGGGGGATTTCCAAGAGCTCAGTGCGCGTCGGGAGTCCTAATGCCTACCCTACTTCGTAGGTCCTGTTAGTCACACTGCTCATGTGGGTCAATCAGACTAACAATTTGTAGAACTGTTTCTGTGTGATGGTGGTAATGACAAAACAGACTTGGACATTGTGTACCTACATAAGCACACTACTCCAACACACCACATACATGTATGTGTGCAGTGTAAGTTCAGTAAGACTAGGCCTTACCATTCTTGAGTTATGGTGGTTAAAACTCAATAGGTGACAAACGGAGCATGCAACCCAGTGACACTACAACACAGGTCAAACTTAATTTGTGATAAACTTCTGCTCTATGACCACATGTACGTGTTTGGTATGCAAGTTTGGTGCTTCAGATAATTAAATGGTGACAAATTGACCTGGTGTTCCGAAAAAATGGGCCAATCTCACTGATTTTCGATGGGCCACATGCAGTTGCAATGTAAGATTGATGTACCTAGACATATTCCCTCTTGCGATATCTTCTATCAAACAGAATTGTTTTGAGAAATATTAAACCATTTCTTCAGACTGGTCCCCGTAATGGACCATTTACCTTGAGAGTTCCTGTTTCTCCTTGTGTTTTTTAGCCAACATCTTCATGTCCTCACGGTTCTGGACTTCCATTCTCTTCTTGAGATCAAGCACCTCACTATCATGTACCTCGATCAGCCTCTTCTTATGGTTGGTATGGTTCTGTTCGATACCTGATTTCAGAGCATCATAGACCGAGTCATGGTGACGCAGGTGAACGTCCAGCTCAGCCTTGTACTGGTCTTTATACAGGGCCACTGTCTCCTCCATCTGAGACTTACGACTGTCCTTTAACTGTGAATACATCAAATAACATTGTGGTAGGGTTCACTTGTGAACACAATCAATAAAGCTCTTAATTCAAACATTTTGTATTTTTTCAGCCTATAGTCACTGATAGTGTCCAAATTATTTCCACAATTAAGTTGCTCTACTATGTGTTAGCACTGAAAAGTATCATTGATACAGAGTTTTATATTTCACAGAGTTAGTCTGTAAGTGAACACAGGAAAGAAGCAATCAGAGTTTGCTTAATTGTATGCCCCCCATTACGCTTTAGGGAGCTTCTCGACTTTGGGGCACACTGCGAACGGCATATTAGCGTGACGAGAAGAGCGGCATGTTATGCCCATTTGACGAGTGTAGGAACAGGCTGCCATACCGTCCGGATCGGCCCCGAGTTCCTCTATCAGAACGGCATATGAAGAACGGCATATAAAGAATGGCATATGAAGAACGGCATAGGTGTTTAAAAAGTCTCAATGTCGGATCAGGCGGTGCTCGATTCTTCTGCAGCGCTTCTGATAACAGTATACCGGGGCGAGAAGAAAAGGAGTGAGAAGAAAAGGTTGTTGGGTCGGTCTAATATAATTTGTTCCGCATTTTACTCCATCACGTTTAGGCTCACACAAAGACTCACGAAATACAATTCACAAAGGATATCTAGGTTGTATTGTCCTCTGTTGTTCGGGATGGTGTATATACCTTTTCAACCAGATGTCTTGCGCCAAATCTTTGCCATGTTTAGGTCTTTTTTTTTATGCTCAAATTGACAAATAGAGGGGGAGAGTGGCATTTACTGTTAAGTATAAAGTAAGAGAATAGTTGTGTCAGCAAAGTTCGTTATCCATAACAATTCGTTTGGTTACTAGTCCCCTACTTCTAAAATGTCTATCAAAGAATTATTCGTACAGTATTACATTGTTTACAAGCAACAGAGTTTATTCAATGATGACTCCAGGTTAAGCATTTATTGTACAGCAAATTGGAATGTTTTATCCACTGTTTTGTTGTGTTATCAATCATAAACGCGTAACCCCCATATGTCCCCCAGGTAATAATTGAATCAAGCCTCTGTGTCAATTAAATAGCCTGTACATCTCCGCTTGCATGGGGCCTAACAAAGGGGCGTATGCACACTGGGTAACTGCACTCTGGATAAGACGAAGCCTCTCATCATAAAATAGTCTTGTTTAATTGTAATGAATATCTTCCAACATTTATCCAATGATTATGTAAAACGGTTACAATATTTAATTTTATATACAAATGTTGCGTGATTTACCTGTAGTATCAATAAATACGAAGCTGCGCATCTGAAAACCCCTCGGCTCTGGGCGCCAGCCATTCATAATGTATTCAATTTGAAGCAAGACTTCAGGAACACCAAGCAGTCAAGTGACAAATATACAGATTATGAAAAAATTTGCCATTAGAAATGGCCTCTAAGGTTTATGTCCAATCAGAGAAGTCGGTATTCATTACATAAGTCTGTTGATGCATCGATGATGTATACCAATTTTGTCATAGAGCATTTGAAAATTATCAGAGATAGAGATCATTAATGATTTCGCATAAATTAAAGATGGCCGCCCATCCTTCCCACCACTCAGAGAAACTGATGTGGTTATTCATTGCAAGTGTCTTGATACATGGATGCTGTATACCAAGTTTCATATAGAACACTGAAATGGTATCAAAGATATACATCATCAAAGATTTTGCATAAATTAAAGATGGCCACCAAGGTTTCCGCCCAATCAGAAACACCAGAACTGCCATTTATCGTAAGTCTATTGATGCATCGATGATATATGCCAAATTTTACATCGAGCACTCGAACGGTATCAGAGATAGAGATCATTAATGATTTCGCATAAATTAAAGATGGCCGCCCATCCTTCCTGCCACTCAGAGGAACTGATGTGGTTATACATTGCAGGTCTCTTGATACATCGATGCTGTATACCAAGTTTCGTATAGAACACTTGAATGGTATCAAAGATATATATCATTAAAGATTTTGCATAAATTAAAGATGGCCGCCAAGGTTTCCACCGAATCAGGGAAACTGGTTTGGTCATTCCTTTGAAGTTTCTTGATGCATCGATGATCTATACCAAGTTCACACACGGAACAGTGAAATGGTACCTAAGATACACAAGATTAATGATTTCGCATAAATTAAATATGGCCGCCAAAGTTTCCAACCAATCAGGTCCAGATTCAATAGCGTTCTGGGTCATGAGCATATGGATGTGCAGTGCAAGTTTGGTGTGCCTAGGGTAAGTCGTTCTAAAGATATCTTGGTAACGAGAAAGCTGTGATGGTTTCGCATAAATTAAAGATGGCCGCCAAAGTTTCCAACCAATCAGGTCCAGATTCAATAGGGTTCTGCGTCGCGCGCATACGGATGTGCACTGCAAGTTTGGTGTGCCTAGGGTAAGTCGTTCTGAAGATATTGGTAACGAGAAAGGAGTGACGGACGGACGGACAGACAGACGTACATGACGACGACAATACCCTTCGGCCAAATTTTGGCCGAGGGGTAAAAACTCCAATGTCATGTATGTCGAGGGAGCCAGTATTTCATTTCTTCAGATTTGCTACAAGTCTCCTGTTCATTTTGACTGCAGCACAGGGAGCAGCTGGTATTTCATTTGAGCTATCGGGAGATGGCTTAGACATTGATGCTGGTCCACCTGAATATCCCCATTGAGCCTCTTTGTGCACACAATCTATGGTGAATCTGCTAGTTAAGCCTCGCTGTGATAATTGTTTGGGTAAATGGAACAAATGTATTGCTTTTTTCATTACAGCAGCAAAGTAATGAATGGAAACGAAATGAACACAAAAACTGTTATTTTCTTTTAGATTGCAGTGAATATATAGCCAATAATGATGTGTCCAGTCAGAATCTTTAATTTGTATACAAGATTAGCAGGTTTGAAGTGAGACCAGCCAGCCTGTCAAGGGTTATACAATCGGTCTGCATATGAAAACTGATCCAACACTCCGCCTTGTTGGCACATCACAAACGATTTGGGCTGAAACTGGCTCTAGCTAATTTGAATAATAATAGTTTTCTCTGGACTGGATAACTCATGATGATTCGTGTAGTCTTAAATGTCTCCATTCCAGGCAGGATCAAAGCACTTCCTCTCTTGAACTCTCAGTACTTTCTAGTGCCAAAACCGGGCTGCAATATTGGACACATTTACATATCAATGGACCAGTCCTGCATCTGGGGTGAAAAATGGGTTTATCTCTGCTTGGCATCACCAACTGCATGGGAATTTGCCAGCTAAAAGAGGTTCAAATGGGGACGTTCTGAAGAGTAGAAGTCGCTGATAATCCAACCTGGCTCATTCTTGCAATCTTTCCATGGATGCCAGCAAGTCATTCTATCACACAGCTATGTAAACACCAATATTTTCAAAACCCTTTAAGTAAACTGTGTATTAGCCTCGAGCTAGTCTTTGCTATAATTGCTTTCAAATAACAGATGTCTCCATTTTATTGGGAATGGATATGAGAGCTATGACGGCAATGAATAAGTCGTTCCAATTGAACTTAAAAAAAAGGATGTTCACTTTTGTATATTTATATTCTGACGCTCTCGTGGCGAGCTGATTTTAATGGGGTAGTGTTAATTTTCTGATGGTCTGTCGTCATTGAATTACATTGGTTTCGTAAAGCCCTCTAAAATACATTTAAGACTCTTATTTAGGATATAGCAAGCTGAAAATATTGTAAATGGGTCTGGAACACAGACCCAGATATTTTAATGATTATGTATGTTTATTAATTGGTCGTGGTGTCAATTGCCATAATCTGTAGTTTGGAGCCTTGATTAAATCATCGATCACACACTGATGTTATGATCACACTTCAACAGATCCTGTTACCTATTATAATTGACTGCCATGTAGGCCTAACCATATCAGTATCTTAATCAACAAACTCTTTCTCCATGAATGCTTAACGTTTAAGGGCTCAGCTCTCCAAACAACACTGAATGGTGATATCAAAAACAGTTCATATACCCCAGTTTACATATATAAATCTTCAAATTAGAGCTTGAGATGTCATTGTTCATATCAATGAAATGATACACGCCCACGTCAATAAAAAATATATATAACTCAATTGAATAGATAAATCCACATTTTTGTCATAATTTGCAAAAATATTAAATAGATAATTCTTTAATTTCATTGTTATAATCAGATATTTTCAAAATATTTGTTTTTAAATAGTGTATTCCACCCACACAACTTAAATTCTGTTACAACAAAATGCTACACCATTAAACCAAATCAGAAGACCACTTCAGTATTTTTTAGCTAACATATTAATTCGGAATCGCCTGTTATGACCTGCCGTCACAAAAGTCACGCAGTCGTATTCCCAAGACAGACGTCATTTGCATATGAAAGCATGTCCATTTTATTGTGTGGGAGAAGCCAAGGCCAAGAGATGTGCTGTATTGGGACAACATTCGTAACTTTCAACAAATATGCAACAAATTATAAAACACGAAAGAGCAACTCTGGATGAACAAAGTTCCAGTCCTGTTACAATATCGCAATTTGATTTCTCAAGCATCAGCCCAGGCTTACTTTTAAACAATTCCCACGGAATGACTGAGCCAAATCTGCATGTCGTGGTATTTTCATTAATGAGGTCGAGTGTCAATTTCAGGTAGTCTAACTTTCTTCTTTGTCAATTGATAAAGTTGAAAGACCACGGGAAATCACAAAACATTTGTGTTTATCAATTAAAGTACATCTCTTGCATACACAATCATTGGATAATTGTTGGAAGATATTTACTTGTTTTATCTTGTTGGAAAGCGAGACCATCGTTCGATGTAGAGTGCAGTTACAAAGTGCACACGCCCCCTTGTTAGGCCCCATGCAAGTCCAGGCGTGCGGTACAAACTATTAATAGACACGCGAGGCTGATTCAACACTTCGGGGGACATTGAGGGGTTCGGAGTTCACGTTTGATAAAATTAATCTGTTTAATTAATAACTAGATTTTCTAAATTAAAAACTCTCACATTCAATACCAAAGGAAATATAAACACCAACTTTAGTTTCACGTAAAGCTGCAATTCATATGGACAGTATGAAGAGACTGTGACACAAATTAACGGTTTGTTCCTACGACATTTGTGTTTGTCGACACAATATTCTGCAAAGACCGTTATCATACTGCAATTTTTTCGCGTACAGCTGCATTCGTATGGACAGTGTGAAGAAACCTTGACATAATTCAATGGTTTGTTCCTACGACATTTGTGTTTTTGTTTGTCGACATAATATTTTGTAAAGACCGTTATAATATAGCAATTTCATTTCACTCCGGCTAATTCAGTACCAGGTGATCACTTCCAACCATATAAAAACGACATATGAGCATGCATGATCGTACGGTAATTTCCCTATTAATTCGCGATGTAGTGATGAAACTCACCACTCCAAAAATTGGCTACTTTCGAATTATTTCTTGAGCCAATTCTAGAAAAACGCGAGTGTTCGAATTAAATGTCGCGCCGACTTTCACGGAGAATCCAAAATGGCGGACCGCTTCGCCGTGGTCGTAGTGATCGTATTTATTAACGTGTATTAACTTTGAGATCTCACCATAGTTTCCATAAAATGCAGTGTATGATGTCAGAAAATCTCCTCTATCCTGATAAAGGCGACTAATTTTATTCGAGGAAGTCAAGCATATTTATCGAGTGACAAGTTCAGCACGATCATGCAGATTTTTGAGCTGACGTCCGTAAATTCGCGTCCATAATAACATCGTAAAAGTAGGCCAAAACATTGAACGTATTCCTTCCTTTTGTTCAGTATTAGCTATGATCTATATTATGAAACCTAACTGACATGGAATTGAATGAATATTCTATATATATAAAACTATACACATATTAGAGTATTCCATGTTCGAGTCGTTCGGTATGTCGACGTTGTTGTTGTGAACCCTGAAAATGAACCAACGGCAAATTTATGTAGGATTATATCACGAAGTTTTAGACAGATTAGCGGACTGTCATAGACTTTTTGGTCTTCATTGTGCATGATTTTACACACACCATCCAGGACTTGAATAAATATCCCGGACCTATGACACGAAATTAATGTAGAATTAACGGCGGATTGTACAAGAGAACCGAGTGTCAGTCGGCAATACACGTTTCGATTTGTTTGTTTCAAGTATGAGAATATCTATTACGGTACCGGTACTGTAACAGTTTACTAAAAGTATAGGTCGAAGTATGATATCGTTCTGAATATTAATGAAATACTGTTATGTTCTCATCTCCGAAACTTTACCTAATTCATTCACAATAAAATATTTAACAAAACCGGAAAGAGTAAGTCTTTATGATAACCGTATTTGAACAAAACAGAGCACATGCAGAGATGATTGTTGTCGGCGCTTCACATCGCGAAATTTGTTTGTGTCCCCTTGTGGGAAAACTGACGTTTGTCAACTGTGTGATTTCCTGTCTATGTTTCATTAAACGATAGGTGTATTTTGTTAAACTTTTTCATTTTAAGTTTATCTAATTATCTAAATAAGCAGGTGTGTTTTGCCTTATGGCCAGTGTCACAGTTATTGAATTTGGTGTTATATAAGCTCAACTGAATCACAAACTCAGTATTACATATTTCTCAGACCCTAAAACACCGCCAAGTAAAATTTTATATGAGAAGTCACAATGGCTGCTGTGCCTGTTCCATCAACATATTCATTTGACTCTGTGGTTCGTGGATATCACGTTTACCGCTTCTTCTGGAACAGACCTTTCGCGGGAGAAAAGCTGCAGCTAGATATTGACATGGATTGTCCAGCTTCCAAGGACTTGCATGCTGTCGCCGTTAAGAAGAAGAATAAAACCGTTGGACATGTTCCTGCAGATATCTCGAAGATCGTGAAGTATTTCTTGATTTATGGAGGAGAGGCAGAAGACAGAATGCATCATCCCTGATTTGAGATTTGGCCCGACTGCAGCTTTTCTATAATTTATAAATATACACTCAGTAAATATAACCGGATCCACTTCAGAGAATATACAGAAATCGACATCTCAATTAACTGGTAAATTAGACCGATCTATGTAAGTTGTGATTGTATTCTGGTCGAAGAATCATGGCGAAAAAATCTACCAAATGTACAATCCCGTTTCTCAACGGTTTAGTGAAATTAATTCAGCCTTTCAGAGAATCTAGTTGAGGAAAGTTATAAAATATATCCATATGCTCAATATCATGATGCTTTTGTCCGTGCAGTACTGAGAACCATATGTGGATGGATTTATTCCATTTTTCTAAAAAAAAATCTAAACAACACTAATATCGAAATTACAACCGCGGCATGCGATTGTTGATTCCAGGTCAGATCGATAGCCGGCTTCATCTGAAAATATATTAGCATAAAATGTATTCTATTTTATCACCAACGTATAAAAGTTAAAGGGGGCATGAATTAATGAGGGACGATGAAGACTTCAACAGAAAAGGAGCGCCATGAAAATTTCCTTAGACCGTGTCACGTCGATCACCGTTGTCGGTGATTTTTATGTTCCGTTCAAACATAATTCATTCGCATGCAGTTCTGCCTTCTCGGAAAATATTCACCGTGTTTTTCAAATAAAGGAATGCTGGTTTAAAGAAAGATATTTGATATACGAACGGCTGGAAACTGAAGAATGATTCAATAGCGGGCCGTGTGCAGACACTCGACCACGTGCGGGGACTACCGTATATATTTTTCCCGACTGCGGCGAAACGCGATCAAGTTAGGATAAAATTACAGGACTGCGGAGTTAATTGAATCAATTTTATTCCTTATAGACTGTAAGTAATAGTAATTCAGTCTGATTATATTGTACCATTCCCTGTTGTTTCTCTGCGCTTACAAATAATAGCATACGCCGATATACTATACGAGATTCTAGTAACACATTCACTTTACTTTCATCGACACGAACTCCGTGGCGAAAACGGGAGTGTTCGAATTTATTGTTTCACGGATATTAAAAATGCTCCCGTGTTCGCTTTATTAAGATGGACAAAATCACGACAGCGGAAAAATCGGCCGTTTTCGAATTAAGTTTGGAAGGTGAATTAATAGGGAAATTACCGTAGTCTATATTTTTCTGTTTCTGCTCTTTTAGACAGACAACACATTATTGCATTAAACGAAAATCTCGGCTTTTAAAATGAGTCCGACTCCGCCTCTGGTATTAAACAACACAGAAGCAGATAAGCTGGGAATTCGCCATAAACCCAACCCGGTTAGGACGACGAACGGCACGGCATGCCATGCCGTTCTCGAGGAGAGAGAGCGGCATAGGCCGCCCCGTTCGGATCTACCCACTATGCCGACCAGAGCTCTGAGACAGTCATGCCGTACACCGTTCCAATCGCCCTGATATGCCGTTCCTATGAAGGAATGCATGCCCCAAAGTCGAGAAGCTCCCTTAGTCCGACACTGCCCCGCCATTGTTCTGTTCTGTATTGGTCGGTGGAGGCCTAATTTGGATAATTATAAAAATTCTGTTTCAGTCACTTTTTTCGCCATGCCTCGCATAATACATATTCCAAGTATCAAGTCGATCGACCAACAAGTGATAATACAATGTTTTGATGCAAGATTGTCACCAAATCTGAAAATGTGACCTGGTTATGAGACCTACATTCCTTGGAGCATATTATGGTGAAATACATACAATATTAACTGAGATCCAGCCCAGACAAGTCCCACTCACAGAGATTTCAGGAAAGAAGGGCCACAACTCTTGAAAATATAACCGAAACTCTACGCTGCACAACTACGAGGCACTGGCCACATTTCATGCAAGTTTCAATCCTGTCCATCTAATATTAACCAAGATATTATTATATAATTCGGACGTCTATGCGAACTAATGATAGCTTTTGTTTCTTTTTCATTTTTTTTTATTGTGCAACATTGTAACGATCGTCAACAACAATAAAACATTGTGGAGAAATCGTTAAAATGTTGCATAATTACCCCTCTTCAAAATGCAAAATTTTATGTTGCATAATTACCCCTCTTCAAAATGCAAAATTTTAATGAAAAACTGCATAGGAAGAATCGTTTCTTATAAGAGAAATTGCATATTGAAAAGGGTATCCTACTATGAAGAATCACATTTTCATTATGTGAGAAAGAAAAAATCTTGTGTCTAGTGGCACAAGTCAACGAAAAAAAGAAAAAGACATACAAGCTATCATTTGTTCGTATGGACGGACAGACAGACGAACAAAGCGATCACTATATGCTCTCCCCCCTCTAATTGGGGGGGGCATAATAATCTTAATCTAATTCCTCAGAACTACTTAAAATTGTTACATGTTGGATCATTTAATGCCCAGTCCCTATACAATATATCAACTGTAGGTGTATGTGTACAGTACCTTCCCTTCCTGTTCCTTGAATAGTTCTCCAATCTATTTGTAAATGACTAGCCTCTATACAATATAGTACCTTCCCTTCCTGTTACTTGAGTAGTTCTCATGTCTGTTTGTAAATGACTAGCCCCTATATATCAACTAAAGGTGCACGTGTACAGTACCTTCCCTTCCTGTTACATGAGTAGTTCTCCAACCTGTTTGTAAATAACTAGCCCCTATATATCAACTAAAGGTGCACGTGTACAGTATCTTCCATTCCTGTTACTTGAGTAGTTCTCCAACCTGTTTGTAAATAACTAGCCCCTATATATCAACTAAAGGTGCACGTGTACAGTATCTTCCCTTCCTGTTTACTTGAGTAGTTCTCCAATCTGTTTGTAAATGACTAGCCCCTAAAGAATATATCAACTAAAGGTGTATGTGTACAGTACCTTCCCTTCCTGTTACTTGAGTAGTTCTCCAATCTGTTTGTAAATGACTAGACCCTATACAATATATCAACTAAAGGTGTATGTGTACAGTACCTTCCCTTCCTGTTCCTTGAGTAGTTCTCCAATCTGTTTGTAAATGACTAGACCCTATACAATATATCAACTAAAGGTGTATGTGTACAGTACCTTCCCTTCCTGTTACTTGAGTAGTTCTCCAACCTGTTTGTAAATGACTAGACCCTATACAATATATCAACTAAAAGTGAATGTGTACAGTACCTTCCCTTCCTGCTACTTGAGTAGTTCTGCAATCTGTTGTAAATGACTAGCCCCTATACAATATATCAACTGTTGGTGTATGTGTACAGTACCTTCCCTTCCTGTTCCTGGAGTAGTTCACCCATCGGTTTGTAAATGACTAGCCCTCATATAAGATATCGACTGTTGGTGTATGTGTACAGTACCTTCCCTTCCTGCTACTTGAGTAGTTCTGCAATCTGTTTGTAAATGACTAGCCCCCATATAAGATATCGACTGTTGGTGTATGTGTACAGTACCTTGCCTTCCTGTACCTGAGTAGTTCACCCATCTGGTTATAAATGACTAGTCCCAATATAAGGTATCAACCGTAGGTGTATGTGTACAATGCCTTCCCTTCCTGTTCCCCCGAGTAGTTCCATCTGTTTGTAAATGAATAGCCCCTATATAAGGTATCAACCGTAGGTGTATGTGTACAATGCCTTCCCTTTCTGTTCCTCGAGTAGTTCCATCTGTTTGTAAATGAATAGCCCCTATATAAGATATCAACTGTAGGTGTATGTGTACAGTACCTTCCCTTCCTGTTCCTTGAGTAGTTCCATCTGTTTGTAAATGAATAGCCCCTATATAAGATATCAACTGTAGGTGTATGTGTACAGTACCTTAACTTCCTGTTCCTTGAGTAGTTCACTCATTTGTTTGTTGGTTTCATGTTGTGCACCCCCCACACTACCCATTTTGGATGCCTTCTTCATCTGTTTGCCATGAGATTTCTCCAGAGATGAGCGAGCCTTTATCTGATTCATCAGAAATCGTTCTTCCTGAAGTTCCTGAGCCTCTTTCTGGGCATCACGTTCCTATACAAGAGAGGGAATAACGCTTAATAATAAGACTTGACCCTGGCCATATACAAGAGAGGGAATAACGCTTAATAATAAGACTTGACCCTGGCCATCTAAAAACCCTACATTGCAGAGCTGTACTATCTTAGCTGTATTACACCCTGCAATCAACTGAAAAATTATCTCTTTCATGCGGATTGAAACTGTCCGGCATGTATGGGCCCATCAAATAAGAACTTGTCCAATTGGCTCATCAATGCCAGCTGGGGAACTTTATCCTCTGATCAATGTTATGTTTCTTGCATACATCACTTCACTCTCTAAGACTGGTAAGATGGCCATGACAACTCACCTTCTCCTGCTTCCGTTTGAGACATTCTATGTCCTTACTTCTTTTAGCTAGAGCTTTCTGGTGAACCTTGGCCTGTTTGATCTGCTCTAATGGTGTGGGTGTGATCATCTCAGGGTCTGTAACAACATGACCATACATTCTGTGTTAAATTGAAACTATTCATCCATTCAATATCAGTACCAGTGCATGTAAATTTATATCAGATCAAATATGCAGAAAACCTCGGGGTAGCTTTACAACTTGTGCATTCAATTACCTACTGTAGAGGATCTTGAGAGTAAATTAACTACTTGGTTGATCAGCGTTAATGAATAAATATACATGTAATTTTGAAATTAACTACAAATTGTACAAAACATTCATAACAGATCAACTCGTCATTAATAGCCTAGCTGTACAAAGTGAACTTGATTTCAAACCATGAATATTACAGTTGAAACAGACAGTAAGGCAAATTACAAGCTCTTCATCTGATATTATAAAACTCGTAGAAAATAGTTTATCATATTAAAATTAGTAGTGGCTTACCATTGAGTTTGGTTGTTGTTATAAGTGTTTGACTCATTGTACCATTCTCCATCCCACTGACAGTTGACATCATCCTGGTGACTGGTGCTGAATAAAGGTTAGATTAATTACGATATACCAGTGTTATTTTTATTCAGACAATCAGGGTACGGCATGTGGAAATTCCATCCAATGTTAAGTAAATGTACAAAACTTTGGCTAGCAGAGTTGTTACTTCCAATCTTTTTGTATGTAATGCTTACCAGTACCAATGTTAGTCAAATTGAATATACATTAAATGCTATTGTTTCCGACAGAAAGTCATCCAACTAATCGAAACTCTTCTGAATACATGGCAGTGTGACTAACGTCACAGGATCTACGATGTAGGGTAGGCATTAGGACTCCGACGTGCACTGAACTCTTGGAAATCCCCCCGCCCCAAGTTGAAATCCTGCCTATATTAAGATGGGCACAGCCCAAGTCAGAAGCACCAGTGATTTTCATTAAAAATCACCAGAAATTTTCATCAAAAGTAAATCAGCTCAGAACTTGCTGGTAACAGTCCCCTAATGCACCTTCATGCAAAAAATCAAGGTTCTAATGTCAACGGTTCTCATTACTTTGCCGATGAAAGGATTCGGATGGACTCACTCACTGACTGACTACCGGACAATTTGCATATGGTAGCCTACTTCATAGGAAACATGAGGCAGCACCTAAAAGGTGCAACAATCCCTCAGCCAGACAGTTTTAGTCAGTGTATATTGGCACACAATGAATGGAAAATGCATATATAAAAGCCTGAAAGATTTGGTTGAATGCAGAAGATGCTTTAGCTGTGGCTTGTAAAAGCTTAAAATATGATAAATTCAGTGTGGGATGTTGGATGCACTGGAGAACTATAATAAATAATTTGACATATCACGTGCAAAAAATATGGCGGAAGAACAAAAATATTCTGAACAAAAACAAAAGGCTTCAAGCCATTCTTGCTTTGAACCCTAATAATAATCTGAACAATAATAAAAGTCTTCCGATTTTCAGTGGGAGCCAAGTAATACAGAGTTTTTGATAGGAATACGGAGCTGCGCATCTAAAACCCCTCGGCTCTGGGTGCCAGCCATTCACAATCTATTAAATTTGAACCATACTACTTTGAAAACATCAGGAACATCAAGCAGTCAAGTGACAAATATACAGATTATCAAAAAACTTGCAATCAGAAATGGCCGCAAAGTTTTCTGTCCAATCAGAGATACTGGCAGTCATTTCTTGTCTCTTGATCTATCTATGATGTATACCAAGCATCATACTGAACACTTGAACAGTATCAAAGGATATATAGATCATCAATGATCTTACATAAATTGAAAACGGCTGCCAAGGTTTCCATCCAATCAGAGAAAACGGTTTAGTCATTCATTTTTAGTCTCTTGATGTATTGATGATGTATACAAAGTCTTGCATGAAACACTTGAACAGTACCAGAGGTATAAATTTTGCATAAATTAAAGATGGCAATCAAGTTTTTCACCTAATCAGAGAAACTGGTTGTCATTAATTGTAGTTTCTTGATGTATCGATGATTTATAGTTTCATATGAAGCACTAAAATTGTATCAGATATAGATCATTAATGATTTTGCATAAACTAAAATGGTCGCCAAGATTTCCGCCCAATCAGAGAACTAGTTCTGTCATTCATCGTAAGTCTTTTGATGCAATGATGATGTATATCAAATTTTACATTGAGCACTTGAATGGTATCAGAGATCGAGATCATTAATGATTTTGCATAAATTAAAGATGGCTGCCTATCCTTCCCGTCATTCAGAGGAACTGATGTGATTATTCATTCCGAGTCTTTTGATACATCGATGCTGTGTACCAAGTTTCATATAGAACACTTAAATGGTATCAGAGATATACATCATTAAAATTTTGCATAAATTAAAGATGGCCGCCAAGATTTCCGCCCAATCAGAGAAACCAGTTCTGTCATTCATCATAAGTCTCTTGATGCATCGATGATGTTTACCAAATTTTACATCGAGCACTTGAACGGTATCAGAGATAGAGATCATTAATGATTTTGCATAAATTAAAAATGGCCGGCCATCCTTCCCGCCTCTCAAGAAGAACTGATGTGGTTATTCATTGTAAGTCTCTTGATACATCGATGCTGTATACCAAGTTTCGTATAGAGCACTTCAATGGTATCAGAGAAATACATCATTAAAGATTCTGCATAAATTAAAGATGGCCGCCAAGGCTTTCACCCAATCAGGGAAACGGGTTTGGTCATTCCTTTAAAGTTTCTTGATGTATCGATAATCTATACCAAGTTTCACACTGAACAGCGAAATGGTTTCCGAGATACACAAGATTCAGGGTTTCGCATAAATTAAAGATGGCACACAAAGTTTCCACCCAATCCGGTCCAGATTCTATAGGGTTCTGGGTCACGAGCATATGGATGTGCACGGCAAGTTCGATGTGCCTACGGTAAGTCGTTCTAAAGATATCTTGGTAACGAGAAAGCTGTGATGGTTTCGCATAAATTAAAGATGGTCGCCAAAGTTTCTAACCAATCGGGTCCAGATAGGCTTGTGGTTGACCACCCAACAATCCTGCATACCAAATTTGAAGTCTCTAGAAGCAACGGTTTGGCTTCTAGACCGGTCACAAGAATTGTTGACGACTGGACGACCGGACGACCGTACGACCTGACGTACATGCCGACGACAAGACCCCGCAGCCTAATAGGCTGAGGGGTAAAAACAGGACTAAAATGGATTAACCTACACACATCCCATCAGCAGTCATTTTTCAATTTAATGACTGCAGAGAGAGAGAGAGTTAATTTAACCTCATGTTGAGCAATATTAGTGACTGGACATACCATTACAAGAGGATGTACTGCCCTGACTGAAAGCTGATGAAGAACTCTCTTGTTTGGAAAGGGAGATATGTGAGCTGGTCATGGTCCGTACAGCCTTAGGGTTCCCATTCACCTTCTCGTTGTCTACGAGACTCTGCACACTGCCACGGTTTTTAAGCGATGGGTGCTGACGACGAGAATCTTTCCTTTCTTCAAATGGCATGGGCGAGTTAGCCGACACTTCACCACGACTGTCTTCTGCTTCTTGAGATGCCTGTGTAAATCAGATTCCAAATATAATGCTGTACAAAGGTAGCAAGGAAGCATCGGAGATTGCTTGGAAGTATGACCCCCTTCCCCAAATAACAGGCTTCCATCATAATATACCACCAACTGGTGTGAAACACACAAACATTGCAATACAACAAGAAGGTACATAACATTGCATTATGACAAGAAGGCACATGTTGTAGTCTGTATGCAGAAATGTCAACAATTGTCAACTTCTCAGGAGAAAAGGCCATACTACATTTGGATAGGTATAATGTATTGCATTAACTCAGGTGTTGCATACAATGAAGTACATGAACTCTGGAGTGACCAGTACTCTTTACTCAAAATCATTATTAGTTACAACATAGGGGCAAAACAAAAGTAGAAGTCATGTTTGATAGTACTGGTAATCTGGTCATTCAAGTGCGATGCAATCTTCTCACTGGAAGTCAGGACCATATGAGAATGAGAGCCACGTGAATGAACAAGATATTATTGACAGACAGGATAAAGGGTCATATCTCTGTGAAAAATCATTAAAACACATCAAACCTGACAGTGCAGGTACAAGGTACTAGGCATCTGCCATGAAAGTTTCCAAATTGTCCACCAATTAGTAACGGAGATATGATCCGGTCAAGTTTGACCACACAGATGGACGGATGGATGGATGGACAAAGTGATTGATTCTTGCTACAGGTTGGTGTTCATACAGCAAACAAGCTAGCCTAGTGAGTACAAGCACACAAACTGTCACAACAAAATACTCCAACTAGCTATTACTAACAGTAATGTACACAAATGCATGTCAGTTTTTGGTACATTTTTATCTCTGCTATACATAGACTACTTTTACAAGTCCATTGATCAAGACAAAATACATAAAAGATGTTCACTTTCTAATAGCAGCTTTAATAATATTTAATACAGCACCATGCTCATCTCTGTATATCGATATTCCGTCTGGGGCTGCACATATGACCTGATATAATCTATGTCTGTCTGTGCTGCTAAATTTTCAGATTTCTCTTGAATGATGCATGATCACGCTCTTACACCATCACCGTGACAACTGCAAAAAGATCTACATGTGTGATGGTCACGCACATCATTGTTGGTCGATTTTTATTTATTTTTTTCAAAGTAAATTTTCTGTTATTAAGCCAAAACTTACCTCACTTCCACTCTTTGCATTTCTTGTCTACATGAAATACCACAGTAAGAATTTAAATGACACAGTTATCTCCCCTGCTAGTCACCTGATAGCATAGCTACCCACAACTCCACTTCCCTCTTGTTCCACTGCGATACATGGTCTGGATGTATCATAGCGGGGAGGTTGGGTGGGCATCACTGGAAGTGAGGTAAGTTTTAGCTTAATAACAGAAAATTTACCTGTGAAATTTTTTTGTTATTTGCGCTGAAAACTTACCTCACTTCCACTCTTTGCATAGAGTGCCACCGTAAGGTAGGTGGGCAAACTGATACAATCCGTGGTTAGTGATAAATGCCATACATAGTGACTAGTACAGAGTAGAAATCACAGATCTTCTACCTCACAGAGGATCCATGAGATCATACAACAGTAATAACCTGTATGCCTATGGTACACAGGGAACCTCTGTTGCTACTCTGACTTCAAGGCTGAGATGCAAGATACGCCCCCCCCCTTTTTTTCGAAAGGGGCCGAGAGAAAAAATGCACTCACCCGCAAGCAGGGTTACAACTGTACGCCCGGACTTTTGTAGCTATCTTGCTGGCCTCGGTCCCCCTGACACCCGCTGTGCGGTCACAAGTGGGCCGATGGAATAGAGGTCGTTACATGCCAACGTCATGTCCCGGAGATAGTAGGAGGCAAAGGTCGTGTTTGACCTCCAATAGCACGCCCTCATAATGTCGGTCACCGATCTGTTGGTCCATAGAGGCCATGATGCCGCTAACGCCCTAATCTCGTGACCCGAAACGTTTACAAGCGCGGCTTGCCTATCAGTAGCCGTGGAGTACGCTAGCCGAATCGTATTTTTGAGCCAACTCGAGATAGTGTTTTTACTTATTTCTTGTTTGGCTTTGGGATCGAAAGGGATAAACAAACGCCTCCTTCCCGCTCTGATCTCCTCTGTACGATTCAGGTAACACGCAAGTGCCCGAACCGGACACATTAACATGTCTGATTCAAGACCGGACGAAAGGAAATCAGATAAGGCTGGAATTGTGAACTCTCGAGATATGGAATCGTAGAGGGCTTGATTCTTGGCCACAAACTCAGGAACCGTTGTGAGAACTACCTTGCTCCAGTTCCTAGAGTGTCTGATGTTCCTTTTATCGAGCGCATGCAGCTCTGACACTCTAGCTGCCGAAGCAAGAGCCAACAAAAACGAAGTTTTGTATGATAAATATTTAGCTCAATAGCCTCTATTGGCTCGAAAGGTGGTTCTCCTAATTGCCGAAGTACTAAGGCTAAGTCCCACTTAGGTAATTTCGGAACAGCCGACTGACCAGTTATCTTGTATGACTTGATTAGTGCAGATAAGTTTGGATCAATCGAGGGATTAATCCCAGTACCCAGTAGAATAGGTTGAGCAATAGCCGCTCTATAACCTTCTACCGTAGCGGGCACCAGGCCCCTATCCCTGAACAGGTACAATAGAAACTCTGCTACTTCAGGGATAGTGGCGCAGGATGGATTGATATCCCTCTCTCCACACCAAAGATCGAAGATTGCCCACTTTGAGTTGTATACAGCGGAAGAGGACGGTCGAATTGATTGTGCCATTCGGCGCCCAACCTCCGCTGAAAATCCCGCCTGAGCAAAGTGCTGCTTGAGCACTTGCACACGTGGTAGTGGAACAGTCCTGGCTGGCTGTGGAATATCGACGTTCCGGGCTGGCGCAGTAGATTGTGCCATACCGGAAGCTGTCTTGGTACATCTACCAGAAGATCCAGTAGTTCCGGGAACCACGGCCTTGCTGGCCACCACGGAACAAACAGGTAAACGACACGTGTGTTCGCAGATCTTCTGGAGTACCTTCGCTAGGATAGCTGGGGGAGGGAACGCATATGCTACCATCCTTGACCAGTCCTGCGATAGTGCGTCCACTGCAAACGCCGCCGTATCCGGTACCGGCGACATAAACAGGGGCAGTAGATTGTTGCGCCGAGTAGCAAACAGATCTATGTGTGACATCTCCCAGACATGAGCTATTTGTTTTAGTATGTCTGGGTGAAGTTGCCACTCCGTGGGAATTATCTGATTCCGTCGTGAAAGCGAATCCGCTAAGACGTTCAGTACCCCCGGGATGTGTCTGGCCAACACTGATATGTTGTTGTCCCAACACAGACCGAAAAAGATTTCCGCTTGGCTTTGTAATTGCGGAGATCTCGTCCCCCCCTGCTTGTTGATGTAGGACACAACTGTTGTGTTGTCCGTCGCAACTAGCAGGTTCTTGTCGGTCAATACGCTCACCCACGTGCGGATGGCATGTGTCACTGCCATAAACTCCAACACGTTTATATGGTACGAGCGTTCCTCGATTGTCCATAACCCGGATGTCGACCTGGACTCGAGGTGGGCTCCCCATCCTTCCATAGATGCGTCCGTGAACAGGTGATGTGACGGACGAAACGGAAGTAGGGACACACCTGGCATAACGTTGAGTGGATCCAGCCACCATTGGAGGCATTGTTTGACTAGTGGTGTTATAGGAATCCACGGATTCAACTGCCTTTCGACCCATTCGTGATTGAAGTAAATCATTAAGGGACGAAGCTGCAACCGCCCTCTTGGTGTTACGTCCTGTGTTGACATCAAGAGGCCGATTATCGCAGCAAAGTGTAAAGCCCTGGCTTGAGATAACTTGAGGAACTGAGGTATCTTCGCTGTTATCTTTTGCCATCGATCTTCTGGGGGTTTGGCGAGAGCTCGTAGCATATCGTATTCCACCCCCAGAAATTTGCGCCTTTGTGAAGGAATCAGCTCTGATTTCTCTTCGTGTGGGATGTATCCCAGAGAAGTCAATATCCTTAAGACAAACTGGGTGTCTAGGATTAACTGCTCCTTGCAGGCATTCCTTAGCAGGGAGTCGTCGATATAAAAGTGGTACTTTATACCTAGACTGTGCAGGAATTGTGCCACTGGTGTAAACACTCGTGTGAACACCCAAGGGGAAGTGGACAGGCCGAACGGAAGCACTTGAATTTGGAAGCGTCGTTTGCCGACGATGAATCTCAAGTACTTCCTGTCCTCCGGATGTATCGGAATATGCAGGTATGCATCCCTTAAATCCAGAGAAGTCAGCCATTCCCCTTGTCTGAGTACTGTCCGGATAGACCGGAAGGACTCCATGCGGAAATGTGGCGGAGGATTGAGGTAGTCCTTGTTGAGGCGCTTTAGGTTTATAACCATGCGCATCTCGGACGTGTCTTTCTTGGGGACCAGAAAGACCGGCGAATAGAACCCGGGTGACGTGTCCCAAACCGGAAGCTCTATTACTGCAGCCTTCACCATCAGCTTGTCCACAGAGGACTGTATCGCTGATAGATGACCCGTTCGTAATGGTATACGAGCCGGAAGGGGATGAGCAGTCAAGGGAGGAAGCGTCTCGAACAATAGGCGATAGCCAAATCTGATCGTTCGAATGACCCACGCTTC
Source organism: Hanleya hanleyi (assembly GCA_036873755.1). Lineage (NCBI taxonomy): Eukaryota > Metazoa > Mollusca > Polyplacophora > Lepidopleurida > Hanleyidae > Hanleya > Hanleya hanleyi. The sequence continues at coordinate 41,729 of JAVTVY010003779.1, read as the reverse complement.
CGTCCCGATCCTTATCCAGTTCCTCCAAAACAACTGTAGCCTCCCCCCTACCGGAAGGTCTAGTTGTTGGGGAACTGGAAACATTATGTCTCGGTGTTCCCGCCATACCGGAAGCCACCCGGTATGGCCCAAGACATCAGGTATCCTTCTTTGACTGCTTTGATTTCCCCTTACCCTGCTTCTTATGGCCAAAGCTCGATAACCTAGGCTCTAAAGAAGCAGGAGCTTGGCTATGCTGTTGGCCGGAAGCACCCTTATTAGCCTTGGAACTAGGCGGGTTCTTCTTAGCCTTCTTCGCCTTTGGACCCGACCCGGAAGCCATAGGTCTCTTAGACGAAGCACCGGAAGCAACTGACCTGTCATGCTCTATACGATCCATTTCAGGTCGAACTTCGGCAACAGCATCAACAAACAGTAAAGAAGGAGCCGTAGATGTCTCCAATAGACTCCTCTTTACTGCTTCCGGTGTGTAACTATGCATAAAAGGAATGAAGGCCTTTCTCCTTAAATACACTAGCATAGAAGATAGGTAGGCATTGTGTACCAGTAAATCTTCTACAGCACCGGAAGCAATCTTCTGGTAGTCAAGAACGAGGTTTATACCCTCCTGTAACTGTTCTTGACTCTCCGCGCCCGACAGCGAGAATAAACCATCCTTTATGGCTTTAAGAAACCAGTCGAGGTGATTCGTAATCGCCACTCCTTGTCGAGCAGTTTCCTCAAGTACTGCGGCCTGTTTGTTCGTGCAAGGAACATCTGGATTACTAGGCACTTTAGTATTGCTAGGGCATAAATACTGAAAGTCGCCGTTCACCTCTGCAGACCGGAAGCTAAACGGTGAGTTATGTACGCCGTAACTTCGTATGTTTGGCTTCTGTACTGGGAACGGACCAGAAGATCCTGCAGGGCGGAAGCGAGCTTTTGGTCTCAACCTTATAGCACGTTCCTCCTGCGTAGTGGGTTCTGCTAAAGTTCTATGGAACAAGTGGCAAATAGAATGAATAGCAGTTGAGGCCGGAAGCGTGGTAGCCGACCTCGTAACCCGGTTTGACTCTCCTGATTCAGTTTCAATATCCCCCGCATGTGGGACCGGAAGCTGCATATCAGGAATTAAGTCATAGATGCCGGAAATAAGCTCATAATATTTCCTAGCATCCGGATCAGTATTGGTAGGTTCATTCAATTCAGATCTACCGTACTGGTCCCTATCCACTTCCATAGCTTCCGGGGCTTCCTGCCAGGAGGGAGTATTGGAATGGATAGTCCTCGACAAACTAGCTTCCGGTTTCCTAGACTGTTCAGTCCCAACCGGAAGCAGTGGCGTACTACTCCGGAATTGACTGGTCATCATCTCTCTCAATTCCTTCATTTCCTCACGTTGCTGTTCCATACCGCGCAGTATGGCAGCCAATGTGGGATCAGTCACTTGAGAGTGGACCGGAAGCAAGGCCTGACGAGGTGTGTTCACACTCAAGGACCTTCCAGCTGGACGTGAGCACGGCCACTGTAAAGGTCGGTGAACTGGCATACGAGGTCGTAAACCGGAAGCACGTATAGGAGGACGCATCATACGTAATAATCCCGGTCCCGTACCACGAACACCCCCGGAAGCAGATATCTGACCTAAGCCACGCAAGGGCGAAGGTAGACCAGCAACCGGATGCCGCATAATTTGACCTGATCTGATTGAGGGTTCTTGATAACGCAACTCAGAAACAGGCAAAAAATTTGACATATCATAGATACCTGAATACATACCATACTGCCGTTGTTGCGGGAACCTTAATCTCTGGTGGCCCAGAAGGCTCGTAGATACAAACGTCTCGGCAGGGGGACGAGGAAGGCCACCAGAGTAACCGGAAGCAGGTTGGGAAAATTCAGACAAACCGGAAGCAACAGTTAAAGGCGTAACTGAGCGACCGGGAAGTCCAGGCCTCGACAGCGTCGAGGAAGGTATTTTCCCAACCCCGGACCCAAATGAAAACTTAACATTAGGCCCCTCACTAGTGCTGCCTAAGTTTTCGTAGTCATAAGTTGACTCCGATCGAGAGATCGGAGTCCCCTGGCTTTCCCACGCTAAGCCTGGGTCCGTCACCGATTTCCCTTCATCATCGTATCCAGGCGTCCGCTCAATTGGAATCTCCACGTCCACAGTCGTCGTAGTGCCAGACTCCAAATCTTCGATTATCCCTTCCACCTGTACCAACCGGGTCGGTGCCTTACCTGACTGACCCTTCGCCTGGTCTGAAATGGAAGCATCGTGAGCGGGGGGGCGTTTGTTTATCTTTATTTACGTTCAATAGGCTGACTAACGTAGACCCAGCTACAGAACTAACAAGCCCCCTAGACTCCTCGCCTACGCTAGTACGAGGAGACTGTGCTACATATGTCTCGTTGGCGAGATTGGTAGGCCTAACAACATCATTCCCCTCGTTAGCTGCCAGAGAACCGGCTAGATACACCTGGAATATGCCGGGCGCCCACACAATACACTCTTCACAGGCCGTGTCCCATGTACAGATTCTTCCCTGGCGGCATGGCGGACACGTTGAGTGAAGGTCATAACTAGGCTTGTCACCTCCACAAGACATGCATGACATTTGAGACATATTTTGAGCCATTTTTACGCTGATAACTTATAGAATACTTCCCAAAGGACTTCTTGCAGGAAATCAGATGTCTGAGGTAATCCAACTGTGAGTAGTTTCGCTAGAAAAGGCACTTTTTCACGGAGTTGACAATGTTTACTTCCAGCCCTACGAAGCAGTAGAACAAGAAGGAAGTGGAGTTGTGGGTAGCTATGCTATCAGGTGACTAGCAGGGGAGATAACTGTGTCATTTAAATTCTTACTGTGGTATTTCATGTAGACAAGAAATGCAAAGAGTGGAAGTGAGGTAAGTTTTCAGCGCAAATAACAACAGATTTCGGCAGCATGTCATATTTTCATATCCTAACTTGTCTCCCTTTTCATACACAGAAGTCAGCTGTTCACATGATGACCATACCCAGTTCCAAAGTTTCTAGCAATTCTGCATGTTGTATGTCCATGCACAGTAATTGTTATACAGAGGTAGAACCTTGGTCCAGTCTTATGGAGTCATTCGGAACATGGTGATTATGAAACCACATGATCGCTGGATCAACAAAGTTTGAGAAGTAATGGCGGGCTGTTGATTGTGTCTACTACTGGTTTACAGCCTATTTGCTTTTTTCGTGATTATATGCCTGGATGGAGATGGCAGCAGAGAAACAGCTTGCAAACTTTCTACATTCCAAACTTACGATACATTTTGAAAGATGACTGAAAATCACATAACATGTGTACATACAATAACATGTGGTGCACATTTTCATAAGCTAACCACAAGAACGCTTGAAAGATGACAGCATTTTCGGTCAGTCAGGTCATGAAAAAAATAACTGGACGATTAATAAATTCAGTTTTTTTGTATCAGTATGGAATCAATCCAAAATATGAACTCATTGACTGCGCAAACTTTTCTCAGTCTCTGCTTCACCTTCCACTTGGCACTTCTTTACTGGTTCTCGAAATGTATTACACCAATGAAAGTTTTTTTCATGATTGGAATAATTTTATTGTTAACCCAAGCAACCTTAAGTTTTTGTTACATATTTTGACTGTTTCTGCACATAGTATTGATGCCGAGATACAACTCTTCTATATGGCACATTATAAGTGATGTGCATAAAAAGCCATGAAAAATTCTCATGCCTAAAATCCGGGCATGTGATTTTAGATGCACTGATCACACACCTAATTGGCGTTCCAACTGTTTTTGTCACATACCTGTTGCCGAACAAATCAGAATGTCGGTCATCTAAACAAAGTCCATAATGTACATTATCTAAAAAATCAATGAACTTGAGAAACAACTATCATGCCTATTCATTGACAAGTCAAATTCAACATGATGCTGAATACAACAAGGGAGAAAATCGACCATAGAGGTCCATGTCCCCCGCTAGCAGCACCAGTTATGGTGGATTACATCCACCATAACTGGCGCTGCTGCTGCGGGGGCCATGGACCTCTATGGTCGATTTTATTTGGTCGATGAAATCTCATATCATTGATGAAGAGTATGATTTGAAAATGGAGATATCGCTGATGAGCTTAACATAATCTAATACTGCGGATGGCACCCAGATTGGATTATGCACATCCATAAAACATAATACCAACTGTCCTCTCACCAATGTCCATGCACTCCCCAGGCTTGAAGTAGATTGGTTGAATCGTTCTAGAGTTATTGTCCAGACAAGATCTAAATGCTGAAAATCTAAGATGACTGATGGTGGCCATCTTGGATTACACAGGTAACTGCAAAGCAATGATAACTGTCCTCTCACCGATGTGAAGCCAAACTGCAAGTTTGAAGTCGATCAGTTGAATTATTCTAGATTTGTTGTCCAGACAAGATGCAACTGCTTAAAATGCAACATAATCCAATATCGCTGGTAGTTGGCAGCCAAATTGGATTATGCTCGTTCATGAAACACAATCCTAACCGGGATCTCATCAAGGTCAAGGGACTTCCCAAGTTTGAAGTAGATCAGTTGAATCGTATCCCAGCTATTGTCCGGACAAGATCAAACTGCTTAAAATCCAATGAAATCCAGTATGGCTGATGGTGGCCATATTGGATTAAGCATGTCCTTGAAAAACCATCCTAATCCTCCTCTCAACAATGTCAAGGCACTCCCCAGGTATGAAGTAGATCGGTTGAATCGTTCTCGAGTTATTGTCCGGACAAGATCCAACTGCTTATAATCCAATATGGCTGACAGCGGCCATATTAGATGACGCACATTGCTGAAAAACAATCCCAACCGTCCTCTCACCATGTCAAGGCACTCCCCAAGTTTGAAGTAAATCAGTTGAATCGTACTCCAGTTATTGTCCGGACAAGATCAAACTGCTTAAAATCCAAAGAAATCCAGTATGGCTGATGGTGGCCATATTGGATTAAGCACGTCCTTGAAAAACAATCCTAATCCTCCTCTCAACAATGTTAAGGCACTCCCCACATACCCATATTGGATTATGCACATTGGTGAAAAGCAATCCCAACCGTCCTCTCACCGATGTCAAGGCACTCCCCAAGTTTGAAGTAGATCAGTTGAATCGTACTCCACAGTTATTGTCCGGACAAGATCAAACTGCTTAAAATCCAATGAAATCCAGTATGGCTGATGGTGGCCATATTGGAATTAAGCACGTCCTTGAAAAACAATCCTAATCCTCCTCTCAACAATGTTAAGGCACTCCCCACATATGAAGTAGATCAGTTGAATCGTTCTTGAGTTATTGTCCGGACAAGATCCAACTGCTTATAATGTAATATGGCTGACGGCGGCCATATTAGATTACGCACATTGCTGAAAAACAATCCCAACCGTCCTCTCACCAATGTCAAGGCACACCCCCAGTTTGAAGTTGATCGGTTAAATCATTCACGAGTTATTGTCCGCACAAGAAAATCTGTGATCCAACTGCTTATAATGCAATATGGCTGACGGCGGCCATATTAGGTTACGCACATTGCTGAAAAACAATCCCAACCGTCCTCTCATCAATGTCAAGGCACACCCCAAGTTTGAAGGTGATCGGTTAAATCGTTCACGAGTTATTGTCCGGACAAGAAAATCTAAGATCCAACTGCCTATAATCCAAAATGGCTGACGGCGGCCATATTGGATTATGCACATTGCTGAAAAACAATCCCAACCGTCCTCTCGCCAATGTCAAGGCACACCCCAAGTTTGAAGTTGATCGGTTAAATCGTTCACGAGTTATTGTCCGGACAAGAAAATCTTACGGAATTACGGAATTTCGGAATTACGGAATTACGGACACCGGTGTTTCTAATATCCCCCCCTACTAAGTAGCGGGGGACAATAATCTAGGTGAACTATAAGGGGAAGCAACCTGTGGCGATTCCAGATGATAATTAGCTCAAACAATTTAGACTGCTGGACAGATTTATGACTGGACAACTACAGATAATACAACACAGATAGAAAGGAGAAATGCTCAGACATACGCCTTCTTCACTAATCTCTTCATCATCATCCTGAGCAATGTGGAGAGAAAGAAAGAAGAAAATGCAATGATACAAAACACATTTATAAAGTATTAAAGCAACAAATCATCACGTCCGCACAAAACATGTTATGTTTCAAAGGTGACCAATGTCCCATGAAAAACTCACAGACCGCAACTTACCATTGAGCTGTATGATTGACCAGTCACCTACATGATTTACCACAGACCTCTATGATTTAATAGTAACTTCCATGATTTGTCAATGACCATGAATTGCCAATGACCTTCATGAATTATCAGTGACCTCCATGATTATATCACCTTCATGGTCTACCAGTGACTCCATGATTTACCAAGGACCTTCATACTAACCATTAAACTCCATTATAAACCGATAACTTTCATGATTTACAATGAACATCCATGATTTACCATGAACATTTACCATGAACATCCATGATTTAACATCCATGATTTACCATGAACATCCATGATTTACCAATGACTTTACATGATTTAACAAAAACCTCTATAATTTAATTTACCACTGATCTTCATGATCGATATTCTAGTAACTTTCATGATTTACCAGTGACCTCTATCATTTATCAGTCCCTTTCACAACTTATTACTGATTTCCATGATCACTAGTGATCTCAACGTTTTACCAGTGACCTCCGGGATTAGTCATTGACCGTCATGATGAACCATTGACCTTCATGATGTCCATGATTTAACAATGACCTTCCTGATTTACCACTGTGATTTACCAGTAACCATGGTGATATACTAGTGAGCTTGATAATGTGGATGTGCCTTGATCATTTACAAGATAACCCAAGTCATTTATCAGTCATATTGAAACTTTACCAGTAAACAACCATGAAAACTTTACCAGGGTCCTGGATCATTCACCAGTAAACAACCATGAAAACTTTACCAGGGTCCTGGATCATTCACCAGTAAACAACCATGAAAACTTTACCAGGGTCCTGGATCATTCACCAGTAAACAACCATGAAATTGCATTAATCAAAATTTCCATCTCCTCGCCGGTAATTCCCTTATTCTGTATTAAGTTTTCATCTTAGCTTCCATTTGTAATATACTAACAAGATTGCTTGCAACATGTTTTGTTCACTTCAGGACAGTTTTGTGTCACTCTTCTTTGTAGTTTCCCACTTATCAAGGCTCATTGTCACTGAGGGACAAATATGTTCTCTATTTCTGATCTTCTCCACCAGAAGATGAGGTCCCCATTATAGATAAGAGGCAGCTCAAAAAATGGATTTTCACCATAATGTAATCTGAATCTGCCATCTCAATCTCAGATTAGAGAATATTGCTGAGAAATTCACAATATTCCCGAGGAGAATAGCTGATCAACTACAGTATATTAACTACTATCAACAGGAAACCTTTCAATCCTTTATCATCATACTATGAAATGAATGAGACCACATAGTGAATTACTTACAAATATGTCAAAATCTTCAGTGAGGACAGCCAGCTGTTGGGCATGTTTCTCCAGGTGGGCTATTGGGTTCACCAGGGCTGCCGCAAAGTCTGTGCGCATAAAACACAAATTGAGTTTGATACAAATTATTAGCGCTTTAATCTTTCAAACAATTACAATTTACCTGTTGGACGGTCAAATCATAAAAGCATTCTGAGATCCCCAACATCTCGCTTTGCAGGGTCTCCTGCTGAAGCGAGATCTCGCTTTGCAGGGTTTCCTGCTGAAGCGAGAGTAGTAATGAAAACATATATGTAGTGTAAACTTTCCATGTACAGGGGTACATGTATGTAGTTTTTTGCCTAACAAAAACCTTATCAATGGAAACGTACAAAGTCTGAACGGCGATAATTTGGACAAAATTCATATTTCATGTCATATTTCTTAAATAGCACATGCACATCCTCGAATCACATTAAACTTGTATAGCAAGTGTCAAACTCATCAAATGACAGCAGACAGATTCAGCAAACTTTCCATGTACAGGTGTACATGTATGTATATTATCATTGGCAAATTACTAAGACGAAACCCTCAAAATCTGAACAAAAATTTATATTTCATCTCATAATGATACATACAGATCAGGCCAGCTGAAAGGTTAATTTTGGCGCACCAACGGCGCGCAAACGAAGCGTGCCAACACAAAGGTATAGTGCGCCAATGCCCATGATTATCGCCTGGCCATTGTTCTAACTCTGTTGAATGTCGACATGATTGAAGGCCGCGCGCTATCAGCACGGTCAGACAATGACTGCGAGCTGCGGGAAGAGCCCGCTAGCGAGGTCTTTGTTAGCGAGCTCAAGAAAATCAGTTGGGAGTCCACGTGGCGCTAATCGGCACGAATGTCTGCTTGTAATTCATACCTATTAAATAACATCAGGTGTATGAATTTGTGTTACTGGCGAACACGTCGACCTCGATCAAGCGTATTTGCATTCCATCTAAAAATTTGTGAAAGGAAATACATTCAATATTTTTTTTAATCATAAACACCGCTTGCAAAATGGATTGTAATTTGTGCTTCGTCGGACACCTGCTTTCAAAGTTGACCCAGACTTGCGCGTATCAAGGAATAGCGTTTCTGGTATTAAAGTGTGGGTATTTGTTTATTGGAAGCTTCATCTTACGGCCGCTCCTCATACAGATATGGAAGTTCAAGTCATTCGTTTTTATATATTCAAAAATTCTTGCGAATTGTGTTAATTTTGACCATTCAAGAGTAAATGTCCGGGATTTTACTACCGGATTATGCAGTGTATAAATATTTAATCAGTGGGGCAAGAACCGATGAAACGAATTATGCAATACCCGTACCTTTTTACTAGAAATCGGTTGATTAATTTGATTGAAGTTTGATTAATCCCTTTCTGCGGATTTGTCACCAATAAAACATAACTCACTCCTCTGTGAAATAGATCAACCCTCATGAAATCTGGCGTCTACACACAACTCCGCTATCCAGACGAACTTTGGTACAAGTGTTGGATGCTGTCTGAACATGCTAAATATAGCCCCGCGCGACCAGTTTATCCCCACGTCGCTTTTCGCGGGAAAATGAGAACACGTGTTTGAAATCTTGAAACATATTACTGCGCAGAAGTTATATTTTACTGAACCGACAGTATGATTCGGCAGGAAGGACACCGACTGATGGAAAAATCTTTCACTTTAAGTTATAATCCATATTACTGTGAAAACAATACAGTCGACGGTAGTTCAATGCGATTCCACTTGAGTACATGTACGTTTTTTGATTGAAATTGTAGTTTAAGAGCCGCTTCCCATTCGGATTTCGCGGCCCATCAACTCAATGTTTTATTTGAATTTCGCGGTACGGTACATTTTTTGGTTTTTTGAATACCTTTTCCAGCGCTAAATAAGTGACTAAATAAATGAATAAATAATAAATAACAATGAGAGATTACTAGGAGATATAAATGGAAGTAAATAAGAATCGCTATGTACAAGTTCGCATGGCTCTTTCTGGTACGTATACGTATATCATCGCAGGTTATTTATGCACAAAAATATGTTTTGCCGATAGTAAGTGAGATATTCAGTAAGACCAGGTAGAGTGATTTCTGTAATGAGAGACGATGTGAACAGTGGACCCACATTATTTATGCCACATTTTTTATGGCTGAAGTCCCTCCCTCCGTCCCCAACATCAAGACCTACATTTCATATGTGTTAATGCATACTTCCTGTCGAACAGAATAACGGATATTATATTGTCAGCAAGAAAACAACACTGTAAAGGTTAATCATCTCGTTAAGTTTGGCCTAAACAAGTGGATAATATAAACATAACAGTGCATTCTCTCTCTGACGGAGTAAAGCGATATCCCGCTTTCGTCCAACAAAATGCGCGTCTGTGTCTCATTTGAAAAGAAATGAAATGGCATTAACTTATTGTTTAGGTAGAAATCTCTGTTATTGTTTCTTTTTTGTTATTTAGCTGGAACGATGTCTGGGCCATAAATACTTGGTAATTCTTATTTCCTCATCGGAAGTTTCGTGTGCAACCTTTAACAGTCGGGCGGTAACGAATAAAGAGCATATACAAGTATTTGTCATTCTCTGTAAGGGGCTAATTGATAGTATATTTTGGTTAGGCGGTTGTAACAAGACAAGCCAAAGAGACAACTAGTCTGACCGAGCACTGCATGTTGCCCCGATTATGACCTCGACTTGCCCGTGTGTCTGAATTTATACGAAGCTGTATTCATTTGAAATGTTACGTTCAACCGTTTTACTGGCCGTTCTGAAAGAGGAGGCGGCCTTCGCAATTTGCACACACCAACGTTTTATGAATTCTGATAATATATTTAGGCATACTTTAAGCTATCTTTGGCGAAACTTTTTGTTAATGAAGATTATTCGTAGTCTCAACCGAATGTTCACAAGACGACCGAGTTTCCTTGGAGCGCAAACAAAAAATGATAGATAATCATTTACAGCATTCTTATTGAAGAAGTTAAATCTTCTATATATTTTTTTAATTACTTAGCCAGTAATTTAAACTGTAGAATAGATTGTGTTCTTGCCGTACACCGCCACACTCTTTGAAAACAATTCAGTTTTAAGCGGTGACTTCTGTTAGCGCGCAATCCGGCAAGCGCCCCAACGGAGAGCCTTTGTTTACCGCCGACATGCTTACAATGGTTCAGTGGTTTGACCGGACTATATTCTACCGGCACGTGGCGGCAAGGGTCACATCATGGGGGGGTGTAATAAGTCTTGGTGATTAGGCCAGCATGTTGGCGCGCCAGCAGTGCGTCAACCCTGTTCACTAATTGGAAGATTAAGCTGATCTGCACTGTACCTAATCATAGGAAACATGTGTACCAAGTTTCATAATCATCCAATGAAATCGGACAAATTCAAACAACTTTTCAGTACATTTTTGTCTACCAAAAAAAAAATTATATTTGGCAAATTACTAAGTCCAAAACCTCATAATTTGAACACAAATTAATATTTCATCTCATAAATGCATCCTCCAATCATAAGAAACATGTGTATCAATTATCATAATCATCCATTGACAGCTGACAACTCCAGAAAACTTTTTATCTTTGTAGGAGACCTACAATTTTGCTAAACAATAAACTCAACCAATTGCCATAATTTGGACAAAAATTAATATTTCAACTCAAAAATAGCAAAGTTACATCCTCTAATCATAAGACACATGTGTATCAAGTTTGATAATCATCCAGTGACAACTCACAACTCCAGCAAACTTTCTATGTACAGATGTACATGGGCACTTCGGCTAAGCGAAAAACTCTATCACAGGGATTTTAATATTGGAGCCCCCATGGAATCCCCATTGGCAGTGCCATAACTGAACCCTCAGGTGAGATACCCACCCCCATATTTTTTTTTTATTTCTTTTCTGAATTTTTTTATATTTTTTTTATAAATTCCAGGCCGGGGACAGTGACACCGACATCCTCTTCCCCCTTGAATTCACCTATTTGGTTTATGTACAGGTTCCATGAAGTATCCACCTCAGATACTAGCCAAGTCTATTTACCAAGCTGGTGAGCAGAATTGGGGTGAGGGGAAAGAAAGGGGAGGCTTGTTGTTGTTGACAGACACCTGTTAGTGACTGGGTTAGTGACTGGGTCAGCCATGAAGGGACTACTAGGCCAAACCTATCATGGGCTACTGCAGAATTTCTTCATGTAACCAATATTGTGTTACAATAAGTAAAGTTTACCTGCAAATGCATCTGGTACATAGTCCTTGACACTGATATGTACAAACAACGTTGCCAGCATCAATGGCTGATTACATTCATTCCTCAAGTTGACATGTCTGTAACCTGGGAATATATCAAAAAACACATTCTTAACCTGAATTAAGTAAGGATGTAGAGCTGAGACAAGGTTAACCTGAATTAAGTAAGGATGTAGAGCCGAGACAAGGTTAACCTGAATTAAGTAAGGATGTAGAGCTGAGACAAGGTTAACCTGAATTAAGTAAGGATGTAGGGCCGAGACAAGGTTAACCTGAATTAAGTAAGGATGTAGAGCTGAGACAAGGTTAACCTGAATTAAGTAAGGATGTAGAGCCGAGACAAGGTTAACCTGAATTAAGTAAGGATGTAGAGCCGAGACAAGGTTAACCTGAATTAAGTAAGGATGTAGAGCTGAGACAAGGTTAACCTGAATTAAGTAAGGATGTAGAGCCGAGACAAGGTTAACCTGAATTAAGTAAGGATGTAGAGCTGAGACAAGGTTAACCTGAATTAAGTAAGGATGTAGAGCTGAGACAAGGTTAACCTGAATTAAGTAAGGATGTAGAGCTGAGACAAGGTTAACCTGAATTAAGTAAGGATGTAGAGCTGAGACAAGGTTAACCTGAACTAAGTAAGGATGTAGAGCTGAGACAAGGTTAACCTGAATTAAGTAAGGATGTAGAGCCGAGACAAGGTTAACCTGAATTAAGTAAGGATGTATGAATTAAGTAAGGATGTAGAGCCGAGACAAGGTTAACCTGAATTAAGTAAGGATGTAGAGCTGAGACAAGGTTAACCTGAATTAAGTAAGGATGTAGAGCCGAGACAAGGTTAACCTGAATTAAGTAAGGATGTGAGCCGAGACAAGGTTAACCTGAATTAAGTAAGGATGTAGAGCTGAGACAAGGTTAACCTGAATTAAGTAAGGATGTAGAGCCGAGACAAGGTTAACCTGAATTAAGTAAGGATGTAGAGCTGAGACAAGGTTAACCTGAATTAAGTAAGGATGTAGAGCTGAGACAAGGTTAACCTGAATTAAGTAAGGATGTAGAGCTGAGACAAGGTTAACCTGAATTAAGTAAGGATGTATGAATTAAGGATGTATGAATTAAGTAAGGATGTATGAATTAAGTAAGGATGTAGAGCCGAGACAAGTGATACAAACTCTAACCCATAATGTGCTGTGAACTGTAATACAATGTGCAATCAACAGTGAATTTTTCACAGTATTTTTGTTTTACTTCCCTTCCAATAATCCTCCTAGATAAATTTCATGTATAATTACTATCAAGTTTATATTGTCAGACAGATTCACTTCATAATAGACTTCCTTCCAAACATTACACCGGGATATGTGTACCGGTACACAATCTTCACACATATGCATCACTATTACCAATAGCTTTCTCTCTGGAAGTTAACAAAGTTAAGCCCAGCTCAGAGGATTAGAGCATTGAGGAGCATGCCCACCAAGTCCCCCCAATGCTGCTGTGACTTAATAGTACATGTACATACCAGGTCGGAGTCCTTCCACAGGTAGAACACGGTGTCCAATCAGTTTGCCCGTTTCTTCATACACGCCCAGACGTATGACAGCCAAATTAGGCAGTACCACCTGAAAGATAATCAACTTTGCATTTATACATTAGATCAGCTTAATCACAATATCTTACATGGGACATTCACTAAGGTCACGTCAGAGTAAATAGTCACTGACATACATGACCCTGTTTGTGCTGGTGGAGACAAAATTAAGATTAGCCCGAACAAACAAAATGGTAGAGAAGAACTGTCAGAATGTCTGCGGTAGGAGCAGATCTGGTTTCCTCTTTTGGTCATCATTTTCACTAAAGGTATGCTCATCTTTGAGCACAGAAAAATTATGCATCTTCTAGCCTGGCCTGAATATTGAAATAAAACAATTTGTGAAGAATGAATTTGGCTGGTGTTTCAAGTTTTTCCTTACCTTCTTGAAAACAAAAGGTTCATCATCATAGACTGGATTGATACCATTTGCTGGAACCACTTTTGTCTTAAAGCGTTTCCTCACCGTGTCCGTCGGCAGACCATACATGTCCACTTCAACATATGTCCCCACTTTCTTATCCGTCAGTAATTGCCCTGAAATTATCTACAGAAAGACATGCTTCTCAGTTTAGTAACTGAAATATCCATCCAATACCCATGCTCCTCCTCAACTGTGGAGGTGCTATTATCATTAATAAACCCATGCTCCTCCTAAACTGTGGAGGTGCTATTATCATTAATAAACCCATGCTCCTCCTAAACTGTGGAGGTGCTATTATCATTAATAAACCCATGCTCCTCCTAAACTGTGGCGGTGCTATTATCACTAATAAACCCACGCTCCTCCTAAACTGTTGAGGTGCTATTATCATTAATAAACCCATGCTCCTCCTAAACTGTGGAGGTGCTATTATCATTAACAAGCAGGATGCTATGTCCCCGCCAAAATGGCAGCAATATTTTTTAGCATTGTTGGTCTCAGGGGATATACATGAGGGAGGCAACTGCTGCTTCATAGGTGTTGGATGCGGAAGGGTTTTTCTGCCTTCCCAAGTTTTAAGATCACTCAGAATGGTTGACTGAAAGTTGATTGCTTCTGTAATATAGTTTCCATGCAGTGAAGCATGGAAATTATGTAACCGAGAAGCAACCCCAAGTGACATCTCAAGGAATTATCTGCAAACCAAATTTGACGAGAAGCTGAAGGCATCCTCAACCTATTGCCCGGAAACCAAATTTTAAACTTGCCACCAGGTGTCGCCAAGAGAGCGAAACGCAATCCCAAGCATCATCTTGTGGCATGGTACATGTATTAGCCTATAGTATTGGACCCTTCTACGGAGGGCCAATGATCGGCTGATGTAGCAACAACAACATTTTCCCAGATAGACTGCAGATTTTGAAATCGAAAACGAGGCCGCCCTATGTCATCAGTCAACTGAGACAGTCACGTGGTTGTGTATGAAGATTGGGGTGGCTCCTTTAAATTGTGATCCAATGAAAATGGTCGTATTTAGTTTAAAATGGCGGGGTCGAATGACCAATCACTGAAGGGGAGACAGCTGGAACAGTATGCTGACACCGTCTGTTAATATCCTGATTTAACAGGGAGTTCTACAGTCTAGGTACATGTATCAGCATACAAACTTTGGGAAGAATCTGAAGAGGGTTCTTCAAATTATTGCCCGGAAACCAAATTTAGATTTGTGCGAAACACAATCTCAAGCGACATCTTATAGCATATAAATACCAAATTTGAGAAGAACCCGATGAGCAGTTGTCAAATTATTGCCAGAAACAACTTTCAGATTTGTCCACCAGGTGTCGATACCAGTATGCAGAAGCAGGCGAAATACAATCCCAGGGGACATATCATGGCATGGTATCTGCATACCAAATTGGAGAAGAATCTGATGAGCGAAATCAAATTTAGATTTTGACACGAGGTGGTGCTACCTGTAGGCACAAGTGAGCGAAACGCAATCTCAAGTGACATCTTATGTCATGGTATTACCCGGAGACAAATTTGGGATTTTGCCACCAGGTGGCGCCACCTGTAAGTGCAAGTGAGTGAAAGGCAATCCCATGCAACATCTCCTGGCATGGTACATGCATGCTAAATTTGAGAAGAATACATGCAGTTCTCAAGTTATTGGCCAAAAACAAATTTCAGATTTTGTCATCAGGTGGGATCACATTCTAAGCAGAAGTGGATAACGCAATCCCAAGCAACATCTCATGGCAAGGTACAATGTATATGCATGCCTAATTTGGGAAGAATTCGATGAGTAGTTCTCAAGTTATTCCTCGGAAACCATTTCAAAGCGTTTCAAAGTTATCGCTTGCAGCACAAAAGAACGGAAAGAACCCTAGTGGTGCCACCTTCAGGAAGATCTTTCTGAAACACAATAATGAATCGGTGGCGACACCTTCAGGCAGATGTTGCTGAAATGCACTAGCAGCAGCTGAGCCGGTGTGTTGTCGCAAGGAATGCGTATGCCGAATTTCGGGAGAATCCAACGAAGCATTTGGAAGTTATCGCTTGTAAAGAATTCAAACTGACATCCCCAGACATAAAGAACCAAGATCCATTTTGACCCAGTGGCGCCAACTTCAGGCAGATGTTGCTGAAATGCAATACTGACTGGCGTCTTGTAGCAAGGAATGCATATGCCGAATTTCGGAAGAATCCAACAAAGCGTTAGGAAGTTATCACTTGCGGAAATGCTCCTCCTAAACTGTGGAGGTGCTATTATCATTCGAGACCGGCCAGACAATAAAGGCCCATCTTTTCTCTTGATGCTACAATTTATCCAACTAGATTTGGGATACAGAAATGAAAATTTGGCATGTGTCTCCACATTATATCAATCTGTATAAGATCTGATTTAGTAAATATTACCTTCATTGTGAGAACAGTTTGAATATATCTGATTGATGAAGTCTGACAGGGTAAATGTACAGGTATTACTTGTGGATATATCTGATTACAGACGATTAAGTCTGACAGGTATATGTACAGGTATTACTTGTGGATATATATCTGATTATAGACGATTAAGTCTGACAGGTATATGTACAGGTATTACTTGTGGATATATATCTGATTATAGATGATTAAGTCTGACCGGTATATGTACAGGTATTACTTGTGGATATATATCTGATTATAGATGATTAAGTCTGACAGGTATATGTACAGGTATTACTTGTGGATATATATCTGATTATAGACGATTAAGTCTGACAGGTATATGTACAGGTATTTACTTGTGGATATATATCTGATTATAGATGATTAAGTCTGACAGGTATATGTACAGGTATTACTAGTGGATATATATCTGATTATCGACGATTAAGTCTGACAGGTATATGTACAGGTATTACTTGTGGATATATATCTGATTATAGATGATTAAGTCTGACAGGTATATGTACAGGTATTACTTGTAGATATATCTGATTATAGACGATTAAGGATAGCTATCCCCTTAGAGGCAGTTTTTGCACCCCCATGACAATTTGTCGTCTGTATCAATAGATATACAAGATAACCATAATAAACTATATATTTTATGAAAGCATACATCGTAGGGATTCCAATTATATGATTTGTATAACTGACGCTGCTACTGTGTAGAAAATATTCCAATTTTAAAAAATTAAAATGAAAACAATAGCGTCCATTTTTCAATTGAAATTTCATGAAAACTGTTGGTCTTGTTTCAACTTTGATGGTATACCTTGGTAGGAGACAATTCGAACTAGTAAACTTTATCTAATTTTTTTTAATTTTTGCCTGGTTTTGTTTTTATAACTATTTTACTAAAATAAATTGAAAAAAATGTACTTTTTTACGGTCGTTTGTCTTAAAAGTTGGATAATTAAAAAACGAAGCCGAACTTACAAAAAGTGAGATAATGTTTTCTAGATC
Organism: Hanleya hanleyi; assembly: GCA_036873755.1. Lineage (NCBI taxonomy): Eukaryota > Metazoa > Mollusca > Polyplacophora > Lepidopleurida > Hanleyidae > Hanleya > Hanleya hanleyi. The sequence continues at coordinate 24,429 of JAVTVY010003779.1, read as the reverse complement.
ACCTTATAAGTAACAAGCATGCCAAATTTCAAAAGCGTAGCATGGATACTTTTCGAGAAATAAACGTTTGCATTTCGGATTTTGTACAAAAATGAAAGGCTAGAAATCGGGCAAAATGTGTCCAGCTATACATCTGATGAATTAATCCCTATTTTTTGCTTGAATTCTATTGTCAAATACATTTTTAATCTGTCTAATGGGACCTACTCGAATTCCTATTTATTCTGGATAACTATTACACTAAGTTTTTTTCATCAAGTCGGTTTAAAGTCCAATTTAAACTTAAAAAACCTGCTAAACTTGTTCACACCTGTGTAGATTACTTCACGGCGGGTGTCTGAGTGAAGTGTCACTGTCATAATTAGAAACAAAAATAAGGATGTTTGCATGGTTTTGATCAGAAGGGGGTACATTAATGTAAATAAGTAGGACTAATAGATAATTAGCTTACCATAATACTGCAGAAATGAGTTTTGGAAAGGGAAATTTAACAGACAAAAGTAATAGTAGCCAAGCCCAAGCTACGGCAATCTGTTTAATTGTTCCAGGGCCTCGGAAACTAAATTTTTAATCCTAATATTGAAGCACTTCTATTTATAATTTTTATTTCATTTTTTCAACAAATGTTAGAGGAAATAGTGAATATTTGAATGAAAAAATAAAAAAAAAATGTCCAATTTTGACCATCTAAGGGGATACCTATCCTTAAGTCTGACAGGTATATGTGCCTATAGTGGATGTGTTCTACAATTCTCACCTTGACAGACACGTTACCAGCTACGATACCGTCCACTGTTGACTCGGCAAATGGGTCAAAATGTCGGTCTGCTCGTCGCATGAAGTCCGGTTTCAGAATATAACCTGTGCAGTTGTTGTACTCAAATATTCCCAGATTTAACTGCATGGCAAGATCTGATAAAACAAGATTTTCATATATTTATCAGTTATAAATATTTCATAAATTTCAACTATATAATCCTGAACATGTCCTTTCATTCTCTTACAAATAGACTAGCAGATATTAGGCCAATTGTTTTTACATGTACATACAAAATAGCAAAAAGACATTCAATAGGCCATGGAGACTTCTGTATTTATTTCATAATGTATACAACACAGTTTATAATTTACAACAGATATACTTTTCTTCTTCTAAAAATGATCAGCCTCATGTTGAGGACAACAGGACATAGATGGAAGGCAAAACATTTCCTAATTAAAACTACTTGCCCAAGGTTTGAAAATTGAGAGCCACAAGTTGACATCCAGCATTCCAATATACCTGAAATAGAAGACCGTCTCTCAGTACCATGTATGCTCAAAGTAAATTTGTCTGCAATTACATATCTCCCAATAAAACTATACATGTAATAGAAAATATTAAAATGATTCCTTATTGCACCTGGGAAAGCCGATACAAGGAGAAGGAGGATGTCCCCAGGAGAAATAGCCAGCCAGTGAACATCTGCTGCATACACAGTTTCTACTGCACAAGACTTTAAAGCTTAGCCCAAGAAGAAAGCAGAATATAATCTGAACAAATTTTGTAAATGGACATACGACTAATATAAGTTGTCAAAGCAAGCCATGGACCTCCACTATAAAGAGAGTTTCTTGCCTTCTCAACCCTCACGGAAATAGGGCGCGCGCCCTATTTAGGGCGCGCGCCCCATCTGCGCCCCAATTGCGCCCTACTTGCGCCTTGTCTATCTACTGCGCCCTAATTGCGCCCCATTTCTTCATCCCATCCACCCTGCTGCACCCTAATTGCGCCCTTCAGGAATGCGCCCTAGAAGCTAGAGATAGGGCGCGCGCCCTAACTGCGCCTTATTTAGTTTGAAATTTTCTCTGATATTCAGACTGCGCCCTACTTGCGCCCTGTGGACATTGATGTTTTCTCCAAACTTCAGACTGCGCCCTATCTGCGCCCTGTGGACATAACTACTTTTTCGAGAACTCAGACTGCGCCCTAAATGCGCCCTCTGGACATAACCATTTTATCTAAAATTCAGAGTGAACCCTACATGTATACTTGTGCCTTCTGAACTTTTTTCACCAACATTCATTTAGGTAGTAATCACATATGCATGTGTGTCGTTTTAAAGACATGTGCATGCATGTCTTAGTAAAAAAAAAGTTTTTCCCAAAAATTCAGACTGTTTGCTTTCTTCACTATTCTGGGCTATAAATTCATTAATGTAAAATTTGGACTTTCATACTAAAATTTAATAACATTATTTCAACAAAAAAATCTGACTTTTACTTGAAGAAGCTATTGCTCCTTATCTGCGCCCCGACTGCGCCCTACCAGTACATGTACATGATCATTCATGCTATTATTCTCAGAGTGCGCCCTAATTGCGCCCCAACTGCGCCCTATCTGCCCCCTATTATCTGCACAATAGCATGTTATCTGATTAGTCAAAACTGTCACATGACCTTTATCTTATTGGCTGATATTAACAAAAGAAAGGCAGACATATTGGTTTTCAAAGAACCATTTTGAATTTGAAGATTTCATGCCCATCTAACAAGATTTTGGTGAGTGTTATACCTCTGTTTTGTGGATAGTGGATGATGTAAAGGGTTTCAGGTATGTGTAGAAGTAATTTGAAGAAAAAAACTCAAGAAAAAGTGAGCGACAGTGTCAGATGACCTAATGTACCAATTCCACAACAGCTGACTGTAGTACATGCACATATATTTTCTAATAAATGTAATTCTAACCATGAATGCACATTGTACATGTAGATGAAAATAATATGTACCTGCACAGCAAAATTAGATTTATTTAGACTAGTTAGATGCCAATAATCATCTTTCACCTTATATCTTCAATTTATGTATGGATAGATAGATAGATAAACTTTATTTACTGAGGGTAGAACATGGTTAGCATGGCATGTATACTGTTCTGTTCCCCAACTGCACCCTAACTGCGCCCCAACTGCGCCCTAACTGCGCTCTAATTGCGCCCTAACTGCGCCCCAAATGCGCCCTAACTGCGCCCTATCAGTACAACATTCATGCTATTATTCCGAGAGTGCGCCCTAATCGCGCCCCAACTGCGCCTTTTCTGCGCCCCAACTGCGCCTTCTCTGCGCCCTAAGACTGCGCCCCAACTGCGCCCTATTCTCTAATAGGGCGCATATAAGGCGCAATTAACATATTTGGAACGCGCCCTAATTTGCGCCCTAGCCATATTGAGTCTAATGGCAAAGTTGGGGGCGCAGATAGGGCGCGCGCCCCAATTGCGCCCCAACTGCGCCCTAGCTGTCTCAATTCATGCGCCCCATTTGCGCCTTAAATGCGCCCTAATTGCGCCCTATTTCCGTGAGGGAAACCCAGAATAGACCGAAAGTTTGGGCAAGTTTGTGCCTCTACACTATGAATATCAAGGACATATTCTAAAATGAAGATGGCAATCTCAAATTAAGCTTCACCTAGTCTTCTACAAAAAACATACTTGATATCCAAACTTTATAACAATATGATATATTACTGTTTATACGCTTACCTGTGGCATACAGTTACTGGAGTCAACCCTTGTCCCACGGGGATATATCCTACTGAGCTGTCTCTTATTGTAACTGCACGCAGTTCAGGAAATCACAACTCGCATTCGTGATACAGAATTATTAGATGTTTAACGGTAAAAAGATTGCTTATCAATCAGTCCAACCATCTTATGAGCCAATCTATGTAGGTGTTGTTTATATGATGCAATTCTGTTCACATTTGAATTTTTTTTGGCAAATCAATATGATTATTGCAAAACCGAAGTCACAAATATAAAATAAACCAGACATTGGACATATATGGACAGCCCCAATATTTTAACTAACTTCCACTTCAGATAAAATGAGCATCGGAAAATAAAACTAGGTTGAACTATTGAGGCCATGCAGCAAGAGTATTTCTGACATTAAAGTATTAAAGTGATACTATCACAGAGTATTTATCATGTTAAAGCAGGTGATACTATTAGAGTATTTATCATGCGAAAGTAGGTGATACTATCACAGAGTATTTATCACATACAGAATTTCACATTCTTCAATAAACAAGGATACTTGACAAAGTCAACTGGAAACTCTTTGAGAAGTGCAGTGGCTTGGGTTTCCACAAAAGATGAGATTTCATAACTCCTGGATCTCTCTGAAAAGAATTGTAAATTATATTAATTCAAGAAACTGATAAATTGACTTCTTCTCTTGTCTTTTCTTGTCGTATGATGTGATCATGTGAAAGAAATCAATAATTAATACACTTATGATATCATGATATATATTCCAAAAGGCTGAAGAAAAAATGCTAGATGGGATCAAATGAGGGCAGAAACATATTAAAATATGAAAACCCGAGCGGTCCATGTCCCCCACCGTCGATAGACAGTATAGCAACATGAAAGGTTCATAAACTGTTTTACTTAAAAATGTACATTGAATGATGGGAACATTTGTTTGTTTATTGAGTGCTTGACACATCTGTTATATTATCTGAGAATAGAAAAGAAATTATTTGACAGTTTATATCAGTTTTAACTCATTCAGTACCGAGAGTCATTTCTGGCCTCAGTGCCAGTAGCTCCACAGCTGAGTCTCAATGTGTGCAGTGCACAAATGTCCATCACAGAAGCTGTCGACCAAAAGTTCATTTCAAAAATATTTTGTTTATGAAAGTGAATAAAATTTGAAACTTTATATCTCCATGAAATACACAAGCATCAGAAATTGTGTTTGTGTTATTTTTATAATTATATACATGAAATTATGCATGCAAATTTCATGAAAACATGTTTTTATCTGTTGAAAAAAATGCTTCAACAAAAATAACATCGAAATTGTCATGGTCTGGTTTCAGATGTATGTAATCTCTGGCTGGTAAAATTTATAGCTGATTGTAGTATCCATTCCCAGGATAAAGATGATAATTTCCTCAATTTATTTCATCCACGTATAACTTATAAATTAACGTTTTTATCTGGTAGAAATTCCGTTGATAGTGATTATATTACACGCAAAATAATGAAACAGAAGTGTTTTTTTTCTCGTCTGATTCAATCGCGTCCGTGCTCCGTTTCCCTGAACCGATTTCAATGAATGACGTATCATTGTAAAGCCCATTCATTCAGCTTTCTTCTCGTAGTAGAATCACCATCGGATGGCCAGTGAAACGAAAGATTTGATTGGATTGAAAACAGTGTTCACGAAACGATCTTTCTGATAAGCCCGCTGTTTTGGGCAAGTGGATTGGATAAGAGCGTTCACGTCACAAGGCGAGCCAATCGGGTTGCCTCATTCACCGCGGGTTTGTTTAGAGAAATCAAAACAGAAAAGATAGAGGGAAATTCTGACAAGTTGGTGTCGGAAAATAGCGGAATATTTGGGAAATAAATTTACCAAACGTATACGATCGTAGGAATTCTCAACAATGGATATATACCTGTACCTTGACAGAAAATTTGACAGAAAATATCTCGTGAATTCGTCAGAGGAATCGTATGATTCTTCCAGGTATTTGAACATTTGCAAATGTCTGCCGAAACGGCGCGATGTTCTCACAGATCTCTTCTCGGATTATAGTTTTATTTCGCTATATTTTTCATTCAATACGAAAATGCTTTATATATAATCGGATAGATAGCGATCTTATCTTTCGATATATGTATGGTTTACGTGATATTTCTTCCTGAACAGACCAGGAAAATAAGAATTCCAACGGTGGTGTATACGGCCGACTTCATTTTGGAAATTTTCGTGATTTTATTTTTTATCTGCGTTTTCAAACAACAATCTTGAAATAATTTCTCTGTTAGTCAAATCCAAATTTCAGAAATTGTTACGTGAGAAAATAAGCTTCGTAAACATATAGGCCTTTAATTACATTTGACAATGCTTAGATATGAAAATTCTATTTTCCCACGACAGTTATGATTTGCGCCATATGTCGTCATGGGGTTGAGGAGGCCCAAATCTGCGACGCCAAATGGCGCTTACGGTACCGAATGAGTTAATGAAGAAATGGAGATGTTTCAAACTATGAGATAGTTAGTTCTGAAATGTAAACAGTGTGAAATATGATGGTAAATAGCGACATGTGATATGTGTACATCATGTAATGAAGGTTGTCGAAAACAAGCAAATGCTAGAGCCTAAGCAGCCATTGCTACTCTTATACCCAATTTCAGCTGGTGAAATCGTTCTTCAGTTATTGCAGTCACAAGCTTAGAATGGCCGAATCTGGGGTCAATGCCATGGTGGCCATATTGGATTATGCGAATGGGTGAAAACCAATCCCATGGAATCATCATCTCACTCATATCAAACTACTGTCCAAGATTGAAGTCAATCGGACAAATTGCTTTTAGTTATTGCAGTGACAAGCATATTTATTTAGTATGGCAGCTATATTGGATTATGCAGGTTGCTGAGAAGCAATCCTGGACAACATCTCACTCATATCAAACCACTGTCCAAGTTTAATGTGAAAGGGACAAATAGTTTTTGAGTTATTGCAGTCACATATGTAGCATGGTTCAATAGGGGGTGAAGGCCATGGTGGCCATATTGGATTACGCAGGTTGCAGAAAAACAATCCAAACCATCCGCTTACTCATACCAACTCACTGTCCAAGTTTGATCTCAATCGGACATATAGTTTTTGAGTTATTGCAGTCACAAGCTTAGGTAGCATGGATGAATAGGGACAAGAACTCGGTGGCCATGGCAGCCATATTGGATTACGCAGGTTGTTGAAATACAACCCCAGTCATTCTCTCATTCATACCAACTCACTGTCCAAGTTTGATCTCAATCGGACATATAGTTTTTTAGTTATTGCAGTCACAAGCTTAGGTAGCATGGCTAATAGGGTCAAGACCTATGTAGCATGGTTCAATAGGGGGTGAAGGCCATGGTGGCCATATTGGATTACGCAGGTTGCAGAAAAACAATCCAAACCATCCTCTCTGTCATACCAACCAACTGTCCAACTTTGACGTCAATCGAACAAATAGTTTTTGAGTTATTGCAGTCACAAGGAAAGTGTGACGGAATGACGGAACGACAGACGGAACAAATCTGTAAGTTCCCCTACGGTATCCAGTGGGAGACAAAGCCGCTAACCACAGTTTCATTTATTCTTACGTACATGGCTTCCAACAGGTTAGAGAGAACTACCTCTCTAAAATGGAGATAAAAAAAGGTCATTTTTTTCTTAATAACTTTTGACTTATTCATCATAATGCTCCAAAATCTTCAGGTGAATTACCTTATATATTGTTATAAGTCGTAACAGTGGTTTTCCAATTAAAGTGTGCAGAGTCTAATTGTTAATAGAGAACAAAACATGTCGTCTATTCTTATGCAAATTAGACGACAATGTGTTTTTTCAGTGCCATCCGATGTGGATATATACATGTATGCCCATGGTCACCTATGACCGATGTCAATATATTCTTCAATTTATTGGACAAAAACTACCTTTTTTACCTTCATTTGAGAGAGGTGGTTTTCTCTGACCTGATTAATAGCAGTCACCTATCAACACCAAAGGCTGAGTAATCAGGTCACTTACTCTCAGACATGTCAAAGCTATGGAAATGTACAGGCTGTATGTAATTGACAAGAGCTGACATTTCCAGGGCTGCCTCAGCTTCTGAACCTGCTGTACCCTGGAAAACATTCAAACAGAGCAGTCCTTATTGGTCAACATTGCATGAAAAAAACATGTAAATCACAATAAATATACAAAAGTCAGTTGCATTGTTATATTTGGACAAAGTGCAATTAAGCATCTACAGTATGAAGCAATATTTGTCAAGAACAATAAAGAGTGTCAGGTATACTGTACAAGGACAAACATGATAAATAAAATGAAAGAATCAATAGAAATGCTACTCAGAGGCTAATTGTGTACTATCTTAATCACAATCAGACAATTAGGAATGGCTACCCAACACAAATATATTTGCTATCTCCATTTGAGTATTCCTTGACCTCCCAGATGTTGTTACACATATATATGACACACATTCCAGTTTTTGGGGTAAATCTGAAATTTCACCTTTTCTCTCTTTTCTTTTATTCTTCTCTTCTCCTCCTCTTCTGTCAATCCATCCACATCCTCATCATCACTGTTGGAGTCACTATCTGAGGCATTGTCAAAGTCGGCCTCGTCTTTGGTTCCGTCCCCGCCATCAGTACTACCAGTGTTACTCATCGTCTGACCCAGACTACCAGCCTTCTTACTCATCTTCCTTTCCATGTTCACATTACGCGCTGAAAATAGTCCATAAATCAATCACTACACGGATACATATCAACCCATGCAACATCTACCTTCAAATATACACAGAGCTGGAAAAAAATTAATATTCATTATAAGATAACTTTCACATCAAGCATCAGTCAGTATACCCACTCTATACCCACTCTAGACAACGGTGTAAATATACCCACTCTAGACAACGGTGTAAATATACCCACTCTAGACAACGGTGTAAATATCCTTTTGTTCTTCCCTAAGTATCTCTGCAGCAATGTTTGATTCAGAATTACCTGAGCGATTATTAATGAGAGTGGTTCAAGACATACCCAATGAATAATTTACTATCATCATAATGATGATCAGCATGTGGAGAAATGCCAACTATAAGCAGCATTTAGACAATATCCAATACTAAGATGTTAATGTACCTTTGTGGAAATGCTTCTTTTTGTTCTTAACCACAATTCTCCTCTTCAAGCTTTCTGGACTTGGCAAGTCTGTGTTTGGTCTTAGCTGAAATAACCATAACAATATCTTAAGGTGCAAAATAAAACAAATATCAAGTTTGACACCGAATTTTAGCCAGGCTAAGTTAGAATTCCTACTTGTAACAGAGCAGATCTAACATGTCTAATGCTGCATTTTATAGGGCTGTCCAATTGAAATATCATGTCACAGGCAAACATGGCACCCCACGTAGTCACATTATACTGACACCGAGCGAACCAGTCATTGTTGACTATTGAGATTATTGTTGTGAATGACTACCTTCATCGTATGCCCATATCTAAAAGAAAAAGAATCTTACCGGATGGCCCTCGACCGTCTCTGTTAACAACATCTCCCCAAATATATTGCGACAGTGGGCGGCCATCTTAGCCTGTTGTTTCGGACTGCAGGTAGAATGAAAAAATATTCAATGTACATGGTACAGTAGGATCTGTTTGAGCAGATACCCGTGTTAATCTACAAACCTGGAGAAACCAATGAATTGTTACAGAAACTCAGTGCATAAAGGGATATCTTCCAATTAATCAAACATTTCATTGGTCAATTAAAATTTTTGCAAAATAAATGTGGTATTTTTCTTGACATGGGGAGAAAATTAGAAGACAAGGTAGTCAATCCTAGACTTTGTGTATAGATCCACTAATACCATAAAGATCCATTATTACCATAAACATCCACATTACCATTACCACAATAATTTTGACAGAAAAATACGAAACCAAGCAAAATTTCAGGAATTATGAGACACAATAAATCAACTTGGACAAGAATGGATCAAGTTTAGCCGTACTTACGAGCAATGGTTTTCAAATGACAATATCACAGGGTATTCAGACGTCTTGAAAGCACTTTCTGCTATAGATTCTATCACCTCCTTCAACATACAAACAAAACATGGGAATAAACCTCTAAGTATTAAACATGCCCAATCATGCCAATGGTAGTGTACATGCAGATGGTTAAAATTTAGTCTACAAAAAACAACTTCTTTGTGAAGTTACACTGTAGCAAAAAATAACTTAATCTTGGCTTCAAGAGGTTCAATCAAATAGTCACTCATGGTCCTTATCATAATGGATTCTCATTTCATGGACTAATTCTTATAGTCAGTGATTCTTATTTGATCGATTAATTCTCATCTTAAATTTTTCTCAGCTTTGAGCATTTCAGTATAGAGAGTGGACTGAAATACCTTAAAGGAGACCTCGGTACACATGGTAAAACCATGGGTTATGATTGGTTCCTCATCAGCCCCTCGACCGTCCCAACAATCCAACTCAATACATCGACAGCCACTGAGCATAGTCTGTCTGTACATCTCAACTGATGACTTACTGGTCAGCTGGTGTCCTGTAAGATGTCAATAACTCATTGTCAATAAGCCGTATAGAGACCAGAAGCCACAATATTTTGAGTCCACTTTATTCCATCCAACAGTAACATACGAGCACTTGGTCAGGTACAGCAAATGACATAAGCAGGTTTTGATGATGTGTAAAATTCTTATGGCTATCCTTTCCTGGGGATGTCCACAACAGAACAGTTTAGGACCTAACAGTTTCAGCCATTATATTAATGACAATATTCATAACAAAACCGTGTTTCTCTCTCTGTCACATATGGTACTGTCCTGCAACTCTCACTGGGTCTCGTGACACTCTCACAAGCTCACCTGTGAGGTATGTATTAAGTGAATAGTTGGCAACTGCTCACCTGTTTGGTATGTACTATGTGAAGGGTTGGTAGCCACTCAACTAGGAGGTATGTATTATGTGAATAGTTAGAAGCCACTCATCTGGGAGGTATGTATTATGTGAGATGGTAACCACTCACCTGTGAGGTATGTATGATGTAAAGAGTTGGTAAACGCTCACCTGTGAGGTATGTATTATGTGAGATGGTAACCACTCACCTGTGAGGTATGTATTATGTGAGGAGTTGGTAACCACTCACCTGTTAGGTATGTATTATGTGAAGAGTTGGTAACCACTCAACTAGGAGGTATGTATTATGTGAATAGTTGGAAGCCACTCATCTGGGAGGTATGTATTATGTGAGATGGTAACCACTCACCTGTGAGGTATGTATTATGTGAAGAGTTGGTAAACGCTCACCTGTGAGGTATGTATTATGTGAAAAGTTGGTAACCACTTACCTGTGAGGTATGTATTATGTGACGAGTTGATATCCACTCACCTGTGAGATATATATTATGTGACAAGTTGGTATCCACTTACCTGTGAGGTATGTATCATGTGACGAGTTGATATCCACTCACCTGTTAGGTATGTATTATGTGAAGAGTTGGTAACCACTCAACTAGGAGGTATGTATTATGTGAATAGTTGGAAGCCACTCATCTGGGAGGTATGTATTATGTGAGATGGTAACCACTCACCTGTGAGGTATGTATTATGTGAAGAGTTGGTAAACGCTCACCTGTGAGGTATGTATTATGTGAAAAGTTGGTAACCACTCACCTGTGAGGTATGTATTATGTGAGGAGTTAGCAACCACTCACCTGTGAGATATGTATTCTGTAAAGAGTGGCAACAACTCACCTAGAAGATATGTATTATGTAAAGAGTTGGCAACAACTCACCTAGGAGGTATGTATTATGTGAGGAATTGGTAACCACTCACCTGTGAGGTATGTATTTTGCAAAGATTTCATAATTGCTCACATGTGAGGTATGTATTATGTAAGGTATGTATTAGGCAAACAGCTGATAACTGCTCAACTGTGAGGTATGTATTATGCAGAGTTGATAAATACTCACCTATGAGGTATACATCATTTGAAGAGTGATATGACTCACCTGTGAGGCATGTATTATGTGAAGAGTTGATATCCACTCAACAGCGAGGTATGTTTTATTTGAGGAATTGGTAACCACTCACCTGTGAGGTATGTATTATGTAAGGTATGTATTAGGCAAACAGCTGATAACTGCTCAACTGTGAGGTATGTATTATGCAGAGTTGATAAATACTCACCTATGAGGTATACATCATTTGAAGAGTGATATGACTCACCTGTGAGGTATGTATTAAATGAAGGGTTAATCCACTCAGCTCTGAGGTTTGTATTATGTGAAGAGTGGGTAGCCACTCACCTGCGAGGTATGTATTATGTCAAGAGTTGATATCTACTCACCTGGGAGGTATGTATTATGTGAGGAGTTGATATCCACTCACCTGTGAGGTATGTATTATGTGACGAGTTAATATCCAGTCACCTGTGAGGTATGTATTATGTGACGAGTTGATATCCACTTACCTGTGAGGTATGTATCATGTGAAGAGTTGATATCCACTCACCTGTGAGATATATATTATGCGACAAGTTGGTATCCACTTACCTGTGAGGTATGTATTATGTGACGAGTTGATATCCACTCACCTGTGAGATATATATTATGTGACAAGTTGGTATCCACTTACCTGTGAGGTATGTATCATGTGACAAGTTGATATCGATCCACTCACCTGTGAGGTATGTATTATGTGAAGAGTTGCAGAAGTAGTGACACAGGGGCTGGTTCATGTCTTGACTAAGATCCAGTATATCTGACGGAATGATTCCATTCTCTTCACTCAGTAAGAATTTCAGAAAACCCTCCTGTGAAAGATGACCTGTTAAAGAGCAGAAATAAACAATACAATCTTGGATACACTATAAAAAAGTACCTTCAAGAAACATGCACAAGTTAAATTGATATATAGATTCCAATTAAACTTAAAGGTCCAGTTGTCCAAAGATGAGAAACAGTTTTAGAAACAGAACATTCCATGTGGAATACAACATTTTAGCTGATTCATTGCTGGCTATTTCCGCCATTGAAAACATGAAGTTTGTAGTAGATTTCTCCAACTAAAAGTAAAGTTCATTTACAAATAGTATGGTCTATCATATCCTGAACATCTATAATAACGGAATATTAAAATATTATAAAAGATAATTTTGTGAAATACCACTGGAGTTTAGTTAAATGTATGTCCCCACACAAAAATGAAAACATGTCATCACAAATAAGTAATGTAAATTAACTAAAAAGACTTGTTAATGATGTTAATTATAACAAGAAGAACTTCTATGAATTTCGTAAGAAAATCATAAAACAAGCCAAACAAACAACAAACTCAACTTCACCTATATAAATTACCAGAAGTATCAGAATTACAATAAAAAACATCCCAAAACCAGGTTTGTGGCAATTCATGATTCGTGTATCAATCCACGAGAATCGGAGACAAAACATATTCCCATTCCCTCAGGCAATCAATGGCAAAATTAATTTGCAATAATGAGTCATTTTCCAGGATTCATCCGAGGAGGTTTTTTTATTTCCTATATTTAAACATTTGACAAAAAATAAATTTGTGCATCACTGAAAAAGCACAATTTGTTCTTTTCTGTTATAATTTGTATAATATAAACATGAAGAAATTATACATTGGTTTTATAATGAAAGAGTTGAAAGCAATAAATAAGAAATATAATTTGAGGAGATGCCAAGATTTAGTTTGAAGTGTCCAAGACTGCATGACAAGAGTAACACCAATAACTCCCCTGTTTCACAAAATCTCTTCAATGGACCAACAAATATCAGCATTTTCTTCAAAAGGCTTTCTGGAAATTTGGCAATTTGTCTGAACTTCTATTTTCATCATTTGTCAGAGAAGGGTTTAATGTATTGCGTCCTCTCAATTGAAGTAGTCCGACTAATTATCCCCAGACTGATGCAATGAATGGTAAGTGTAAGGTCAAAGCAGCATGGTCTATTACCTGTCTGCCACTTTAGGCACTCTGCCACTTTAGGCACTGGAGCGAAACAGTTTAAAACAGATTAAAGTCTAACCATAATGAACAAGCATGTGATATGAATTGTTACTCACACCTAGCCTCTCTCTACACTGATAATCTAACTAAAGACCACTGAGAGGACAGTAATAATCTAACCGTATTAGCCAGAGTACTATCTGTAACTGAACAAACTAATCATACACAGCCACATCAAATCAAATCTCATCGAACAAAAAGATTAACTGAAGTCTTCAGGAAATATGTAGAAAACTAAACACATGTGTAGTCATGCCAATCTAGTAATGTAGTTACATGTATCTAAAAATATCAATGCAGTAATGATTTGAACAAAAATATAGGTAAAAAGATTAATACAGTAATGATTTGAACAAAAATGTTAAGATGCAACTAATTGATGTAAATTTAGCGACAATTCAAAGCCACCCTTACCTGTCTCTGTAAAATGTGTAGAAAGGAAGAACAGGTTAAAGTGGGATTATATGGAGGATTAAATAGGAAAATACTTCATGTAAGCACCCAATGTCTCAGTCTTTGTGCAGCTTGATAGCCCTGGGTCTGCACCCAATAGTTGTCTTCAGTCATGGCTATTAGGCATTGTTCTGTGATCTTTACATGAAGTATGATCCATAAATTAGGTGGCATGGATGAATGTATCATTGAGAGAAAGAAATAAAGCCAGTTATATCAGTCAGATAATGCCAGGGTCATCATTTCCATAGAGCTGTATCCATAACAGCAGTGAATCACAGTTTATCTTCAGGTTTTCAAGCACTGGATTGGTCAATTCAAATTTTCAAAGAGAAATCCGGGATTTCAATTGGTCTGAGAAGAACATTGGGAGAAAATCTAGTGAATCACAGAGTTTCTGATGAGGATCATTCTTTTCCCACAGTGAGCATATCTGATGCTCAGAAGGGGAATAAATAGTGCGAGTTCGCGTATGCTAGAAGTACATGAACTCAAATTGTGGATGTGTGAAAGCCCTGCAGGTGGTCTGTGGTTACAGCTCAGCATTGTACACAATATGCACACAGTCTTGAATTTAAATCCTAGTATGGTCTGTTTCCTTCTCTCAATAATGCTGCAGTGGTGGATGAAACTATAGCTAAAAATGCATAATTTGTTCAACAATGATGACGGAGGGAGGGAGGGAATTTGGCTTAATGTCACACTGAAGTTTGTTTCACTCATATGGTGACAGTCAGTTTGGTTGGTGGAGGAAGCCGGAGTACCCGGAGAGAACCACCGCCCTTCGGCAAGTAATCAACAACTCAGCTGAATGAAACTTGATTGCTGCAGTAATATAGTTTCCACGCAGTGATGCATGAAAGTTATGTAAATACTATTAATATCACTAGTTTAAGCTCCAGCTACATTATTTCATCGATAATTTGTCTGTCAATAGATTTGTCTCTCAAGAATTAGATGCATTTTTAACTTATAAAAGTGGTTCAAGAAACCTCTGAAAATGCTCCAGATCACGCAAAATGGACTATAGTCACTAATCGATGATGGGATGTTACAGTACTATATTATACTAGCAGTCTCATTATTTACTTTCAGAAGAGTGTTTCAGTCTAGCACTCAATGCATTAGTCTCATCCTATCACTTCCTGAAGAGTGTTTCAGTCTAGCACTCAATGCATTAGTCTCATCCTATCACTTCCTGGAGAGTGTTTCAGTCTAGCACTCAATGCATTAGTCTCATCCTATCACTTCCTGGAGAGTGTTTCAGTCTAGCACTCATGCATTGGTCTCATCCTTTAACTTCCAGGAGTAAATCAGTCTACCAGTCTCATTATTTACTTCCAGAAGAGTGTTTCAGTCTAGTACTCATGCATCAGTCTCATTCTATCTCTTCATGGAGAGTGATTCACAGCTAGCTCTCATGCACTAGTCTCATCCTATCTCTCTCTCTGGAGAGCGATTCAATCTAGCATTCATACACTAGTCTCATCCTTTTACCTCAAGGAGAGCGATTCAGTCTAGCACTTGTGCACTAGTCACATCCTTCTACTCCCAGGAGTGAATCAGTCTAGCAGTCTCATTCTTTACGTCCAGGAGCATGTTTCAGTCTTGACACTCATGTGTTAGTCTCATCCTATCACTTCCTGGTGAGGGATTCATTCTAGCACTCATACACTAGTCAAATCCTTCTACCTCCAGGAGAGTGATATGTGCATCAATCTCATCCTTTCACTTTCAGGGGAGTGATTCAGTCTAGCACTCGTGCACTAGTCTCATACTTTCACTTCTAGGAATGAATCTGTCTAGCAGTCTCCCTCTTCACTTTCAGAAGAGTGTTTCAGTCTTAGTATTCATGCATTAGTCTCATCCTATCACGTCCTGGTGAGTGATTCAGTCTAGCACTCATACACTAGTCAAATTCTTTTACCTCCAGGAGAGTGATTCGTGCATCAGTCTCATCCTCTCTCTTCCTGGAGCGTGATTCAGTCCAGCTTTCCTGCACAAGTCCAATCCTTTCACCTACAGGGGAGTTATTCAGTCAAACACTCATTCTCTAGTCTCATCCTTTCACTTCCTGGAGCGTGATTCAGTCTAGCACTCATGCATTGGTCTCATCCTTTAACTTGCAGGAGTGAATCAGTCTACCAGTCTCATTCTTAACTTCTAGAAGAGTGTCTTATCCTATCACTTCCTGGAGCGTGATTCAGTCCAGCTTCCTGCACAAGTCCAATCCTTTCACCTACAGGGGAGTTATTCAGTCAAACACTCATTCTCTAGTCTCATCCTTTCACTTCCAAAAGTGAATCAGTCTAGCAATCTAATTCTTTAACTTCCAGAAGAATGTCTCATCCTATCACTTCCTGGAGATTGATTCATTCTAGCACTCATGCATTAGTCTCATCCTTCTACCTCCAGGAGAGTGATTCATGCATCAGTCTCATCCTTTCACTTCCAGGCGAGTGATTCAGTCTAGCACTCATACAATAGTCTCATCCTTTTACCTCGGGGAGAGCGATTCAGTCTAGCACTCATACACTAGTCAAATCCTTTTACCTCCAGGAGAGTGATTCATGCATCAGTCTCATCCTCTCTCTACCTGGAGCGTGATTCAGTCCAGCTTTCCTGCACAAGTCCAATCCTTTCACCTACAGGGGAGTTATTCAGTCAAACACTCATTCTCTAGTCTCATCCTTTCACTTCCAAAAGTGAATCAGTCTAGCAATCTCATTCTTTAACTTCCAGAAGAATGTCTCATCCTATCACTTCCTGGAGAGTGTTTCAGTCTAGCACTCATGCATTGGTCTCATCCTTTAACTTCCAGGAGTGAATCAGTCTAGCCGTCTCATTCTTAACTTCTAGAAGAGTGTCTTATCCTATCACTTCCTGGAGATTGATTCATTCTAGCACTCATGCATTAGTCTCATCCTTCTACCTCCAGGAGAGTGATTCATGCATCAGTCTCATCCTTTCACTTCCAGGCGAGTGATTCAGTCTAGCACTCATACAATAGTCTCATCCTTTTACCTCGGGGAGAGCGATTCAGTCTAGCACTCATACACTAGTCAAATCCTTTTACCTCCAGGAGAGTGATTCATGCATCAGTCTCATCCTCCCTCTACCTGGAGCGTGATTCAGTCTAGCTCTCCTACACTAGTCAAATCCTTTTAACTACAGGGGACTACCAGGAGTGAATCAGTCTAGCAGTCTCATTCTTTAACTTCCAGAAGAGTGTTTCAGTCTTAGCACTTATGCATCCTATCTCTTCCTGGAAAGCGATTCTGTCTAGCACTCATGCATCAGTCTCATCATTTTACCTCCAGGGGAGTGATTCAGTCTAGCACTCATACACTATCTTCATCTCGCTACCTCCAGGACAGTGATTCAATCTAGCATTCGTCTCATCCTTTCACTTCCAGAAGAGTGATCAGTCTAGCACTAGTCTCATCAGTTAACTTTCAGGATAGTGGAAATAAACTCTCACTGAGTGAAGTATTGCACACACTTCATTGTCCATCGCTCTTGTGAACAGACATTGGGAGAGTGAGTGGAGTTCCAATAGATTTTCCAACGAGAGAGACAAGGTGAATGGTTATAATGATGTTGTGAATAATACACCAAACCTAAATCACGAGGGGAAGATTAATTTCCTCTACATGATGACTGTACATGGATAGTCACAC
The DNA here is from genome assembly GCA_036873755.1 of Hanleya hanleyi. Classification (NCBI taxonomy): domain Eukaryota; kingdom Metazoa; phylum Mollusca; class Polyplacophora; order Lepidopleurida; family Hanleyidae; genus Hanleya; species Hanleya hanleyi. Next base: position 6,672 of record JAVTVY010003779.1, on the reverse strand, counting down.
ATGTCTAGCTAATCATACTGTAGTTAGTTATATTGTTGTTATATGGCCGAAATTGCGCTGAACGCGACGTTCACACCCTAAATCATGTAAATCATTTACTAGTCACAGATGAAAGAGGTACATGAGGGGAAGCACCAAACTATCATACCACTGGTTCGAAGAATCCCATGCAAGCTGGCTGTTGTAAGTCAGGCAGATGGAGCGAGTGCAGTTATACATGAAGCTTAATATAGTCCGCAATTTTAACAGCACCTGAAGCTTTAGTAAATGGTTAATGACACAAGGCACAATTCCTTCAAATGAGCAAATCCTTATCTTTGCCTTTTGTAATCATTCTGAAGTTCAGACAAGGATTTATTCCTACAAAACTAAATTATATCTCAACTTAGTAGAATCAATACATCACAAACTGATGTAACTGCATCATATATACCATTTCTGTTTGTTATACATGGCAAAGAGTGAGTGAGTGAGTGAATATGATTTAACATCGCTTTCAACTATATTTCAGTCATATCACGATGTTGGGTCCTATTCCTTTTCACACCCAGGAACGACACGGGTTGGGTCTTATTCCTTTTCACACCCGGGAACCCCATGGGTGCTTTAGTTAGTGGCCTCTTACGACAAGCTGTCTGCATGGCAGAGAGAAAAGTCAGTGCTTGGTGTGGTTAATTGTCTTTATGTCATAAATGTAGAGTACTGTAAGGAGAATGTAGAGTACTGTAAGGAGAATGTAGAGTACTGTAAGGAGAATGTAGAGTACTGTAAGGAGAATGTAGAGTACTGTAAGGAGGGGGAATGGGTTAATGGGTTTGCAAATCATAGATTAGTAGTCATACAAGCACACTAAATATGACTTTGTGACCTTTCAATCATTCTGAGTAACTACAAATAAAATGTATGGTTTTATCGAGTTAATCCCAGATTCATTTCTGCCAAAATTGTTGTTCACTCAGTTATTGAAACAAGGTATAAAAAACTAAATTGCTAAATACCTTTTTGTGCCATTCCTTTTTTAGTTTCAAAATAAGTGATAATATCTTGAGCCTGTTTCACAGTGACATTGGGGTATAATATTTCATTTAGTCTCGGATCTCTCTGTTCATGGTTCAAGAAATTGACAAACTGTTCCACAGTCAGATACGGCTTCTTCTTGGCCCCTCTGTAATGAGATTGCACAGTCAATAACATATCAAAACCTGTTAAGCAGAGGTGGCCGAGTGGCTTAGAATGCTTACACTTACTGCTGATTTGATGCCAAATTCGGAGAGTGTGGGTTTGAGTCCTGCATCAGACTGGCCCATCCAGCAGAAGTATTTGTGCTTTACCAAAATTGGTCACCCAAAAAACACTTGAATAGCAATATCAGAAGCAACAGTATTCCAGAACATTTTCAGTCAGGTCTAATGTGGGAACCCATCACCACTTTTCAGTGTCTACAATGTTTCAACAAGTAAGCCATCAAAGTGGGGAAAGTTTATCTTCTTAACACAAAATCCTTTCTGTGAAATCAACATGTTCAATTTATGCGAATACATGTATCATGCTTTTCAGTAAACAATTTAACCTGACGTACTTCAGTCTAACTGCATCATGTCAGCTTTCCCAATCACCCTAGCTGCCAGGGCCATACATGACTTTTTAATTTGGCCTTCTGATTCAGGATAAATTTCAATTATTTCAGAATTTTGAGCAAATGGAGGCCAGAGTGGTTTCTAAAGCTGTTTTTATCATGCCACATGCATATTTAGCAGTTCAAAGCTGAAAAACTTAAATTCACAAATATGGGCCTTTTGAAGAATAGCTCTATTTTAGGCATGAAATCAGACCTGTATTCGACCCTGGCTGCATCAATGAATCAGATACCGGTACTATGTTGAAACAAATATTTGGCTAATTCAGTGATATTGTTAGTAATGTATGTTTAGAAATATATTCCAACTGATATGAGCTGTTGAAAAAAACTCAAAGTGACAAGGATTATCATGAACTTCTGACTAAAGAATACCAAGTATACAGATTTTGTAACTTCATTCCAGAAATGTCCTCGAGGAAATACATTTAACACCAAATGAAGTAATACTCACTTCTCTGAAAAAACTTTATCAACTTCTGTCCTCCCGGTAAGGTGGCGATAGAATGTTAAATAATCGTCAAATGAGAATTTGTTCGGATCTATTGTATCATTCTGTAAGTAAGACAAAATAATAGACAAGTAGATATTAAACACAAGCGAAGTTCAATGCATCCTCAAATGTTGCACCTATAGCATCCAAATCTTAAAATATAAATGTGCATATAATCCAAAATTCCAAGGATACACAAACATGGTGAACAGATTGACACGCCCACATTAAGCAGTACTGCATGTGTGACCATAACCTCAGTATGGATGGCCAATAAATATTATATTTCCCCATGAAATTAGATTTAAAATGCATTGGTGCTTATTTTCAACTACATATAGCTATTCACTGTATTATTCAATAAATAACAATGTCAGCTGCTGTTGCTCCATTTGTTCCAAAGAGGTTGAGCTTACATGAAAATTCATGTACATCTTCGATTATCTTACTTTGCACGAATTATCCCCCTTGACATATTTGTTTGAGAAAACCAATGGACCTGATCCCTGAAGACGTGTTATACCTCTTTCAATCACGTGATAAATTGTGCATTCATTCATCTGCATGACAGGTGATCAATTAACCAGAAATATATCATCGCTTACGTAACACGAAACTAATTGAATTGTCAAGGCACAGTAAATGCCACAAGGTGTGAAGTCCTATATGTACCCGGGCCCCTATACACCAAACTAAAGCTTGCTCTTCCGAATGTGCCAGTCCAAGGACCTCGCACTGGCAATTAAGTTGATGTCATGTTACATATGAGGGAGGTGACAGGCTGATTGAATTGTGTAATGATCTCCACCAGTCATTTAATTGTCATGGATATTGGGGGCTAGCATTGCATCAAGGGATAGAAGTGAGATTTTATTGTCATGGATGTAGGGGGCATATGTCATCAGGTTTCCAAACAATTTGATCAATGATTATTTGCGGTATATTTTTCTTCTGATCCTGTAAATTGTTCTTTTACAATATGTCTTACTTTTCCAGAAGGGAGATGAGCTGCCTCCAAGGCCTTCTCCACTCTTCGTCTGTCATCCTTGTTCTGAGCTACCATTTTGATTATGCTGCAGAGAGAGACATGTAGAGCAGGATAACTAACATCAGGGGGTTTTTTAGACAAAAATTTTTCATCTACTCAATTTCAAATATTGTAAAACTCAATTTTTTGCACGCTGTTGGCGCGCATATTAATGTCACTATACTCAATTTTTTTTACTTTTTCATCTGAAAAATGATGAAACTCAATTTTTCCCCCTTTTTCATCAAAAAAATGATAAAACTCATTTTTTTTCCTTTTTCATCAAAAAAATTATAACAACTGGCTCTTGTTATATTTTTATTATTTTACCCCTAAGCCAAGGTCCTTGTTTTCATTGAACGACCTCCGTTGAATTGTGATGGAGCACTGCGATCACATACATCTCATGATCTCCCCTCAGCCGCCCCCCTTCCCTTCGATTTTATCATGAATTGAAATGACAGACCACAGAACCAAGAGTTTGTTTTCCATTGTAAGTGCATTGAATTTATAACATTTATTCTCACCTTCCAATATGCCGTTTGTGTTTATTTGTCAGTACTTCCAAACTGACTTCATTATGGCAGAAAACACAGAAGGAGCAATAATGTGTTAATTTCGCGGCAGAAATAAAGCATGATGAACGATTCTAAATTCCTCCCAAGCATTCGTGTATTACAATAATTTATTCGTTAGTTTTGGAGACTAACGAAAAATTCTCAATTTACCGTAACAAGGGCAGAGGTTGCATGTTGCTTGTTTTCCACCACAAAACACAGGGCGAGGTACTTCACTTCGACGTGAGGCAGGTATTATACGCGTTCTGAGTGCCATCAGATCAAAGAAGTTGAAAGATTTTCAGAGTATGACAAATATATTTTCCATTTGTGTTCTTGTTGAGATTTTCTCGCTTACGACTGTCAAGCGTGTCCCACATGTTGAGCTGAAGAAAATGGTGCTGAAATGGTCGGGAACCCTTCATCGAAAACCTAGCAGTTGAATGCCACAGATATCTGGCAGTACTCGACAGCGAATTGTCTCCCTTGTCATAAGATAAGATTTATGAACGTAAAACGTATCAATGATATTACGACATTGTAGGGGCAAGAAAAAATAATTTCCGCGAAAGCTCAGAGCGTGTTTCATTTTCACTGGATATCCCTTGACGAGACGCGGTGTCTGCGGCTAAACAAACACAATGAAACCCGGGAAGTGACAGAGATGACATGAAGAGTGGGCTCTGATACGGACATTTATTGGCAAAGAGACGAAGGTGACACGAACAACAACAACCTTGTATTGTGAATTTTCGGTTGCGTAACTTTCTTTGATCAGGGCATTTTTGTTCGGCCCTGTCTTACATAAACTCAATCTTATATGAAAATACGAAGCTGCGCATCTGAAAACCCCTCGGCTCTGGGCGCCAGCCATTCATAATGTATTCAATTTAAAACAAGACTTCAGGAACACCAAGCAGTCAAGTAACAAATATACAGATTATTAAAAATTTTGCCATTAGAAATGGCCTCAAACGTTTCCGTCCAATCAGAGAAACCGGTATTCATTACATAAGTCTGTTGATGCATCGACGATGTATATCAAATTTTACATCGAACATTTGAAAATTATCTGAGATAGAGATCCCTAATGATTTCGCATAAATTAAAGATGACCGCCCATCCTTCCCATCACTCAGAGAAACTGATGTGGTTATTCATTGCAAGTCTCTTGATACATAGATTCTGTATACCAAGTTTCATATAGAACACTGAAATGGTATCAAAGATAAACATCATTAAAGATTTTGCATAAATTAAAGATGGCCACCAAGGTTTCCGCCCAAGCAGAAAAACCAGAACTGTCTATTGATACATCGATGATGTATACCAAATTTTACATTGAGCACTTGAACCGTATCAGAGATATAGATCGTTAATGATTTCGCATAAATTAAAGATGGCCGCCCATCCTTCCCGCCACTCAGAGGAACCGATGTGGTTATTCATTGCAAGTCTCTTGATACATCGATGCTGGATACCAAGTTTCATATAGAACACTGAAATGGTATCAAAGATATACATCATTGAAGATTTTGCATAAATTAAAGATGGCCACCAAGGTTTCCGCCCAATCAGAAACACCAGAACTGCCATTTATCGTAAGTCTATTGATGCATCGATGATATATGCCAAATTTTACATCGAGCACGCGAACGGTATAGAGATCATTAATGATTTCGCATAAATTAAAGATGGCCGCCCATCCTTCCTGCCACTCAGAGGAGCTGATGTGGTTATACATTGCAGGTCTCTTGATACATCGATGCTGTATACCAAGTTTCGTATAGAACACTTGAATGGTATCAAAGATATATATCATTAAAGATTTTGCATAAATTAAAGATGGCCGCCAAGGTTTTCACCGAATCAGGGAAACTGGTTTGGTCATTCCTTTGAAGTTTCTTGATGCATCGATGATCTATACCAAGTTCACACATGGAACAGTGAAATGGTACCTAAGATACACAAGATTAATGATTTCGCATAAATTAAATATGGCCGCCAAAGTTTCCAACCAATCCGGTCCAGATTCAATAGGGTTCTGGGTCATGAGCATATGGATGTGCAGTGCAAGTTTGGTGTGCCTAGGGTAAGTCGTTCTAAAGATATCTTGGTAACGAGAAAGCTGTGATGGTTTCACATAAATTAAAGATGGCCGCCAAAGTTTCCAACGAATCAGGTCCAGATTCAATAGGGTTCTGCGTCACGCGCATACGGATGTGCACTGCAAGTTTGGTGTGCCTAGGGTAAGTCGTTCTGAAGATATCTTGGTAACGAGAAAGATGTGACGGACGGACGGACGGACGGACGGACGGACAGACGGACATGACGACGACAATACCCTTCGACCAAATTTTGGCCGAGGGGTAAAAACTGTCTAGAAAAACCCCTGAAATGTATGGAATTGGTATGTAGAATAGTAGCAGGAGAATCTGTAGGATTTTGTTCAATCTATGTTTTGGACATTAACAATAGACACTGAGCAGGACATACATGCAGATAACATTACAGGGAATTACAGTTACTTGAATAATGTTAAAGTAATCGTAAACCCTCAAGTAAAGTTTCCATCAAATGAAAGACCATTGGAAACTGTGTGGAAAAATATTTCTTGTAATTTTTTACGATTTTATTACACAGAGTAAACTGCAAATAAAGCATGGTATTCTATGATGGTCTGTTGCAATCATATTTAGGTCCAGTGACGTCACACTGCCATAATACATATATTTCAAACTTTGTATGCACTTTTCAATGCTGGATTCAAGCGTACATGTATAGTGTGTATACTTTGCATTTCAACACACTCACTGTTCCAATGTGTATGTTTCACCAAAATCTGGAAAATTATATGCAATATTCAAATTGACTTGACACTTATGAGTTACCATCTCCCATATTTGGTGAAACATACACATTGGAACAGTGAGTCTGTGTTGAAACTCAAAGTATACAC